>CM016614.1:19263592-19616558 GCA_005393395.2 Gossypium australe | reverse complement strand
CCAATTTTGACCCAAATCAGAACGGTGGTTTCGGGACCACGAATCCGAGCCTGAGAAATATTTTAATATTATATTTTGTGTTTATTATATGTGATTTAGTGAGTGTGAAAGTTTCGTAGAAAAATTTAGTCGTTTAAGTGCTCAATTTGATAAAAAGGATTTAATCGAGAAAACGCGAAAGTTTCATGCTAAAGTGAAAGGTACTAATTTGATTGTGGCTTTTTAAGTGGGTGTACTAAAAGGGCAATTAGCCCATGTGCTACAAAGAGGGACGGCAATAGGCCTTTAATTACAAAATTTATGTTGTTTTAGTATAATTATAAGTTAAAAATTAGTGTTAATAAATATGATAATATATATGTTTGTTTTAACATAAAATAATAAAGTTAAGTGGGAAGAAAGAGAACTTCACCTTGCTCATCTCCTTGGCCGAAAGTTGGAGGAAGAAACTCCATTTTTGGAGCTTGAAATTTCGGCACTTTGGGGCTTAATTAGGGGTATGTGTTTTGTTTATTTTTGATAATTTTTGCATTTTTGGAATGGTTGCATTGAATCCTATACAACCCATGTAGAAATTTTTGAGATTATGGCACATTAAATTCGGCTATGGTTGTATATGCTTGACTTAAGATGTTTGATAGTAGATTTCAATTAGTATATGTTAAACATCCTCTTTTGAATTTGAAGTTGTGGTGGAATTGGATGTTAGGATTTATTTGAAAATAAAAAAAAAGTTGAGGGACTAAAACATGAAATAAATGACATGCATGGACATAAGAATATGGGGGATATTCGGCCAAGCTATAGTGTTGGAAAATCTTGCATATTTTGTGTTTTGTGTAAATTGGACTAAATCGTAAAAATGGGAAACCTTAGGGGCAAAATTGTAAATTGCCCATTTGTGTGTTTTGGGACTAAATTGAGATGAAATGCAATTAAATGAGCTAAATTTTAATGTGTTTTAGATCAAGAACAAAGAAAAACGGAATTAGACCGGGGAAAGACGAAGGTTCTCGAATAGCCGATTCGCACGGACTATCGACAACCGAGGTAAGTCCTTTAGCTAAAATATGTCAATAAATTAATTATGAACTTAGTGAATGATGAATGTGGAAATTTAGAGTATATTCATGATATAGCCGAATGTGAATGTATAGTATTGAAGTGAATTTATTTTGGCTAATGCAAGGTGTATAATTAAGTTCTTGAGCTACCTTATGCTTAAAGGTTAATTACAAATCTAATGAATGATAGAATTTGTATAAGTTTGGTGTAAAACCATGAGTTGGCCGAATGTGATGATGATGGATTGGATTGATTTCAAATATATTTATGCACTGTGAATAAATGCATATGGTTTGATATGTGATAGTGAAATGTGAAAAGCATGTAAAATTATTCTGACATTCGGGCTTCGAGCCTAGCAGGCCTCGTGCGGTGACAAAATCGGGCTTTATGCCTAGCAGGCCTTGTGCCGATGTTACTTTTCAGGCTTTTATGCCTAGTAGGCCTTGTGCCGGTGTTATTTATCGGGCTTTACGCCTAGCAGGCCTTGTGCCGGTGTTACTTTTCAGGCTTTTACGCCTAGCAGGCTTGATGCCGGTGATGTAATTTATAAAAGAGAAATCGAATCTTTGTTCAAGACAACTTAAAGCTAATTTATTGAGTATACGGTTCAGGTAAGCATGTAAGGTATGCTATGCTTAATATTACTTGGGTCGAATTAATATTATGAGAATTGTGTTATATGTGTTCGAAGTTAATATTGATGGATGTAATATGATGGAATTCGAGCTTAGAATGTGCTATTATGGAACAATTGGTTTTCAAGTTTAAATGTTAAGAAAGGAGATTTTCATGCGATATGCTTATATGAACTACAAAGAAATGTAGGTTGAAGGAAATGATTCCTAATTTACTTGGGTTAATGAATTACTAGTATCTGGCTTTGTATAAATAATTTACTTAATTGCCTATGTGAAATGCCATAAGTTGATTGCTTTCATTTCGTAAATAATTAAATGTTTTATTATCATGAGTTAGGACTTACTAAGCTAGTAAGCTTAATTATGTGAAATGTTTCCTTTGTTTTATAGATTTTGGTCACGTTGCGGGCTCGTAAAGGATCTTCAAGAAGTCAACCACACTATTGCCTTCCTTTGGTATTTTGAATTTTGGTTACGAATTAGAAGGCATGTATAGGCTAGATGAAGTTTTAGAAACATATGATGTTTGACCTTGTATATAATAGCCATGCGAATATGGCTAAATTTTTAGTTAAGTACGCTGTTGTGTCTTGATATGTATGTTGGTTCATGATGGCAATGTTTATGCATTCTTAATCAAAGTTTAATCGTTTTGTTAAGGAAATGTTTGTATACGAAACGAATCCTTGAATTAGGGATGTAGGTAGGTTCGGTTAGAAGCTAGTCTTTCATAAAATGCAACAAAACAGCTTGTAGTAGCAGCAGTGATGTGAGTTAGAAAAATCACCAAAAATAGGGTATATTGAATTAGAAGGTGAATGAGATATGAAATTAAACCTCATTGTGTCTTTTTACATGAAAGAAACAGGGTAGGCAAAAAATTTATATATTATGAGATAATTAAGTTTCAGTGAGACCTGCCCTGAATGAATTCGGGAGTCACTGTTCTGTTTTAGAAAAATTGTCAAAAATTGTACAAAAATAATTAAGAAGCATGATTTAAATGTGTAGAACCCTTAATGAGTCTATTTTTCATTGGTATAAACAAGAACATTATAGGAAATTTTGCAATGAGATAACTGTATTTTTGTAGAGACAGGTCAGAATTGTCAAGCAGTGTAATAAGGGTAATTTTGATGAATAAACTGTACTAATTGGCCACATGAAAAATTCTGGAAAAATTATGGTAAAAATTTATATGAGTCTAGTTTCAAGGAAAATTTACGGATCTAAATTTCGAGTTTTGAAACTCGAGTTATGGTCGATTTAATCAGCATGATGCAGTTGGACAGCTTTAAAATCTTACACCCCGAGTTAATAGTCAAGTCTAGTAATGCCACGTACTCGATTCCGGCAAGGGTTTCGGGTAAGGGGTGTTACATTTGATTGGTATCAGAGCTTACGGTTTAGCCGATTCTAGGACTACCGTATGCGCGTATGAGTCTAGCTATACATGCCTTTAATATATATTGATAGTGTGGTGACTTCTGACAGCCTGAACTTTGTTTTATATAGTAAATGGACACTGATCCTGAAAGAGCCGTAGCTGATGGCGTAGAGAGTGTAGTGCCTGACCGTGCACACGGATCAGCGCCGGTCGACTCTCGACCTGTTTCGGGTAGCCACGAAGGAGAAACTAAACAAGCCTTTTATCGGATGATGAATGAGTGGTTTGCCCAATTTATTCAGAATAACCCGAATGTACATCAACCTCCACCCCCGAATAATTCAACTCCGATTCCTTCAGCACCCCCGATGATAGATCCGATGAGATCTAGTAGGCCCCCAGTTGATAAAATTCGAAAATTTGGGGCTGAAGAATTTAAAGCCAATGATGATGACGACGCAGAGAGAGCCGAAATGTGGCTTGATAACACTATTCGGGTACTTGATGAGCTATCTTGTACTCCGGATGAATGCCTGAAGTGCGCTATATCTTTACTGCGGGACACTGCATATCACTGGTGGAACACACTAGTATCAGTGGTTCCGAAAGAAAAAGTGACATGGGATTTCTTCCAAACTGAATTTCGCAAGAAGTACATTAGCCAAAGATTCATTGATCAAAAACGAAAGGAGTTCCTCGAGCTGAAACAGGGGTGAATGACCGTAATAGAATATGAAAGAAAATTTGTCAGGCTCAGCCGATATGCTAGAGAGTGTGTTTCTACTGAAGCTATTATGTGTAAAAGATTTGAAGACGGCCTAAATGAAGATATAAAGATGTTTTTTGGCATTCTTGAAATTCAAGAGTTTGTAACTTTAGTTGAGAGAGCTTGCAAAGCTGAAGAGCTCGGGAAAGAGAAAAGAAAGGCTGAGACAGAAGCTAGAGACATCCGAAAAAGGTCTTCGGGTAAAGTCTTTCATTCCACGACCAAGAAGCCCAGAGATGACTACAGCCGACAGAAAGCTACTACAGATCCACCTAGACGGGATCGACCTCCTATGAGCTCCCGAGCTACCTCGATAGCCAGTGTTGGTAACGTTCCACAAAATAGAGTTGAATGCAAGCACTGTATGAAATGGCACTCAGGGAGTTGTAGATTTCATGATCGGTCTTGCTATAAATGTGGATCGTCAGATCATTTTATTAGAGAGTGTCCGAAGTTAGCTGAGCAGAATACAGTTCAGAACACTAAGCCGAGCAACGTGTCAATGCGAGGTAGACCACCCAGACATTCAGCAATGTAGGTGGTAGTCAGAAAGGAACGAAGAACACCACAGATCGATCTGAGGCTAGAGCTCCGGCTAGAGCATATGCTGCACGAGCTAGAGAGGATGCTTCCTCCCCCGACGTCATTACCGGTATTTTCACTCTTTATGATACTACTGTAATTGCACTAATCGATCCTGGTTCGACTCATTCTTATATGTGTGAAACTTTAAAATTTGGCAAGACTCTGCTAGTTGAGTCTACCGAGTTTGTGATTCGTGTGTCCAACCCTTTGGGTAGATGTGTGCTTGTTAATAAAGTGTGTAGAGGTTGCCCGTTGATGATTCGAGATTATTGCTTCCCAGCTGATTTAATGTTGTTCCCTTTGACGAATTTGATATAATCTTGGGTATGGATTGGTTAACTTCGCACGAGGCAGTAGTGGATTGTAAAAGAAAGCTTATCGATTTAAAATGTCGAAATGGTGAGACCATCAGAATTAAATCCTGTGACATAAATGGGTTGCCTACAGTAATATCCTCAATGTTAGCCCGGAAGTATGTGAGAAAAGGATGTGAAGCTTACTTGGCCTATGTACTGGATAATAAAATGTCCGAGAAACAAATTGAATCCGTATCAGTTGTATGTGAATACCCTGATGTGTTTCCTGAAGAACTACCGGGTTTACCCCCAGTACGAGAGATTGAGTTCGGCATTGAGTTAGTACCGGGTGCGGCTCCGATTTCGATAGCTCCGTACCGAATGGCACCTATTGAATTAAAAGAATTGAAAGCGCAGTTGCAAGAGTTGACAGATAAGGGCTTCGCGCGACCGAGTTTCTCTCCGTGGGGTGCACCGGTTTTATTTGTGAAAAAGAAGGATGGGACTATGAGAATGTGTATCGATTATCGGCAACTAAATAAGGTGACTATAAAGAATAAGTACCCGTTACCTCGGATTGATGATTTATTTGATCAGTTGAAGGGGGCTTCAGTGTTTTCGAAGATAGATTTGAGATCGGGCTATTATCAGTTGCGAGTCAGAGATTCAGATGTGCCAAAGACTGCATTCCGAAAAAGGTACGGACATTATGAGTTTTTAGTTATGCCGTTTGGACTCACTAATGCACCTGCTGTTTTTATGGATCTAATGAACCGAGTCTTCCGACAGTTTTTGGATCGGTTTGTAGTAGTGTTTATTGATGATATATTGATCTACTCCAAAAATGAAGCGGAACACACTGAGCATTTGAGAGTAGTACTACAAACTTTGAGAGATCAACGGTTATATGCAAAGTTCAGTAAGTGTGAGTTCTGGATGAATGAAGTCGGCTTCTTGGGTCATGTTGTTTCGGTGTCAGGTGTTCGGGTGGACCCAAACAAGATAGCAGCTATACTCGATTGGAAACCGCCAAAGAATGTATCCGAGATCCGAAGTTTCCTAGGCCTTGCGAGATATTATAGACGTTTGTAAAAGGTTTTTCCGTAATAGCTACACCTTTGACGGGACTACTACAAAAGATGTCAAATTTGAGTGGTCAGAAAAGTGTCAAAAAAGTTTCGAACAGTTGAAAGCCCTTTTGACCGAGGCTCCAGTATTAACCCAGCCTGAATCGGGTAAAGAATTTATTATTTTTAGCGATGCTTCCTTGAATGGGTTGGGTTGCGTTTTAATGCAAGAAGGCAAGGTGATAGCCTACGCTTCGAGACAATTGAAGCTACATGAAAAAAATTATCCAACTCACGATCTGGAGTTAGCAGCCATTGTGTTCGCATTAAAAATTTGGCGTCACTACTTATTTGGTGAAAAATGTCATATTTATTCAGATCACAAAAGTTTGAAGTATTTGATGACGCAGAAAGACTTAAACTTGAGACAACGCAGATGGTTAGAATTGCTGAAAGACTATGAATTAGTGATTGACTACCATCCGGGGAAAGCTAATGTTGTTGCGGATGCGTTAAGTCGAAAATCATTATTTACTCTTCGTGCATTGAATGCACGGGTGACTATGTCTAATGATGGTTCGATCTTAGCCGAGTTACAAGCGAGACCGATGTTCATTCAGCAGATTTGTGATGTACAGAAAGTTGACAAAAAGTTGATTGCTATTCGGAGTCAGTGTGGAAGTGGTACAGAATCAGATTTTCAGATTGATGCAAATGATTGTTTGAATTATAAAGGCCGATTGTGTGTTCCACAGAACTCAGATTTGATACAGATGATCCTGTGTGAGGCCCATAATAGTCGACTATCGATACACCCGGGTAGCACTAAAATGTATAACGATTTGAAGCAATTCTATTGGTGGCCTGGCATGAAACGGGATATATCCGAGTTTGTTTCTAAGTGCTTAATCTGTCAACAAGTAAAAGCTGAGCATCAAGTACCGTCCGGACTACTTCAACCAATCATAATACCCGAATGGAAATGGGATAGAATTACAATGGATTTTGTGTCCGGTCTTCCTATGACCCCGAGCAAGAAAGATGCAGTATGGGTTATTGTTGATAGACTGACTAAATCAGCTCATTTTATACCGGTACGTACCGACTATTCACTTGATAAGCTTGCCGAATTGTATGTGTCGCAGATTGTAAGGTTGCACGGTGTACCGAGTTCCATTGTTTCGGATAGGGACCCAAGATTCACATCGCGGTTCTGGAAGAAATTGCAAGATGCTCTAGGTACTAAACTTCATTTTTGTACAGCCTTCCATCCGCAAACAGACGGTCAGTCTGAGCGAACTATTTTGATACTTGAGGACATGTTGAGGTGTTGCGTTCTCGAGTTTGAAGGTACGTGGGAACGATACCTACCTATGATTGAATTTTCTTACAATAATAGCTTTCAATCTAGCATTAAAATGGCGCCTTATGAAGCCTTATATGGTCGAAAATGTCGCACACCGTTGTATTGGACTGAGCTCAGTGAGAATAAGATACACGGGGTTGATTGGATTAAAGAAACAGAACAGAAAGTGGTTGTTATTAGAAGTAATTTGAAAGCTGCTTCGGATCGTCAAAAGTCCTATGCCGATTTAAAACGTAAGGACATTGAATTTCAGGTCGGAGATCGGGTGTTCTTAAAAGTTTCTCCGTGGAAGAAAATACTCCGATTCGGTCAGAAAGGCAAGTTGAGTCCTAGATTTATCGGACCGTATGAAATCATAGAGCGTATAGGGCCTGTTGCTTATAGATTGAAATTGCCCCTTGACTTAGAAAAGATACACAATGTATTTCATGTTTCGATGCTTCGCAAATATAGATCGGATCCGTCCCATGTGATTGCACCGGAAGGGATTGAAATTAGATCTGATTTGACATATGATGAGGAACCGATCCGTATCTTAGCTCGGGAAATAAAAGAGTTGAGAAATAAAAGAATTCCATTAGTAAAGGTTTTATGGAATCGTCACGGAGTTGAAGAGGCTACGTGGGAGCCTGAGGAGTCAATAAGGCAACAATATCCGAACTTATTTAACGGTAAAATTTTCGAGGACGAAAATCCTTAAGGGAGGGAGAGTTGTAACAGACCAATTTTGACCCAAATCAGAACGGTGGTTTCGGGACCATGAATCCGAGCCTGAGAAATATTTTAATATTATATTTTGTGTTTATTATATGTGATTTAGTGAGTGTGAAAGTTTCGTAGAAAAATTTAGTCGTTTAAGTGCTCAATTTGATAAAAAGGATTTAATCGAGAAAACGCGAAAGTTTCATGCTAAAGTGAAAGGTACTAATTTGATTGTGGCTTTTTAAGTGGGTGTACTAAAAGGGCAATTAGCCCATGTGCTACAAAGAGGGACGGCAATAGGCCTTTTAATTACAAAATTTATGTTGTTTTAGTATAATTATAAGTTAAAAATTAGTGTTAATAAATATGATAATATATATGTTTGTTTTAACATAAAATAATAAAGTTAAGTGGGAAGAAAGAGAACTTCACCTTGCTCATCTCCTTGGCCGAAAGTTGGAGGAAGAAACTCCATTTTTGGAGCTTGAAATTTCGGCACTTTGGGGCTTAATTAGGGGTATGTGTTTTGTTTAGTTTTTGATAATTTTTGCATTTTTGGAATGGTTGCATTGAATCCTATACAACCCATGTAGAAATTTTTGAGATTATGGCACATTAAATTCGGCTATGGTTGTATATGCTTGACTTAAGATGTTTGATAGTAGATTTCAATTAGTATATGTTAAAACATCCTCTTTTGAATTTGAAGTTGTGGTGGAATTGGATGTTAAGGATTTATTTGAAAAATAAAAAAAAAAGTTGAGGGACTAAAACATGAAATAAATGACATGCATGGACACATAAGAATATGGGGGATATTCGGCCAAGCTATAGTGTTGGAAAATCTTGCATATTTTGTGTTTTGTGTAAATTGGACTAAATCGTAAAAATGGGAAACCTTAGGGGCAAAATTGTAAATTGCCCATTTGTGTGTTTTGGGACTAAATTGAGATGAAATGCAATTAAATGAGCTAAATTTTAATGTGTTTAAGATCAAGAACAAAGAAAAACGGAATTAGACCGAGGAAAGACGAAGGTTCTCGAATAGCCGATTCGCACGGACTATCGACAACCGAGGTAAGTCCTTTAGCTAAAATATGTCAATAAATTAATTATGAACTTAGTGAATGATGAATTGTGGAAATTTAGAGTATAAATTCATGATATAGCCGAATGTGAATGTATAGTATTGAAGTGAATTTATTTTGGCTAATGCAAGGTGTATAATTAAGTTCTGGAGCTACCTTATGCTTAAAGGTTAATTACAAATCTAATGAATGATAGAATTTGTATAAGTTTGGTGTAAAGCCATGAGTTGGCCGAATGTGATGATGATGGATTGGATTGATTTCAAATATATTTTATGCACTGTGAATAAATGCATATGGTTTGATATGTGATAGTGAAATGAGAAAAGCATGTAAAATTATTCTGACATTCGGGCTTCGAGCCTAGCAGGCCTCGTGCCGGTGACAAAATCGGGCTTTATGCCTAGCAGGCCTTGTGCCGGTGACAAAATCGGGCTTTATGCCTAGCAGGCCTTGTGCTGGTGTTACTTTTCAGGCTTTTATGCCTAGCAGGCCTTGTGCCGGTGTTATTTATCGGGCTTTACGCCTAGCAGGCCTTGTGCCGGTGTTACTTTTCAGGCTTTTACGCCTAGCAGGCTTGATGCCGGTGATGTAATTTATAAAAGAGAAATCGAATCTTTGTTCAAGACAACTTAAAGCTAATTTATTGAGTATACGGTTCAGGTAAGCATGTAAGGTATGCTATGCTTAATATTACTTGGGTCGAATTAATATTATGAGAATTGTGTTATATGTGTTCGAAGTTAATATTGATGGATGTAATATGATGGAATTCGAGCTTAGAATGTGCTATTATGGAACAATTGGTTTTCAAGTTTAAATGTTAAGAAAGGAGATTTTCATGCGATATGCTTATATGAACTACAAAGAAATGTAGGTTGAAGGAAATGATTCCTAATTTACTTGGGTTAATGAATTACTAGTATCTGGCTTTGTATAAATAATTTACTTAATTGCCTATGTGAAATGCCATAAGTTGATTGCTTTCATTTCGTAAATAATTAAATGTTTTATTATCATGAGTTAGGACTTACTAAGCTAGTAAGCTTAATTATGTGAAATGTTCTCCTTTGTTTTATAGATTTTGGTCACGTTGCGGGCTCATAAAGGATCTTCAAGAAGTCAACCACACTATCGCCTTCCTTTGGTATTTTGAATTTTGGTTACGAATTAGAAGGCATGTATAGGCTAGATGAAGTTTTAGAAACATATGATGTTTGACCTTGTATATAATAGCCATGCGAATATGGCTAAATTTTTAGTTAAGTACGCTGTTGTGTCTTGATATGTATGTTGGTTCATGATGGCAATGTTTATGCATTCTTAATCAAAGTTTAATCGTTTTGTTAAGGAAATGTTTGTATACGAAACGAATCCTTGAATTAGGGATGTAGGTAGGTTCGGTTAGAAGCTAGTCTTTCATAAAATGCAACAAAACAGCTTGTAGTAGCAGCAGTGATGTGAGTTAGAAAAATCACCAAAAATAGGGTATATTGAATTAGAAAGTGAATGAGATATGAAATTAAACCTCATTGTGTCTATTTTTACATGAAAGAAACAGGGTAGGCAAAAGATTTATATATTATGAGATAATTAAGTTTCAGTGAGACCTGCCCTGAATGAATTCGGGAGTCACTGTTCTGTTTTAGAAAAATTGTCAAAAATTGTACAAAAATAATTAAGAAGCATGGTTTATATGTGTAGAACCCTTAATGAGTCTATTTTTCATTGGTATAAACAAGAACATTATAGGAAATTTTTGCAATGAGATAACTGTATTTTTGTAGAGACAGGTCAGAATTGTCAAGCAGTGTAATAAGGGTAATTTTGATGAATAAACTGTACTAATTGGCCACATGAAAAATTCTGGAAAAACTATGGTAAAAATTTATATGAGTCTAGTTTCAAGGAAAATTTACGGATCTAAATTTCGAGTTTTGAAACTCGAGTTATGGTCGATTTAATCAGCATGACGCAGTTGGACAGCTTTAAAATCTTACACCCCGAGTTAATAGTCAAGTCTAGTAATGCCACGTACTCGATTCCGGCAAGGGTTTCGGGTAAGGGGTGTTACATTCATCCATATTTTTCATTTATTTTCCGAAGGCATGATTCCTCCTCGTAGACGATTGGGCAACCAGCATACGTTTCGACTCATCCCGAGCCGGCCTGTATCACTCCTCTTTGCATCCTCCAATATCCTCACTTTTTTTAAAAGACCCAACAACACAATTCATGAACGGGGCGTCAATGGTGGATCAAACTAGGCGAAAAAACGACATAGATTTCGAAACCCACTCCAATACTTCTTACACCCAAAAAACCTCCTACCTGGGTTGTCATTGAACCAAGACATGTTTAAATTGGTTGGGTTCCAAAATAGCACACCGGAATCACGGTCGGGATATCCATTTTTTCTTTTCTTCTCCTCTTCTTTTTCTGCCCTTTCTATTCTTCTTTTATTGTCTAAACCCTAAACTTGTGCTAAAAAGGTTGTTTAAATTGGTGCTAACCATCCAACTAGCCGGTTAATGACAACTCGAAACCAAAGTGATTGTTTTGTCAACTGCACCAAGGTTGAATCACTGTTAAAATTTAAATATAAATTTTTATTGCAAAAGAATATCACTCCTGTTACCCTGCAACCAATCAAAATAAAAGAAAAAGAAACAGAAAATGAAATGGAGAAAAAAATGTCAAGGGCCTTTTCTTTATCCAAATTTTGAGTCTTTAGATTTCTTATTTTTCTTATTTCATCTTCCACTTCTTTGTTAATGGTAATATTTGTAGCATCAAGTAAATGAGCAGATGTTAATGCAAATGGAATCGTCTGAACACTTTAGCTGACGGACGTAAGGGATAGAGAGAACCTTAAGGTTCCAAATGACTAGACTGTGAGTCAAATCCAAAAAGATGGGGCCTTCAAAAATATGATGAACCCGAAAATGGTGGTGCAGAGATTTTTGTGAATTCTTGCACCATTGCTCTAAAATTCATTGTGTCGGTGGTGAGACTTGTCCTCATCCTTCGAGAATATGATGAGCCGAAGCTTCCATAAGTGATCAGACAAGTTCTTGTCCTTGCATATTGAAGGGGTTTATCTCAATATAAAGCTAAGTTTTAAACTTTGGATTGGGGCTTTAACATCTTATGGGCTTTTATTGAAGCGTAGCTGACTAGAGGACAAGGGATGAAGTAGGCTTTCTATTGACAAAGTTTATTAACGGAGGAGATGCCGGAATAGGATGGATTTGACGATGACTACGATGCAGAGTGGTTAAGTTTTCAACAAAGGAGAGAAAATTTTCATTTTAGAATGGGACTTCTATGACCTAAAAGGAGAACATAAGAGAAAGTTCTTTTTTTTCTTAATTCAAAGAAGAATCTAGCAGCACTATATCTAAGAAACTCATTTTCGCTTACAAAGAATGGACTCTTTGGAGGGAGAGAAAGTCAGTACTTTAAGCAAATTTGTGGAGGGGTATGAGGGAAAAAAAACCCAAAAATATTTTACCTCAGAGTTGGTACTTAAAGAAATCTGAAGAATTTTTCAGAAGAAAATGAAAAGTTTGTTTTAAAAATATAAAATTTTTTATTTTTTATTTTGTGGAATTATACACGTTATATTTTGATTTCGAATTAATTATACACATAAGTTAAACATTAAAGTCTAAATTTAATTATTATATATATAAATATATAAACCAACAAGCACCAGCTAAGTAAACTCCAGTGAAATGATAGTTGCATCAGATGTAGCATCCACTGCTTAGAAATGAACATTCACTTCTGTCTTCTTGTATTTCTAGGTTTCAGAATTCAACTATAATACCACTGCTTGATGTATCTGCAAAATTCAATTAGTTTGTTAAACAATGTATGCTTCATGCATGGGCATGGGAGTGGCCATGGCTCATGGGATCAATTCTAATATATAATAAGTAATAACTAACCAGGAGGAAGGGTCTTCATGTACAAAATAGCTTGCAGCCACTAAGACATAGCAGAGAAGAAGCATTAGACCTTTGAAGTAATTAGAAGTTCCTTCCTGCAAATTGCAAGTGCAAATATGTATGTCATAATAATATCTTGATTTCTAGCCCATAACTTCACTTTACCTATCTCTTCTCTCTTCAAAAGTTGCATCTTTTTTCTTTAACATTTATTTTTCTCATTTAGTTCTTCACATACATACATACTTACCTGCATCATGAAAGCTACAAATAGAACAGTCATGAACAGAGTTGCTGTCTCAAAAAGTTGAAAGTTCAAATCCACAGGTCGCCCAAATATCCATCCAACTACCACACAGAAGGGAATCTGTGGAAAATCGATAAATACCAATAACAAAAATTTCACGATACCTGTGTCTGTATATATATAATATGTGTATATATATAGTAGGTGTATTTATATGTAGTGGATGTATATCAATATGAAAAGAAGCCTATCAAAAGAAAACACCTACTATAAACATAGAAATCTGAGTTGATGACCCTATTGCCACTCCCAAAGACACATCCTGCAGGAAAAAAATATATATATATGGAAAATGATTCGGTATACACAAATTAAGTTTTAGAAATGAGAAAATAAATCCCCTACAAGTTTGTCTTTCATGGCAAACATGACTGAAGTAGTAACTGCTGCTGTGTTTCCTCCTATTGGAAGCAAGATAACACTAATGAAAGCAACTGGTACACCCCATGCAAGAGATGTTCCCTGAAAAAGAAAAAACAATATATACATACATTCATACATAGCTAATAAGAGAAATTAAAGCAAGAGGAAGGTGAAGGCTTATATTACCTCAATGGCATCAACCAGATACTCCGAAAGGATAGATATTGCAGCTGCTGTAATTCCAAGCCAGATCACTGATTCCCATTTAGAAATTTCAGGAGCTGCTTCTCCTTCTTCTTCTTGGTCTTGGTCTTGGTCTTGGTCTTGGTCTTGGTCATCAGAATATAAGATCTCTCCATGCTGATTTCCTTCCTGATTTCATGTCGTTTGTCAAAACCACTAATTAAAAACGTGAAAAGAATGGGAAGGATCTATGATGGATGATCACCAGATGTTTTATATTCTTTAACTGGAAAATGATAGAGGCAACATAGGCTAGAAGCAGGACACAACTGCTAACTCTTGAAAGAGCCAACTCTGATACCCCTAAGTGCACTTCGGTGCCTGTGCTGTGTAGGGATGCTGGGAATAGTAGCCCCATCACTGCCATCAACAGCAGTCCCGAATCCACAACAGCAGTTGCCTGCTTTGGGATTGGGAGGAACATGTTAAAATTAAAATGAACAAACAAAATTCATAAGGAGTAATGGAGGGAGATATTACCAACCTTGTTGAAAACCTGCTCCTTTCTAACAATTCCACCGGAGAAGAATGCAATCCCCAGAACGAACAATAAGTTGGACAAAAGTGAGCCAAGCAATGACAGCTGAACTACACGAATCCTTCCTGTTCGTAGCGCATAAATCGATATAATAAGTTCCGTCGCATTCCCAAATGTAGCATTCAGAAGTCCCCCAACTGCAAATATGGTTTCAAAATTTAAGTTCATCGATGGTTAGAATAAACATTATATATACATAATATAAACAATATACGTACTTGTAGGTCCACTGTAAAATGCCAACTGCCTAAAATGAGAGGAGAGCAACGAATGTTAGCTGAGGCTTAACTATAAAAAGAACCTCTCTGATATTAAAATGAAATAGTCGGTAATACTTAAAAGAGGGAATTAAGCTATGTACGAGTCCTTACTCTGTAGTATAGCCCAACCGCTCAGCCAACGGCATTATACCCAATAAGCCAAGGATAAAGACCCAACCCTGTGAATTAATGTGATCCATATGTATATACACATTGATTTAACAACAATATAGGAATGCATATATGTAAAGTGTATAATAAACAAATGAGTATATAAAACTACTCACGTTTTGATTCGTCTTTTTCTGGACAAAGATTGCTAGCGGTCCAAAGGGAATTAGCAAGTTGAACTTCTTCGATAAAATTACAGTGTATATACTCTTATATATGACAGTGCCTATAGTTTTCCTATCACCTGCTCCCTCCAAACCAACAGAAAATGCTTGTATTCGTCGCTGTTGTGCGTTAACTTCCCTTATTTCTGGATCGCCAATGTCATCAACCACATGAATTCCTGTTTCATCTGCTGATTCCATCTCCTACATTAATTAGTTAATTAGAAATCAACTTAAAACCACCTCAGCTACCCTTAACTCAATATGTCTGCATTAAAAAGGTTTGAATCCAATACAATGCAAGCATATGACGAATTAATTAATTGAAAGAAAATAACTTACTTCAAAATGGGACTTCACCCTTAATATTTGCAGCTTGTAATCCATCATCTTGTATTTAAATAAATTAGTTCTCAATCCCCACTGACAGAAAGGGCTTCCTTAATTCATGTGCTAGCTTCAGTTTCTTGGTTTCTTAATTAGTTCTCATCAATGAATATATAGGTATATATATGTCTAATTATTTTTCCATTTTCGAACACGACTCCATGTGTTTCTCAGATCATCTAAGTTAAATAACCAGAAATATATTATGTATGTATAGCATGTTTATATGCTGTAAGATAATCCAAAAGTTGTTCAACAAAGCAAGCTTTCGAATTTAGTTAGTAATTCCTCAATTAAACTTTGTTCAACAATTCAATCCAAAAATATTAGGACCTCGAAATGCAATCTTAAAGGGATAAATTAACTACACAACGATAATCAAAAGCTAGCAGGCTTAATTGTAAAAAGAGAATAGTACTAGTTAAACGCAGTAAGAAATTTCATTTTTTTTTTCCTTCTTTACTCTCAATTTTACAGTTTCAAGTGCACAAATTGCAAGCCACATGTTTCCTAATGTTACTCCTACTCAAACTCAAACTCAAACATATTTCACTCCCTAAAATATGCACCCTTTATCGTTATCTTGCTGAATGATTCAACCCTTATAAAGGCAAAAGTACTGATCAAGTGTGGTACGTAGTTATGTGGAACCACTTTATGGATCCATGAATAGACTACCATTGTCACAAAGTGTAGTTTCCAGTGAGCAATATCCACAGCCACTTTAATCAACTATATTTATAGCTGGTTATGCACCATATGCAAGCCATGCATGTGTCACGGGCTGAGGATCAAAACCCATGATGAATGCATATAGAAAGTCCTATGGAGGTCAATTAATTAAATGGAGCTCATTCGATTCACTTAAACTGACCCGATTCGTGGAACATGTGGAAAAACCCATCTACTTAGAGTCTTGCTAGCCTAGTAAAGCACTTAAAGAAAACTAGGGTTGTCAAAGTAAATATGGAAAGTAATCTTAGAAGATTTGATTTTGTAATCATAGAGGATTGTGTGAATCCTTTAAGAATCTCATTTGTAAATTAGCTTCAATCTCGACCGTCAATGTAAATTAAACTTTATTGTTGAATCTAGGGGAGTTCAACTATAAACAGAGGTTTTTCCCCTTATTTGTAATCATCTTATTGTATCTCATTCATTACTTCACTTCATTCTTAAATAACAAAATACTTCGAGAACATTTTCTCAAACACTTAGTGTGCTATTGCTTTCTTGTGACTTTTCAGTTTGATTCATTCTTCTTTATCTTTGAGTTGCTTCTGCTTTACTTTCGGTGCCTTGGAGAATTTCCATTTAGAATTCTTATTTTCAAGAGTTAGGTTTACTTAAGCAGATTTAAAGTAAAGAAATCGGCTAAGGCTGCACGGATTGTGAGACTAATTAAAGTTTTAATCTTGTGACACATGCAACACATCAATAGAGCTATATGTCTATGTATATCTACATACATACATACATACATACATACATGTCGTGACCCTTTTTCAATTGATAATAAGAAAATCAACTTGACAAATTTTTGAAAAATATGGAAATTTTAGTTTTTACAAAACATAGGTTAAAAAAAAAAGAACCGCCGTCGATCTTTTTTGTTAGGTGTGATCGGACACCAATAAAATTATCTTTTAAAAATGAAATTTTAAAATTCTTTTAGAAAAAGATAAATTTGAGTCTGTATTGAAGTCTAACAAAATGTGAGTTCGGGAGTATGATACATGCGAGGAAGGTTTTAACACCCTTACAACGCCCAAAATTGATCCTTAATTAAATGCAAATCATCTCAATTTTTAAAAGTACAAACTCAAATTTGGTATTTAAATGTGATTACATTAAATGAAAAATAATGTATTAATTTTTTTTAGAATAAATCATATTCTATTAAAAAAAACAAAAATACCTACGAATATTTTTGAATAACACAAAAATATCGAGTTTTATTTATGAAGATACTTGATTTGTAAGAGAACTTATTTCTAATAAAAATCAATAACATTTCACCCAACATAACGATAGATTCACAATCTAAATTACATCGAGATGTTGACTTTGATCTTATTCGCCATGAATATCAAGACTTTGATGCATGTACAAGACGCAACAATATAAACATTCAAATACGTCATGAAACAAAATAAATTTTAAATAATAACATTATTTTAAAAAAAAAATTCACATGATATCTAAATACCAGACACATAATATAACCTAATACACATAATTCTACAATACAATTTCATAATATACACATATAACCATATATGCACCATGCACGTGGGACCACCACATTTAATTAGACACCTCTGCATATTTATCTAAGAATAACTTATATTAGTATCGTCCTAAAAGTAAAGTAAAAATTTTTAGGTATCAATAAAATTTCGTTACATCTTTAAATTTTAAAGACATAAAATTATTATTATATACTCATTCATATTCAACTTACAGCACTAATTTTTTTAAAAAAACTATATAAGTAATTAAAATAAAAAAATCAAATAATATAGAAACTTTAAAATTTACACCATTCTTGTTATTGAAGATTCAATGTAATATAATTTTTATTTTTAAAAATGTACAATATGAAATAGAAAAGAATTTAAAATGAAAAAAAAATCCACTGCCTAAAACTAAATTTAAAAAAAAAAATTGCCTTCGCAAAATAAAAAATATTAACTTTTGGAACAAAAACTAAAATTAATTAAAAATTGTAAATGAAGAAAAGATATTTGTTTATAATTTTAAAAATTAATTATTTTAAATAATTTAATTAAAGTTAAATTAAGCTGGAGAAGATAGTAGATATAGATGAATGTGTAATAATACTTTATTATCTTAAAATTTTGATGAAGTGACATTATTTTATTAGTGCTTAAAAACTATGATTTTTTAGGATGATTCTAAAATAAATTATTCCCATCCTATATACATATGTATGCAAGCTCAAAACCTATATATACATATATTTATAAATGCATGGGCTACTTCTTGATGAAGGCATGCATAAGGCCACGTCTCCCACCTCCCTGCCAAAGTGAGCCTCCTAAAACACCCTTGAATGAACCAAGACACATGTCCCCCATGGGTATATATACTTGTGTGGGTGTACTGCTTAATCTACTAAATGCATGCAAACACATGGATGTACATTCATAAAATATATGCAGTTTTCCTTCTTAAAAAACACAGACTAACCCACCAAATTTTCTGAGTAATTCACGAGTCTATTTTCTCGTCCCCTAGTGAACATGAATGCATCGAAAGTTCACATGGTGCCAGAATGGATAACTCAAACACGTCTTGTATGAAGTGATAAGACTATATGAAAGATTCTAAGCTAAAAGGGATCATCAAGGTGGGAATAAAATATCAATAAAAACAAATTATAGCTTAAAATGTATGTATACCAACTAAAGCTTCCCTTCTTCTTCTTTCTTTCTCTCCTTTGCAAACTTGATTGTGACTTTCTCCAACGCCGCTGCTTCGTTCCTTTCTCCCCGTTTGCATGAAAGAACCACCTGTGCCGTGTGGCTTCTCATGGCTTTCAAAGATAAATTTCATTATTTGTCCATGGTTAAATCCTACTATTAGTACCTTAATTATGTGTAAATTGTGAATTTAGTCCCTATACTTTAATCTAGTCATTTCCAATCCTTATCTAACAACTCATCTTTCGTAAGTGTTGGAAGATTCGATTTCAAAGCCTAACAACCTAAGTCGAGTTAGTTCGAAAATTTTAATTGAATAATTAAAATTATAATTAATGACTAATTAATTAACAGCATTATTTAGTTTAATACGAGGACTAAGTTGTAAGTGACCTCAACTAATGAAAACATATTAAGAATTTCATAAGCCCTTAATATGCAATTAAAGCAATTTGCCCACATTTAATTATGGTTAATGGCTTGAAGGAATAAAAGCCATCATTTAATTATGGTTAATGGTGTTCCAATGCAAAAGTTCAGGCCCTCGCATTATGGTTAATGGTGTTCTAACGCAAAAGTTCAAGCCAGCGAGGGGTATTCGGCAAGGATGTCCGCTTTCGTCATGGATGTCCACTTTCATCATACTTGTTTGTTCTTTGCATGAAATGACTCGGTCATAGCTTTCATCAAGCTATAGATGATGGCCTTTGGCAACCTATTCATTTATTGAGATCTGGCCAGAGTCTTTCTCATCTTTTCTTTGTGGATGATCTTGTCATTTTTTGTCATGCAGATCTTCAGCAAACATTGATTCTCAAAGATATTCTAGAGAGATTTTGTGATATTTTGGGCATCAGATTAATGCTCAGAAGACTGGTATTTATTTCTCCAAAGGAATAGATTACGCTATTAGTATGCAGTTAAGTGAAATTCCTTGGTTTCCACGAGGTGCGTAATCTTGGCATTTATTTGGGGTACCTTTTCTTCATGAAAGGATTTTGAATAGTACCTTGAGGTTTATTGTTCACAAGCTTCGGAGTAAGTTGAATAGTTGGGATGCTAGGAAGTTATCTTTAGTTGGTAGAACAACCTTAGCACAATCAGTTTTGCTATTTGTTCCCAATTATTTCATGAAGTCCATGATGATCCCTAAGGAATTATGTGATGAGATTGAACGTATTGTCAAGAAACTTATTTGGGGGTCATCTGTTATAGAGAGAGGATGTCTTTGGTCAACTGGGAGTCTGTTTGCCAACCTCTTTCTTGTAGAGGTCTTGGAATTAGACATTTGAGAGACCAAAATACCTCCTTTGGTAAAGATATGGTATAACTTAGTCTCCGAATGGGATGCCCTATGGGTGCGAATTCTTCGAGCCAAATATGGTATGAAAGAGGCTTTACCAGATAATATCTCGCAAGGGAGATGTTCTTTTCTTTAGAGGGCCATTTGTAAGGCATGGCCCCTAATTTGAGAAAGTTTGATTTGGTTAGCTGGAGATGGGAACGATGTTAGTTTTTAGAGAGTACCATGGATCTCGGATATGAGGTCTTTTGATTTATCAAGTTCCTGCCCTTGCTAATATTAATTTAGACTGTCTTCTCCGTGATATGACCACTAAGGAGGGATTTTGGAATTTGGATCTTTTAAGTCTTTGGTTACCTGATGATATAATTAGACACATTGTGGGTGTTTCCCCACCCCGTCCTTCTGCAGGTCCTGATAGGATTAGTTGGGCTTATACTTTAAATGGTATTTTTTCTCTCAAAAGTGTGTATTCTCACATTCGAGGAAGATCGTGGAATGCAAAGGATGTGAAGTGGAATTTGGTGTGTTAAGAGGGGTATAGGATATGATAGCTCTTGTAGTATATGTGGTTATCATTCTGAAGACATATTGCATGTACTCAGAAATTATTCGGGAGCTAAAGAAATTTGGACATGTGTCCTACCAGATGGAACTAATGGGTTTTTCTTTACAGGTGGCATTATTTAGTGGCTAAAATCCAATTTGTAGAATCCCGCTAAATCAGTAGCTAATGAGGTAAATTGGTCTTGTTTATTTGACTTACTTATCTGGCAAATATGGAAGAATAGGAACCTTTTTCTTTTTTAGGGAGCCTTATGGAATACAGGTGAAATAGTTAAAATATCATATATTTGGGTAAAACAATTTGTTTGTTTTCACAAGGAGGATGTGTCTAGCCATAAAGAAACAAATGCAGCTACTCATGTTCCAAAGAACTGGATCAGCCTTTGCACTGATAGAGCGGTCTAGATTTCTTCTGGAAATGCTGCAGTGGAGGAAGCCATAAGAAACAGGAAAGATGAGTAGATTATGGGATACAACAGATGTTTAGGCAAATGTTCAGTTCTTGATGCTGAATTGTGGGGTATTTTCGATGGATTGACCCTCATTCACAACAGTCAATATAAGGGTGTGATGCTCCAAATAGATAGCTTGGAACGATCAAGAGCATTCAAGACTATTCTTTGTCAAGTTCAAATTATGCTATTATTATACGTATCCATCTCCTTCTAGCGAATGCAAAATTTTGGACTCAAAATTTTGGACCATACAACATTTTCCTAGAGATTTTAATAAAGTTATTGATTGTTTAGCCAAGCTACCCTTTGATACAAATCATGGCCTGAAGATAGTTGAAGAGATTCCAAGGAAGGTGATTACACTATCTTCTAATGTTCAAACAAGTGACAGTCTTGCTCAAAGATCTCATATGTAGTTAGATTATTATATTTGTTTTCTTTACCAAAAATAAATAAATTAATAAGATAATGGCCATTAAGTAATATCATTATTATCCTATTACATTAAACAAAACATTCAGGGTAAACTACCAAAATAGTCACTTTTGTTTGTCTCAGGTTACATTTTAGTCACTTATGTTTGAAATATTATGTTTTAGTCACTTAAATTATAATTTTGTTACATTTTAGCCACTGAGTTTTTAAGTGATGTTAATGGTGTACCAACAATCTGACGCGGCCCGTTATTCCATCATATCAAACTAAAATTTTGGGTCAAATTGCACAACTAGTCCCTGTACTTTATTTTTTTAACAATTTAATTTTTCTTTTTATTTCTTTATTTTCCTTCTCTTTTTCTTCCCCTTTCTTTTTCTCTCATCTCATATTCTTTACTGCAGAAGCATAATCTTTGCCCACCAAATAAACCAAGTCCTTGTTTATTTCACATGATTCCTAAATTGAATTTCACTCAAAATTGAATAATCAAATCTCGATTTGAATATAACCTAATTTTGAAACTAAAACTAGATCCAACTAATCAATATAAAAAACCATATCTTTAATCAAATCTAAACAAAATTGAATTCTTTATATTCAAAACATTTTTTTTCCTTTTCCAAATTTTGATAGAATCGTGTATATTATTCATTTCCTTTTCTTTTATTTTCTGACAAATAAAATTAAGCAAACTATAAACCTAATCTAAACCTTCTTGGATATTCCCAAGCAAGCTTGATTGGAAGTCGAGCATGGATAAACCGGAGAGAGAAAGGAAGCATGGAACCTAACTGGTCTAGGTAAAGCTGAGGTTAAGTTTCGTGTGGTGGTAATTTTAGTCATTGAGAGTGTCGAGCTCGTTTAAAGAATCTATGAAATAACGTAGTTTAGAGAGGGTGAAAAGTTGTAGATAAGGTAGATAAGCTGGTCATGGAGGTTGAGGGAATGGGCTCAGGAAACGTTTTTTAGGGTGGATTGTCATAGGTCATGACTAGCGAGGTTTTCGAGTGAGGTGACCTTGTGGACTAAGTTGTTAAGATATTCAAATTGGTCAACCAAAGCGACAATGGATTATGATGATTTGTAATTGTGGAGTGAGAATGTACGAGGCAAGTTTTACTTTGGTTTCAACTTTCGCCTTTTCTTGTTTCAGAAACATAAAAAAGTTATGTTAAAAGAAATGGAAAACATAGAAAAACAACGCTAAAAGAAATGGAGAAGGGAGGAAGATAGAGGGAGAAGTAGAAGAGAATGGAAAATAAAAAAAAAATTAAAAGAACATAAAAGAAAAATATTAAATTGCTCAAAAAGAAAAAAAATATAGGGACCAATTGTATAATTTAACCTAAAATTTTCGTTTGAAATGATGATTTAACTTGCCACGTCAGCTTACTGTTACACCGTTAACAACAATAATATATGTGATAGTGGAGAGATGATAACATTTTCTGTCATCTTTCTTCGTAGCCAAAAGTAGAGGAGAATAAATCAATTGAGCTCATCCTCAATTGTCGGCCAAAATCAATGAAGGCACTCAAACTTTTTCTTTTTAATTTTCACAGATTTCTAATCTATTTAGCTTAGTAAAGTTGACCCATAAGTTAGATTGTTCAATTGTTAAAGTTGATACAAGTTACCATTGAAGGGAGTAGAGGGACTGAGCAAAAATTTTGAATTACTTAGTTGATTAAGTTAGGTGAAAAACATGTTAATAGTATAGTGGGTGAAATTGTGATTAAATTAATTTAAGTAATTGTTAAATAAGTTTTTGTTGTATAACTCGAGACCTAATTGTAAGAGATGAAAATTATAGAATTAATTGTTATTCAATGATAGTTTGAAGTCCCTAGAGAAAAATTGCGGAATCGAATTTCAATTCGATCAAGAGAATTGAAAGATATGAGAATTTTGAAAATGGGTCCGAAGAGTTATTAGGAAGCCTTGCATTCCATGACACCATTTTGTTTGAGTGGTCATTAGTGACCATTAATTGCTAAATTCATGACTTTAAATATGGATTTGTATGAAATATTAGAGAATGTAATGGAGGGTGCTGGAAGAAGTAGAGGAAAGGGAAAGGATAAAGTTGTTGATTAAGCTTTGAAAGAAATCTACTCATTTTGTGTTTTGAAAGGTAAGTTCTCTTGGAACTCTCTATTCTTCCTTATTAGCTATGTCATGTTTATAATGTTACTAGCTATATAATATGTTTAATATTCACTTAACATTCTTGGCAAGGAGACACTAATGAATGGAAATAAGTTGGTGAAATAATGGAATGAATCTCAATTTATTAGTGAAATGGAAATCATGTCTATATGCAAGCAAATTTAACTGTTACCATTTAGTTAGGACTAAAATTTTAAAATCTGAAATGGTAAACTACTTGGGTGTTCACCCAATTTTTTAGTATGTTCTATTTTGGTCACACAACTTAAAAAACTTTTAATTTGATTATCGATGTTTTCAAATTTTAAAATTTTAGTCACTCATCGTTAAATACTTAACGGAAAGCTGACATGAGCCTTTTTTTTTTTTTTGGCTTGATAACAAATTTAGCGCTCTATGTTTTGGCTTTTATATAATTTATTTATGCTTTTTAGATTTTTTTAAATCATTTTTATCATTTTTAATCCAAAAATGAATTTTTTTAATATTTTTTAAAAAAATTTAGAATTAGAATTAAATGAAAAATTTTGTAAACATTGAGGGATAAATTTGTTGAATTTTTAGATTTAGGATCAAATTAATAAAATGTGTAAATATTAGAGGGCTAAATTTATTATTAGCCCAATAAGAAAAGGCTTACGTTAGCTTTCTGTTAAGTATTTAACAATGTGTGACTAAAATTTTAAATTTGAAAACGTTAGGGATGAAATTGAAAGTTTTAAAGTTGGGTAATCAAAATAAAACCTATTCAAAAGTTATGTGACCACATGCGTACCCAATTCGAAAAGTATAGAGACTAAAATTGATCGATTCGAAAATACAAAGACTAAAAATGGTAAAATTAAAATACAGGTATTAAATCCATAATTTAAGTAAAGTACAGGGCCTAGTAACAAAATTTTACGTTTTTTTCCATTGTTTCTTGACTTTGCCGTGCACGCTTTGCCTTGGCTTTTAAGTGTTGTATATGTCTTCGTTTGCTTTTCCTTTTTCTATTTGACCTTTGCCTTGTAGACTTACACCAAAGTCTCCCCTAATCTTGACTTATCATTCCTTTAAATAGGCAGGGGATGCCATGCAAAAATAGCAAAGTGATGGTAGCATGGTGGGGGCCACGTCCCTCCAATTATTTTCTCCTTGTTTTAACTAACATTTTTTAATTTCACTTTTATTATTAATATTAATAACGGCTTTAAATTTTTTTAAGTAATATATAAAATATATTCTAATATGGGCTCTTTAATAAATTTGGACAAAAAAAAAAACAGAACCTGGATTAAGTTTGAAAAAATCTAATGTAAGTACTTAACACGGACAAAGTTAGGTTGGAAGAATGCATATATATGGCATGTGCATGGAATGATAGGCTCACCCACTCCTACGTACAAACTTATGCTGGAATGGAAACGGATCGATGTATGTGTGTGTATATATAAGACTAAGCATATATGATACTACTGCTCTGTCTCATCATTTCGATTTGGCTGCTTCCAACGTAGTCATTGAGTGTGTGTTTAAGAAATTCTCCCACTTCAAGTGGGCTCGCAAAAGGTAGTTGTTAGATGTCCGAGATTTTCATAAGTACTTTAAGAATAGTTTTTTAATAATTAATAAGTCGGTACGTAGTGCACCTACACACAGTCAGGTATGTCATCTTGTCTTTAATGGAATCTTTTTCAAGTTTACTTGTTGGATTGATGAAGCTCAAAATAACCATTACGTGACGAGGAAAAAAATTTAGTTTGGAAAAGTGCACAATCTTAGGTGATAAATTTGTTTTAAATTTGTTAAAGTTAATTTAATTCTCGAAAAGTAAAAATCCTAAAAGAAAATTCGAAGGCACCGAAACTTAATAGAAGCAAACTTTCAAGTTAAGAAGTAATGAATGATCAAAAAAATCACAAGAAAATAAATGTACCCCAAGTGTTTGAGTAAATGCTCTCAAAGTATTTGGTTAATTTTTAATGGATGATTACAAATGAGGGGGAAGACCTCTATTTATAGTTTGAGCTCCCCTAGATCTAATGATATAGTTTAAATTACATTGATGGCTAAGATTAATGTCTATCTACAAAATGAGAGTCATAAGGGATTTAAACAATATACTATCTTATCCCTTTGGATTACAAATATTCACCATTGTAACTCTAAACTACTAGAGTATTTTCACTGGGCCACCAATGTTTCAAGTAGATGGACTTCTCCATATGCTCCACATATCGGGCTTGTTCAAGTGGATTCAATAAGCCTCATTTAATCAATTGACCTCCATAGGTTGTTTTGTGTGCATTCGTCACGGGTTTTGATCTATGGCCCATGACATTCTCTCTTACCTATTCTCGCGACGCCCTCGTCGTGTCCCCCAAATGACACTGGTCGAACTCATGTTGGAACTTCCTAAACACCTTGACTGATTCCCAATAGTCATTTATCAACCAATATTGGTTGTCACTGTCTTATTTGAATTGTTTCTCTCTTTTGTACATCTAAATCATAAGAGGTCACCGCTCTTACTTGCCCCTATTGTGACTTGCTTCGATCGGGATCTCCTTAATCCTCAAAAATAGACTTTGGCTTGAACACTAAGTTAACCTTGAGTATGACCGCTAACTTTAGTTTGTAAGCCCCTCAGCTTACCCACTTTAGAACTCTTAAAGGGACCTTATGTCTTTGCCAAGCCAATGGTAAGTCATTATGTAAAATACTAGAAAAGCATTTGAGATATACCTCGTTTGCCGCATCTACTCGTTTTGACTTCCCAGTTTGCATATCTTATTTATTCGTGGAGTTTGATGCACAACCCACCTCTATCATAGGTGGTAGCACCACTGATAATTGAACAGGCTTCATATTGATTTGTTGCACCTCTAGCATTTCCAACAGGGTCTCCTTAGCACTCTGAATTACCAAGTCAATGTTCTCACCACACGGAACATAATTGGAGAATTGGATTGCTAAAAGTGTCTTTTCTCAAAGTCTTCCTTACCTTTCCAATCCCCAATTTGTAGTTCAACTCATTGTACTACTTTCATTATCGATAGCTCTTTGAAATTAACAGTCTTAATCCTTTCAGTCATTCTATTAACTGTGGTACCAAGTTTACTCGTGACTTTTCCTAACATGAACAACTCTGATGCCTCCGTGTCAACAAGAGCACTCCTCTTTTGACCTATGATGTTGATATCCACAAATATCAACCTTTTTTTGTTTGCGAGCTTTCTACGTTTTTTGCAAAATTGACTATAATTGGCCCAAGCCTTAATAACCTACCCTCCTTAGGCTCTGCTTCCTATTCTTTATTGATCATTGCCAGCTTAGATAGTTGTGGATAGTCCTGCATCCTATGCAAATCACAACATAAAAAGATTGTATTGGCTTCTTTCCACTTTTCTTCTGTTTCGATTTGTTATTGGGCTTCCACTTCCCATTCTATGGTTTCTCATTACCATCGTTGTCATTCTCAACATGTCCTTAATCTCCCACACCATTGTTTTTATCCTTGGGCTTGGAAGACACAAACTTTTCTTTCCTCGAACCAAGCTCAATTAAAGACTCTATTATGGTCATGGTTTTAGTCAGTTCTTGAACCCTTCGATGTTTCAATTCCTGTTTGGCCTACGACTTCAACCCATCCATGAAAAAGAAGAAGGTCTTTTCCTCACTCAATTTGGAAATCTGAAATATCCGTTCACTAAACTCTTGCACATACTCTCTAATTATGCATTGATGTGAAAATCAGTGCAACTTAGCCTGAGCCTCATTCTCGACATAAACTAGGCAAAATTGCTCCTTGAACTCCCTTTGGGACTCTTCACAAGTCCCAATTGTGATTTCACCTCATTTCTTATCTGTGAACCTACGATGCCACCATAAAATAGTGATATTAGTAAAATAAAAAGATACAATATTTACCTTAGCAGCATCATCTATGATGCCCATGGCACAGAAGTATTGCTCCATTTCCCATAAGAAATTATCCATATCCATCTAACAGTCTCTTTACCCATAGGAGCTCTACAAATAACAAGCTCTCCCTTGAGCTCCTCAATCTATTCATTCCAAGCCGTCACTATGGCTTCAATTTCCCCTTTTAAAGCTATCAGCATGGCTTCAAGAACACCATCCCTCTCTATTAGCTTACCAATAGTGGAAGTAAGAACCCCTTGCATCTCACCCACTTTACTATTAAAAGCATTCATCACATGTCCCTTGAGTTGATCCTTCACCAAGTTCAACTCTATGGTGCATCCCTCGACTACATCAAGGTCTTCCTTCATATAACCTATGGAATCCTCAAGATTGGTCACCGAACCTTTTAAAGCTGGAAACATATCTCTCAATCCACTAGCTTTCTTAGTCCTCCCACGGGTCTCCATCAGCTCAATCTGACGCTCTATTTCTTTTTTCATCACACTTGGCATCTTCAAACCTTAACTCTGATACCAACTATCACAAAGCTAGAACTTTAGTATGACAAATCGCATGACCTTTGGTGATAACTTTGCTTCAAATTCATCTAAGTCAGTCTAACTCTCAAAAAGTGAGAATTTACAAAAAAATTCTTTAAGGCACCAAAACTTAGCAAAAGCAAACTCCCAAGCGAAGAAGCAACAAACAAACAGAAAAAAGCCACAAGAAAGCAAATATACCCCATGTGTTTGAGTAAATACTCTTAAAGTATTTAATTACTTTTCAACAAGATGGTTATAAATAAAGGGGAAAACCTCTATTTATAGTTAAGATCCCACAGATCTAAAGGTATAGTTTAAATTTCATTGACAGCTAAAATTAATTTTTATCTACGAGATAAAAGTCCGAACAAATTTAAACACTATACAATATTATCCCTTAGGATTACAAATATCCACTATGGTAACTCTAAATTACTGGAGTGTTTTCATTAGGCCACCAAGGCTTCAAGTAAATGAGATCCTCCATATGTTCCAAAAATTGAGCCAGTTCAAGTGGGTTAAATGATCCCCCATTTAATCAATCAACCTCTATGAGATGTTCTATGTACATTCTTTACAGGCTTTGATCTGCAGCCCATGGCATTCCACTGCACTGGTAGTTGGTATCATTTTATTTGTTTTTATACTACTGAATTAGAGTGAATCATGAGATTATCAAGCTCTCTTACTCTTACTTTTATTTTTCTTCTTATTCCTTTCTTTGGAAATGGGAAATAAATGTTGTAATTTGTAGTTGTAGATGCATTTCGTGTAACAGTTCGTTTTTCAATAGTGTTGAAAATGATGGTTTCGAAACCCCATTTTTTATGATTGACCTCGTAAATATTATTATTTAATATTTACGAGTCTATTTAAATATTATATTGAATTTTATACTAGTAATTTTATTGAACGAATAGTTAATTAAGGTACAATGACTAAATACTAAAAGTGATAAAAGTTAATCACTATGGATTGTTAATTGGCCAAAGGTTTAATGGACTTATTTTGTAAATTTACCAAGGTTTTAAATGGAAAATAAGCTATTTTTAAATGTGTTGGATGATTGGTAGATGTTTCTTTTCTATTAAAATTTTGATTTAATTAAATAATTATTATATGTTTAAAACATAAAAAAACAAAAACAAAAGCCATACTTTTCATTTTCTTTCTTCTCACACCGTTTGCCTTAGCTAAATAAAACAAAGTTTCGATCTAAGGGTTTCAAGCTTAGCATTTCCAATTGGTTAGTTTAGTTTAATCATTTTCTTATAGTTTTTATGTTTTTGAGGTTCTAGGAGCTTGATTTAGCTAGTCTGTGTACCAATATGTAAAAATGTTAAAGTTTCTAAAGTTTCCATTGATGAATGCTTGATGAAATTGGTGTTAATTAGTTAGATTTTAAGCTTAGATATGAAAAAAGACTAGTTTGTAAAGTTTAATTGCTAGTTTTTGAATATAGAAACTAAATTGTAAATATTTTAAAATTGGTATGAATTTTTTGTAATATTAGTTAATAGAGCATTGTAAAAGGAATAAATTGAGATCAGTTTTGAAATTGAAGCTCAAATTTGAAAGTTACGATAATTTCGATTTTAAGAACTAAATTGAATCAAATGTAAAATTTTAGGAGACACTCGAAAAATGAAATTGAATTGATACATGTTTATAATAGGATATTATAAGATGTTTGGGATTGATAATTGAAATAAATTATTATAGATCGAGAATTGAATCAACCGGAGAATAATCGAGGAAAAAAGAAAAAATTACAAATTAGTCCCTGACACCTTGTTTGTTGTTATTTTTGTTAGGTAAGTTCATTTAGAACTTTTTGTTTTGTTTTATGTTATGATTGAATTGTATTTATGTTGTTTACTAGTTGATATAAATGTGAAATTAGTTATTTTGGCATCAATTGGACTAAATTACAAAGTAAGAAGTCTATGGTATTTATGAATAGGTACATGGTACCAAAATGGACATGGAATGTTTATAGGATTGTATGACATGTATATACTATTACAGGGTTTCAAGTAGTATGAATATAGTATTAAATCCTATGTAAACGTAGTAAACGATTAGGATGCGGTTGGCATATCAATAGTGTTATTTGCATGCTTGTACGGGTTCAGCACTTCGATGCTCTCTGTTCAGCACTTTAATCCTCTCTACTTAGCACTACATGCTCTCTGGTGTGGTGTAGTTAACCAAGTATCCAAGTCCAATTTACTTTAGTTCTCCGAGCGAAAGCAGAAATGAAAACAGTAATTAAACAAAAATGAAGTGGTTAAAAAGATCAAGCATGAATTAAATTGTTATGATGCAAAATGAGTATGATTTGAAAGTGATATGAATAAGAAGTTAATTATATATGTTTATGAATTGAATATGTATATGTGATCAGCATTATAAGTGTTTGATGTGTAAGCAAACTAACCTATTGGTTGTTTTATTAATGAACATATGAAAATAACAAGATGCCAAAAGATTTTCGTGCTTAGTTTCAATGTCTTTAATTTCTAAATTGTTGAGTTATCAAGGTAAGTTAAGTTAATTTTGTATGAACTTACTAAGCATTCGAAGTGCTTACCCCATTATTTTCCCTTTCCCTGTAAATTGTCAAGCGTGTCTTGCGGATCATCTAGAAGCTTACACTATCCCACTTTCAAATTAGTAGTCTTTTGATCATTTTATGCTCGATTATGTGGCATGTACATAGGTGTTCGTTTCGTTTAACTTGGTATAATGTATTAGTTTGAAATTTATGCTAATTATAAGATAGCAATATGGTGAAGTTTGTATGATGGTGTTACCTTGGCAACATGTTGTGTTATTTTGGTGTGGTACTTGAATGGTGTTTTTAGTATGTTTTGGTATGATAAAATGATGATTTGAATGGCCATTTTGGATGTGAATTGGCTTGATGAAATGATGGTATACTATGGCTATATGTATGGTTGTTCAACTTGTAATGGTACAAGTAGATTTAAAGTGAATTCGTGTCAATTGAGGCATATTGGTTAGTTGGTTAAATGTTGGATGATGTTATATTTTGATGTGAATTGGTATGTTATAGTATGGTTTTTGTGCAGGGGAGTTGATGATTATGCATTAGTTGTACAGGGCTGGTTTTAAGTTGAGTTGAATCATGTTTAAGTACCAAATTTGCCATTTTTGACATTAGGTATTGATACCGTGGGGGAGGGTATTGATTCTTAGTAATTTTTCATCATTTCTTGAAAATTCAAACCTCAAAATAGTATCAATATCGTGATAAGGTACTAATACTTTACATAAAGTACAGATACCTTATGACATGTATCGATACTTGTGATTTTGTCTTAATTTCTTTGAACATCGTAGCTAAAAATGGTATAAGTACTTGCCAAGGGTATCGATACCTACTTTGAAATTTTGAAAACTTTGAAAATAAGTCATATATTGTACACGAGTCTACAAAAGAGTTTTCTTAAGCCTGATTAATGCTCAGACTTAAATGTGTATCATAATATATAAAATTTTATGATGTGATTGAAAATTTGAATGATTTATTTAAGGTGTATTTGATTTGAAATTTTTTTTTTAAAAAGTCACAAAAAGGTCCCTATTTGATCTCAAATTAATTTAAAACATTCGCATGTTTGTATTAAAACCTAGGAAAGAATGTTTTTGATATTTAGTGTTGTATTGATATTAATTGTGTGAATGATAATGAGAAATGATGATTTTTTTTTTAATTTTGTCAATAGTTGCTCCGGCAACGAATGTGGCATTCTGTAACTCGGACCCGACGACCAGGTCGGACGAAGGGTGTTACACATCGACCACACCATTGTCATTCATCAAGGCACCAAATGAAGTGCTACAAATTATATATGTATAGTGTATGTATAATTGATAAAACTTTCAATTCCTTGTGTCGATGCTATAAACAAATTGTCTCGGTAGTCACTGAAACCAAGACTACCTCGGTATAAATTTAAAAATCTTATATAGTCGAACAAAAATTCTATTTAAGTGTGTTTCTATATGTAATGATTGTAGGAAATTATTGAGTGGAGAAGATAGATCTAGAGACAATATTGAATTAAACAGTAAACTTCGAGGCGTAGGTAAAGCTTTCCAAAGAGAACTGTTTGCCCCCACATATAGTTTCTAGAGGTTTTAGACAAATGTCCTCTCGAGATACAGCGAAGCTTTTGAATTTCCTTTGATTAGCAAAATCGAGGAATTCCCTAACACTTACTCTAATTTCTAAAAATAAGATTGATTGTAATTGTATTTTTTAGCACCATAAACCTTCTATTTATATACACTCAATGGACACTATTTTGAAGAGTAACAACGCTTTACATTTTATTTCCATTGGACATACTTCTTAAAAAAACATGTCTCATGGAAACAAATGTAATGTACCTTTGAATAAATCATCACTTTCTAATAAGTGCTCATGAATAATTATCAATTTAACAATCCCCCACTAGATTGCTAATTCTAGAAAATAAGTACATAACGATTATGCATAAAAAAGGATGTCTGCAGATCGAACCTTCATTTAGTGCAAACTCCTAAAAGTATCAACAAAATGAATGGTGGCTAGTCGCTTGAACCATCACTTCTTAAAGTCAATACCGGAAAAATTTCACACATAACCGTAAAGTATTAGAGTAAGAATTTATTTACTTTAGCACCGTTATGGCCATGTGCTCATCCCGTTTCATGAACATGTACAAGAGAAAACCATAAAGAAACTCTCGTTGAAGCGGCACCATTTCATGTCCATATAGGTGGATTTCATGACAATTAATGTCCATCAATTAAAATTAAAACTCATCCTCCAAAAACATAAACACTAAATCCTGATTCTTAGTGCACGTTCATTTTCGATAACTTGTTATTACCCTTTAAACCTCGAAACTAACTTTTGGTTAGAACAAGGTAGGGTCTCCATTATCAATGACACAATTAGAATGATTTTAATCCTATCTTAGTGGTGGTACTCTTAACCAAATCCCTTAACAAACCTTTTGTCAATGGATCAACTAAATTGTCATTTGACTTTACATAGGTAACAATTATCACACCATCCCTTATCAATTGTCTCACATACTCATGTCTCAAACTTATATGTCTATACTTTCCATTGTACACCTTATTGTACGCTCGAGACATGGTGGATTCACTATCACAATATACGGAAATGACGAACATACGTTGTGGCCACAATTTTATATCTAGCAAGAGATCTCTTAGTCATTTCGCTTCCTTGCCAGTAATCGCCAAGGCTATAAATTCAGCCTCCATAGTTGAATGTGAGATGCAAGTTTGTTTCTTGGAGGCCCAACTAATGGCTTCACCTCCGGTCATAAAAATTCATCCTGATGTGGACTTATTGTCACTTGCACTTATAATCCAACTTGCATCCAAGTAACCTTTTAGTATTAGGGATAATCACTATAGAATAATCCCAAATTTTTTGTTTTCTTAAGATGGCCAAAAATCTTACAAATTCCTTTCCAATGACCAGTGTTAGGACAATTTGTAAATCTCGTCAATTTACGCACAGCAAATGCGATATCAGGTCTAGTGGAATGCATTGCATACATTAGACTTCCAATTGAGCTAGCGTACTCAAGTTGTGCTATATAGCCCTATCATTATTCTCACTTAACTTAAAGTTCGAATCGTATGGAATGTTTGAATCATTGATATTCAAGTGTTTGAACTTTTCTAATACTTTCTCAATATAGTGAGATTGGCTTAGTGCAAAGCCTTTTTCATGCTTTTTCACCTTTATACCTAGAATTGTATCTACCTTATTAAGATCATTCATCTTAAATTTTGAGGCTAGATACTCTTTGGTTTCACGAACACCTTCCATGTTTGTCCCAAAAATCAACAAATTGTCTACATAGAGACAAATAATTACACCGTACCTATCAGTGAAGTTAGTGTCAATACATTTATCCGCACCATTATATAAAAAACCATATGACAAGATAACCGAGTCAAATTTCTCATGCCACTATTTAGGCGCTTTTTTAAAACCATATAATAACTTGATCAACTTACATACCATATCTTCATTCCCAGGAAGCATAAAACCTTCTGATTGCTCTATGTAGACTTCCTCTTTGAGATCACAATTCAAAAAAGTCTTCTTAACATCCATTTGATGTACATGTAACTTATGGATAAATACAAGTGCTATAAGAATTTGAATGGAGGTCATCCTAGCTACTGGTGCATAGGTGTCAAAATAATCTAGGTCTTCCTTTTGCCTAAATCCTTTAGCCACCAACCTAGCCTTAAAGCTTGGAGAACCCCCTAATGGAGTATTCTTCCTTTTAAACACCCATTTACACTCAATAGGCTTCGATCCTTGAGGAAGATCAATCATAGTCCAAGTATTGTTGCACAATATTGAATCCATTTCATCATTGATCGCTCTTTCCAAAATGTCGCATCCCTAGAAGTCATGGCTTCACCATAAGATTGTGGATCACCATCCACATTTAAACATTATGGGATCTTCCTAATTATAGATTCTCTATTTCCCTCAACAAGAAATGCTACAGATTGCAAGGAAATGAAATAGGGACCGAAGTCCTTTACTTTTCTCACTCTTTGACTTTTCATCGGCTCCGTATCCTTATTGTTACAAATACTTCTTTTGGTTTGATCATTTATGATCATTGGATGATATTCTTTTTTTTGAATCTGTTGAATCATTGAAAACCTTATTTTCAATTAATACAACATCTCTTGTTTCAGTTATCATATTTGACACTAAGTCAAGAACATGATAAGCCTTAGAGTGTTGGGCATATCCAGCGAATGCACCTTTGACAGCTATTGGTCCTAACTTTGTTCTCCATTGGTCGGGAACTCTATAGTAAGCTAAACACCCCCACACTTTGAAATAATCTAAGTTTGGCATCCGACCCTTCCATAACTCATACTTTGAATTTTCCTGATGGTATTCTGTTAGGATATAACACGCAATCAATAATGATTCACCCTATAGATTATATGGAAATTTAGCATTTAACAACATCGAGTTAACTATATCCACTAAAGTACAATTCTTTCTTCTCGTCAAACCATTTTTGTTGTGGAGTATAAGGTGCGGAACACTCATATACCACACCTTACTCCTCACAAAATACATTAAATTCATTTGAAAAATATTCACCACCTCTATCACTACGAAGCACTTTGATTTTCTTACTAAAAAAATTTCTCAACCTTATTTTTAAAACGTTTAAACATATCAAAAGCCTCGTCTTTACTTTTCATGAGATACACATAAGTAAATTTAGAGAAGTCGTCTATAAAAGTGATAAAATATTGTTTTCCACCTCTTGGTAGAGTTCCATTTGATTCACAAGCATCCGATTAGATTAAATCTAACACTTGCGAATTCCTTTAAAACTTATTAGGAAATGACTTATTGGTAATTTTTTATTGAATACAAATTTCACATTTATCCAAAAAATCATCATTACTTTGATTGATATAATCATTCTTTTGCATATATTGTAAAGTTTTAAAATTAAAATATGCTAAACGCGCATGCCATACAAGATAAGACTCAACAATATAAGCAGAAGAGTTGACTTTATTCATATCAGTGCTCAACTTGAGCATACCCTCATTACAATATCCTTTTCCTACATATATATTACTTTTAAGCAAGACAAACTTATCAAATTCCAAGATAATCTTGAACCCCTTGTTACACAGAAGACTCACAGACACTAAATTCTTTCTCACATCGAGAACATCCACACATTGGTCAAAGTCAATTTATTCCTAGATGTTAAGTTGAGTTCCATCGTCCTTTGACAGTAGCTTTTTTGTTGCCTATAAGCATTTCACAGTTTTCCACACATTCATAACTTTTAAATTGTTGTCGGTCATTACACACATGAACAATAGCTCCGAAGTCAAGCCTCCAATTACAGGACTTATCGATCATGGTTATGTTAAGTTCGGTAATTATACCAATCTCCAAACTCTCGATCCCTTCCATAACCATGGCCACTAAGTCCATGTCCTCCACCATAGTGGCTTTAAAAGTTGTGGCATCTTGCTTCTTTTTGAGAAGTTTGCAATTCTTAATATAGTGTCCTTTCTTATTACAATTATAACAATTGCGAAATTTTTTCTTCTTGTCTTGCACATCCTTAGTCTCGGATATGGCATTTCGCTTACCATTTCGAGAGTTATTAGACTCACTCACATGGTTCACTTTAGAACTTTGGGAAAGATACACCACATCACCCTTCTGAGTTTCCTCTTCAATACGCAAATACCTAAGTATTTTCTCCACAGTGAAGTCCTCTACCATATGCAGAAGTTTCTTCCGATAATTGTTTCAAGACGAAGGCAACTTCGAGATGATAGCCCCGACTTGTAAAAATTCCTGAATAACAACTTTCGAGTCACGAAGCCTGCTTACAAGGACTTGTAATTCATGGACTTGATCCATGATCGGGATATGATCGAGCATTTTGAATTTGAAATACTTTATCATTAAAAATTTATCAGTACCTTGTCATTCAATGTTATATTTCTCTTCAAGAGCTTTTCATATTTCCATCGAGGATTGCATCGACATGTGGAGATCATACAATCGATCAAAAAAGTTGTTGAGGATGTGTCATCGACATGTGAAATTGTCTTTTTCGCGCTTCTTCTTGAGTTCGGCCACTTTTGTAATTTCCTCGAGGTTTGCATTGGGGGTGGGATCTTCCACGGGTTGTAGGTTTAGATCCAGAACGTAAGCCACATTTAAGATAGTAAGAAGAAACAACATCTTGTCCTTCTACCGATGAAAGTTTGAACCATCAAATTGATCAAGTTTCATAAACTCTTGGTTCATCACTTTGAATGCAGTGGTAGCCTCCGTCGCCATTTCCAAAACAATTCTCCTTAATTGTTGGAAAATATTGAGTGGAGAAGATAGATCTGAAGATGATATTGAATTAAACAGTAGACCTTAAGGCGTGGGTGATGCTTTCTAAAGAGAATTGTTTGCCCCCCACACATAGTTGCTAGAAGGTTAAGACAAAGGTCCTCCCGGGATACAACAAAACTTTTGAATTTCCTTTGATTAGCAAAATCAAGGAATTCTCCAACTCTTACTCTAATTTATGCAAATAGGATTGATTGTAATTGTATTTTTTAGCACCATAGACCCTCTATTTGTATACACTCAATAGACACTATTTTGAAGAGTCACAACCCTTTACATTTGATTTCCATTGGACATACTTCTTAAAAAAACATGTCTCACGGAATCAAATGTATCATTTGAATAAATCATCACTTTCTAATAAGGGCTCATGAATAATTATGAATTTGCAATCTACAATATCCAACAACGTCATTATAAATTTTACTAACAGAAAAAATAGATGGTCAATGTAAATCCAACTATCTTTACCAAAAGTTGCGCGCATCTCTCACGGCTTATGCACAAAGGCGCATGACCAAGGCGTGCATAATAGATAAAGGCAATCATTTGAATAAATTGGACTTAATTAACGCATAAAGAGTGGTCCAATTCTTGGAACAATTTAAAAGACTTGTCTACTTGAAGCTTGTTGGCTGAGTAATATAGTTTAATAAATTGTAATTTACTAGGTTCATTTGAAATCTAAGCATAAAGATAATAAAGAGTTTGAATCTAAGTTGCTGATGTAATTTAATTTGTATGGTTGTTCTAATGAGGGCTTAGCTATAAATAAAGGCCTCCCCAACCTCATTTGTATCATTCACCATTGAGCACTCAAATTGAGAACATTTACTTTAAAAGCTTTCTTGAATTTTCTTGTCTTCCTGCTTGTTTCGCGTAATAGCTTTCTACCTTCAACGCTTTAGAGAATTCTTTAGGATTCTTAACTTTGAGGGTGTAAGATGACTTAAGTAATTGGAAGCAAATTCACCACCTAAGATCACATGATTACCTCAATTAAAGTCCAAGCCCTTGACACACAACTAATGTAACAATTGCCAATATAAGTATTGTTTAGCATAGTTAAGATTGTATGAAAAATATAATATCGTATGTAGTATTAATATGTCAGTGACAATAATAATGCAACACAATGTAGTAGCAGTAACACATTAGAATACTTGTAATCGGACAGAGTTAAAAATTAGAAGAAGAATTTTGTTAAGGCCTGTATGAACATTTTCCTTAAGAAAGATTCGACCTCTCCTCTGTGTTTTGAGTAACGTTGGATGTTTGTCTCCCAGGATACAACAACAAACGATCACAGTAGTAGCACAACAACAGTGATCGAACACAATCTTACCTTTCTCTATCACTAGGAGGAATGAATTTAGAAGGAATTTTTTATATTGATGGTTTTTTACGATGTTTTTTTGGAAGTCTCCTTACTTGGCTATATATAGATAAGAGGAAATGAATGAAGAGATTTAGATTGATTCATGAAGAGTTTTGTTGAAAAGTTAATAGATATAAGTGAACAGACACAATGAAAAGATGCAATATTAAACCAAAAGTAATGAATCTGTTCACCAAGAGATACAATTGTTCAAAAGATCAATTGTTCATCAAGAGAAAGAACTATTGTTTAATTTGAACATCAATTTATCATTCATCACTTAACAATTTTGAGCGTATTATATAGAATATAAATCCATAATTTATTATTCAAACCTTCAATTTTATCAACAAAATAATATGCCTCAAAGTTCCAAAATATCCATTATTTTCCAATAAATATGTTGCCACCTAAACTCTATTTAACATGCAAAGTACATCAAATTGATAGATATAGCAACCACCTAAACTTTATTAAAACAGGAGATCCTAGATTTGAGTCTTAACTTGTAATTAGATTGGCAGAATTATTTTCATGGTTTGTAGGGAGAAAAAACGAATTAGAAGGAGAAGATTGTAAAGATATGGCAAGTTGAGTGAATCATAGAATATCACAATATAGGTGAGTGTAACTCATTAAATATATTATTGACGGTTAAGAGTATGTTTTGAGTATTGGTAAGTGCCTACAAGTGTTAGGAGTATATTCTTAGTATACGGTTGGAATCAAGTATGGAGAAGGATGAGTAGGATTTTGTTAGTGTGAATTACTCAGTGGATTCCATCAATATTATTGTAAATAAATAGCTTGTTTTGTTTTTTTTTTTAGATATTAGAGCTAACTATCAATAATAAAAGTAGGCCTATTTCTCTTTCAGCTTATTTTCCTCTCAATTGTTGTTCATCTTGAATTCTTGAATGTTCCATTCAAATACTAGAAAGGTAAGAAAGAGAGTTGAAGAATACTAACATATAATCAAGCCATGTGCATCGATGCAAAAGAAAATGCTATATTAACAATAAAATTTACCTTCATAATAATAATAATAAAACATAAAACAAATGAATACTCAAATAATGTGGACTATACAAATTGATCTCTAAATTTTGTTTAAAATTACATTTTGGTTATTCAACTTTCAAAAGTAACATAATAGTCATTAATATTATCAAATTATTACATTTCTTTCACTCAGTTGTTAACTTTCATTAAAAAGCAAAGTTGCACTTTAATTCAAAGAGTTTATATAGTTAACTTGATCCCTGAGCTATAATTAAAAAATTATTTTGATATTTTTAAAATTTTCTAAATAATAATTGTAAAAAATTAAAAAAATTCTTAAAAATAAATATAAAAATTCAATTGCAGCAAACAAAAACCAAGAATTTTGTAGCTAATTTTACCACATCCAATCTCATAAAAAAATCAATCTTTGAACTTTCACAAAAAAAATACCCATCAACTTTGATCTCACTCTATTTTTTTCATTTTCTTTTTTGTTTTACGCTCTATTCATTTTCATCTTTCATGCAGATCGACCTCGGCTTTACTCTTCCCAGATCATTAAAAATATATATATATATATATATGTTTTATTTATAGCCGAAAGTAAAATCTCAACTTGAAATTTGAGAGAATAAATGGTGGGTTTGGAGAAGAAGAATAAGAGCATTATGCATTATAAATTTAAAAAATCCAAAATTCCAAAACGGAAAGTTACTCAAAAACCCCATCAATCTAATAACGGGAGTAAAAAAAAGAAACTATGAGTTTAGAAAAGAAGTAGGGTATTTTGTATTATAAGTTAAAAAGAAAAGAAACCTTTAAATTTCCAACAAATTGAAACTTACCAAAGAACCCAAACAATATAACAAAACATTTTATTTTTCACTCTTGCCCTATTGTTTCTTAATTATTTTCTCCTTTCTTTTTTTTTTTTTCATAATTATCAAGAAAATTTTGCAAATAGGCTGTTGATGATAGACATTTTTTACGATTCTCAAAAATGAAAACAATTTTGCAAGCCTAGATTTTTTTTCTTGAAAACTCGAGCATCAATAATCAATTTAATAGTGAAATTCGAATATTGCATTGATATATATTTTGCTAGGGCTTTGAGAAAAAAAAAATATATTTTGCAAAGCAATTTCTCAATTAAACAACATGAATTTGTTAATGTGATTGAAGGTGTTGATCAATGGTGGAAAGCAAATGAAATTTAATTTGAAAATTTTAAGATTTTTTATATATTAAATATTTGCAAGAAATGCTAGTTAAAAAATTGTAGTTTTAATTTTAAGAAATTTTTAGATTTATACATATTTAAATATTTTTATATTTAAAAAATATGATTTTTTTATGTTTTTACAGATTTTTTAATATTTTTTAATCTAAGATTTTTAAATTTTTTTTACAATTATTGTTAAGAAAATTTTAAAGATATTAAAATGATTTTTTGACTATAGCTTAGGGACCAAATTATCTATTAACCATTTGAATTAAGGTGCAACCTTACTTTTTTCACAGAAGTTAATAATTGAGTGACAAAAATGTAACAATTTGATAATGTTATTGACTATTATGTAACTTTTGAAAGTTGGATGACCAAAATGTAATTTTAAACAAATTTTACAGACAATTAGTGTAGTTTACCCAAAACAAATTTCCTAAGCCATACTTTGTATGGTGGTAAGTTGACAGGCTAAAGTACTTAGGAGGTCCTTGTGTTATAGGGAATGGATCAAACTAGTTTTTCTATTATTAATTGGATCAATTTAATGCCTATAGTATTAAAAAATCAATCAAGTCCAAATTGTAACAAAGTTAACATTTACTCTATAAAAAATGTCTTAATCATTTTTTTAAAAAAATTGCAGTTTAATTCCAAACAAAAGATTTCATTTACAAAATTATATAAACTTTAAAAATGTTAACTCTCCTATATACTAAATAATATTTTTGCAATAGAAAATGCTAGCTTTAATAGTAAAGGGAATAATTTGATTAGGTCCTATAATAGAGAGACCTCTCAGGTACATTCATCTAAGTTCACAAATGAGTCACTTTCTAACTTTGATTTTAGTAGTCCGGGGAAAAAAAGTGATTTGGAAGGAAACAAAGGAAGTGTCGGAGTTCAGGAAGTTTTTGAGGCTGAAAGTCGATGGTCATGAGCAAGAAGTCATCGAAAGCTAGCTCATATCGAAGCAATGAAATTGAACTTAAAATTTTAGGAGGTTGAGTCGTATTATACCCCCTCCACAAATGAGGACATGTAGCAAATTAGAAGGTTACTCAAGAGACACTCCTCGCCCGATGCAAATTTGAAGGTCGCCAAGAGAAGGGGTGTTCTAGCCACCCAAACAAATGAAAGGTAACCATTAAAGGAAACCAACCATCTGTCCCTTCAAGCACTCGACCTTCTATTGGGAACGTGATCTGTTTGGTCATCAAACCCCACGTGGGTTCAACTGCTCTGTACCTCTAAATCAGATTGAATGACAGAATGTGTTTCATCACAGACATTTTCATCCCATTGAAGACATCCACCCCATACATCTTGCAATGATGGCTTGATTACAGGACTATGTTAATGCCATCCTACACGGGATCTTGCCTGTAAATACCCTCAAAGATGATGATGAAGGGGATCAACTCTCAAGCAAACTAGCCTACACTCTGCCAACTTGCCTTCGCATTCAACCTTCAGGCTTTCTCCACTTTCACATTTTGTAATCTTTGGCTTTACGCCCCGACTAGGTGAATTGGCGTCCACCAATACCATCACATCCTATTTTGTACTTCTCCGTTATTGTATCATTGTATCAACAAGGAGCTAAAGTTGGTGGAGCTTTTTGTGGCAGAGATAATATTGCAGGCTGTAGGGGTATTCTTTTGTTTGCTGATTTAGGGCGTTTGTCTTGCTTGGTCTTTCTAGTTTTAGTAAGCTGCTTGTTCAGGGTATGTTTGCTCGGTTATTATTGATTGAATTCTAACCAATAAGGGATCTCATGATTTTATAATTCAATTGAAAGTTGTGGCTATAAATAATTTTCGGCTGTGTAAAGGAAGCTTTTGCTATGATGTGCTGGGCTATACGAGGGGGGGATTAAGAGCTTCATCATTGATGATATTATGAAAATCGTAGGGGTGTTCTCCCTTGTTTTATTGCAATGGTGTGCTTTGCTTTTGATATTTTGACATTTATGGAGCTATGTTGCTACAGTACTTTGGTGCTTTGTGGACTTTAAAGGTTTTCTTTTTTTGGTGTCTTCATAATTGTCTTTAAAGCGTGGGTGTGTGTTTAGGTTGAAGTGTTTTATAGATTTTCTCTTCTATAAAAAATTGTGGAAATGATAAATAGATAAAAATTAATTATTATTTAATGAAAAATATTTTCAATTTTATTTTATTTATGTTAATATTATATCATGCTATAAAAATTTTAAGTTTAAAATTTAATTTTGTTTAGAATAAAGTAAACTATACAAATAATTACTCAACTATAAAACAATTTTCATTTTATGCACCCAAAATAAATAGTTTGCAATTTGAACACTCATGTTTATTTTAGCCACTCCGTTAAAATCACGGCAAGTGACAGTTAAAAAAAAGGTATAATAACAAATTTAACCTTCAACTTTTATACATTATATCAATTTAGTCATAATTTTAAAAAAGTAACCCTCAAATTTTACAAATAATTTTAATTTAATCATAATTCTAAAAATTTAAAAAAAATACATAAATATTTTTTAAAAGATATCATAATAAATTTAAATTTTATATTAATAAGAGACCAATTTGTGAATACTTATCAAAATAAAAGTTATCATAATTTTCCAATACTTAAAAAGGATATTTGTTACAGCACGTGCCACCATACTTTAACAATGTGGGGCAGAAGAAATTTATTTCTGTTATCCCTATAATCCAAGAGAATGTGACTATATATGTTACAGCACGTGCCACCATACACTATACCCATTTTCCATGTTTGAAAGAAAGGGTTCTTCCATATAAACAAAAAGATAAGGGAAGTAGGAAGGCAACGTAACCTAAGAAAAAAAAAACCAAGAAACATTTCCATACCAAAGGCGAATAAGCTAAGTAGGTTTGCAGGAAGAAGGCACATGCTTTTATGCATCTATGCCGAAAAGAAACTAAGGTGGGTTTGGATGGGCGATTGAGTGTAGCTTACTTTTTGTCTCACGCTACAGTATTTAATCTCACCGCCACTGCTATTTTTACACTAACCACAGGCAAACGCACTGTCTATCCAAACTCACCCTAACACCATGCATGTCAAATCAAAATAACAAGCGAGAGCCATATTAGCAGTACCAGATCCAAAATATATAAGACTCCAAAATCCCTAATTGTGAGTACATCATGTTGACCAGCAAAGTAAGATCATCACGTGTAAAACAAGGTAAGTAAGAAAGTACATATACCATACCTTCTCCTTCCTCCTTTCTTGAACGTCTTCCTTCCTTGTCTTTTTTGTTTTGGTAGTGGCTTCTTCCTTGCTATTTTCCTCTCTCTCTTTTAGGCTTTATCTCTTCCTCTCCTGCCTTTTCTTCTCTCCTCTCTCTTTTTTTTTATCACTCTCTCTTGGTTTCTAGTTTCTTCCTAGCTTGCCGCCACCCCCTGACAAAGGCTGATGATGGGACCTCATCTGCTAAACTCATTTGCTCTATTGTTATGGCTACAATTCCCGCTCAATGCATTGGGCCTCAATGTCAAAGCCTGATGAAGATAATAATTGAATAAAAACGAAGACGGTAAGGAGGGAAACAAAGAAAATATGGGTAAAGGAATGCTTGAGAATATTTCCATGGAGGTAGGGTCGATTGATAGACATAGTTGCTTGGTCTTTACTGAGTTATGTTGGGACTCAGCAAAATCGTGACTTTGATTTGGCTGTCTAATCTGTTGAAGGGTTTTATATGGGGGGGTCAAGTTTTATTATGGAATTGAAGGTGTTCCGAGATTGATGAGTGAGGTAAAGGAGCGGTTATTGTGTTGAAAAGGGATTGTATTGAATCCAAGTGTTCTTCGTATTTGAATGCATCAGTGACAGTAATCAGGTGGCCAAGTTACTGCTAGGTTGGTACTTGGTAGTGCCTTTAACATGTTGTGAGGGGAAGCCAGCATAAAACTTGACCCCCCATATACAACCCTTCAAAGAGACAGCCAAATCAAAGTCATGATTTTGCTCTTGGCCATATAAATCAAATCAATTCGTTCACTGTGTAGAATGATTTTTGATGTGCCAGAAAAGTCTCAGAAACTTGTTCCTTTATCCACAATAATGTATTTTTAATTATAATTTGGACTAATTTACTTAAAAAGGTCATTTCTAAGCATATTTACGGAAATAGGCCGATTACACAATTATTTATAGAAAAAGAGCCTCTTTTTGCAAAACGCGCCTACGTGGCCGCGTTTAAGAGAGAAAATGTCAACAAAGATCGACGTTGGGGAGTACTTTTTGCCACGTCAGCCAAAAACGCGCTTACGTGGAAGCGTTTTATTGATGTGACAAAAAGCGCTCCCCCAGGGGCGCTCTTTGCTCCGTGTTTTTATATGTTAGGAATATTTACATGTTTAGTCCCTAGGGTTTTTAAGGTTAGGGTTTTACTAAAATAAGTTACCGTTTAGTGTTTAGGTTTTTGTTAAAACAAGTTAGAGTTTAGAGTTTTAGTAGATTTTATAAATAAATAAGGATTTAGTGTTATTTTATAAAAATTATTTAAATTAGGGTTTATGATTTTTAAATAAATTAAGTAAATTAGGGTTTTTAGGGTTTAAAATAAATTAAGTTAGGATTTTAAATAAATTAGGGTTTAGGGTTTTTAAATAAATTAAGTAAATTAGGGTTCTAGGATTTTAAATAAATTAAATTAGGGTTTATGGTTTTTAAATAAATTAAGTAAATTAGGGTTCTATGGTTTTAAATAAATTAAATCAGGGTTTAGGGTTAAATTTAATTAAATTAGGGTTTAGTTTTTTTTAAATAACATTGTGTTTATTTTTTTAAAAAAATTGTCTATTTTTACCCTGAAAAAATAATTTTGAGAAGACGTTTCTGAACAAATAGTGTCAAAAACGCTTCAAGCAGGATGCACTGTCAGCAAAAATATAGAAAAAGCTCTCACGTGGACACTCTTTTTCTACAGTAGTTCATGAAAAAATAATTGAGAAAACGTTTCTGAACAAATAGTGTCAAAAACGTTTCATGCATGATGCATGTCAACAAAATTACAGAAAAAAGCTCCCACGTGGACGCTCTTTTTCTACTGTAGTTCCGGAAAAATAATTTTAAAAAGATATTTCTGAACAAATAGTGTCAAAAATGCTTCAAACAGGATACAATGTCAGCAAAATTTCTGAAAAAAGCTTATACATGGACGCTCTTTTTCTACAGTAGTTCATGATTGGCCTTAGGCTATAAACGAGGCAAATTTCATTCTCAGGATGCATAAGCTACAGCAAGAAAAATTAGAGAGGCTAAGCAGAATAGAAATTGAAGATGAGTGAACGTATTAGTGCTATTATTTACTATGATGGTGAGGTCCGTGACACCGAGAACGGTGTTGTTTTTTTATCAGCGCAAATGGTTCTTAACCAGAGTATAGATTTTACAGAATTTCGTAAAAGAATTAGGCTCAAAATCTTTGGAACAACACCAAGTAGGGTTTCTTCTATTAAGTATCGATTTTGTGCTTTGATTGATCCCGTGACATATGACTCATTTGATATCAAAAGTTTTTGTAGCTTTGAAGCGATGGTGCAGACTCATCTCTCTAGTGGATCACCCTATCTTAAGTTATATGTTCAATTTTTATCGTCAAATGAAATATTTGAGACTTCAATATTAACTACTGTTTGAGAGGAATACACGAGCCCTAGCCGACACTCCGTTAGTGGGAGGCAGAACACAAAAGCGCCCGTGTTTGGTGGCAGTTTGGAAAACACAACTCATGCACGAAACTCGGTTAGTGGATGGGACATGCACATCTGTGGGTCGATGTTCGATGCTAGAAATACGTATTGTGGAATGACATCAACTTCTAGTGGTTGGCAATCTACATCTGATTGGGGACGTTATGAAACATCCACAAGAAGGGATGATGTACTCCCTACGAAGTCCACCGGCGAGGAAACCTCGTACGTTGCAGATGATGGTGGGTTGGATGATGAGTCTAATATGGATCCACCTCGAGAGCTCGGCCCCGATGGTGCAGAAGTTGAATTATTTTCTGAACCGGAGCCTGTTCCATCCGAACCTGAAGACGTTGAAGGGCGTTCAGATAAAGAAAAAGAAGATCTGTGATTCAGGGCGTACTCGTCTCCAGCCCACATGCATAATGTTGATATATCGGCAGATGATGCGTTGGAGTTTCTAGATCTACCACACAGAACGCGTGACCGTATAGGTTCGACATTGGATTCAGGTGATTTGGAAGTTGGTAAGGAGTTTTCCAGTGAGGATAGTTTTCTTGATGCTTTGAAACAACATAGCATCAATCACGGGGTTAACTACAATGTGGTTAAATCCAAATTCGAGAAGTTTGAGGCCAAGTGTACAGTGCAAGACTGTACATGTTCATGGAAAATCATGGCTTCTTTTAGGAAAAAGAAAGGCTTGTGAGAGATAAAAAAGTACAAATGTCCACATACATGTGTTGCCAGTACAGTATCACTGGGTGTTTAGGGTTTTGAATAATAATGTTATTACTTAATGTTGCATTATTTAATGTACTTCGTTGACAGGTGTTTCACAAGATCATCCAAAGATGGATTCGGGCATGATAGCTAGCTTAATACTACCGATGTTGGGGGCGAATCCTAGGACTTCTGTGTCATGCATAATTGTCAATATTCGTAGCCAATTGAGGTACACGCCCTATTACCGGAAGGCTTAGATAGTTAAACAAAAGGCGTTGGAACATATGCATAATGGGTGGGACACTTCATATAATGAGGTTTGACAGTGGTGTTAGGTGTTGGAGAGGTACGTCCTAAGTTGCATAACAGACCCTAAAACAGTCCCTGCGTACTACAACGACTGATTGCTCTGTGGATACCAAGTGTTCAAATGTCTATTTTGGAGCTTTAAGTAATGTCGGGACGCATTTATGTACTGTAAGCCATTGGTACAAACTGACAGTACCTTTATGTATAGTAGATATACCCATCGGCTATTGCTAGCTGTGGCACAGGATGGCAGTGGAAGAATCCTTCCAATTGCATTTGCAATAACACTGGGGGAGTCAGCTGATGACTGGGATTTCTTTCTTTCTAGGTTAAGGAAGCATGTATGCCCCCAACCTGATATCTGTGTTTTATCAGATCGGGGCACTAGAATACTAGCCGCAATTGAGTGATATGGAAGCCTATGGGATCGCACACACCATCGGTATTGTCCAAGGCACATTGCGTCCAACTACTACGAGCGATATCAGTCTACGACTGAACGAAAGTAAGTGACTAACATGGGTATTTAATCTCTATTAATATACTTTCGATTGTAATATTCAATTTATTCTGAATGGAATATTGGTATGTAATTTTCGTTATCAACTTATATTGGCAGGGTACGAGATCATTAAGGGTCGTTTCTATGAGAAGTTAGGGAATTTGAGTTTAGTTAACGATCAAGGCGCAGACTACCTTTATAACATACCTTTCGAGCAGTGGACACAAGTATACAGCAGCGGCTTACGGTATGGTCATATGACCACAAACTTGGTTGAATGCATATTTTCATTTAGTTGTACTATTTCAAAAACGAGCAACAAGGTATAAAGGCCAAATGCAGAGAGGACATGTATAGTTACGGAAGGTATTGCAAGAAATTAACAAGGCGAAGGCGCGGGCAAAAGCGATGCACACTATGTGTCACGATTGCGACAACCTATGGTTTCGTGTGACTAAGTTTTACAGACCGAACCTATGTATTACCGGCAAGCAATATCGTGTACACCTGATAAATATGACTTGGGACTGTAGGACGCTTGACACACTTTGTTATCCATGCGCTCATGCAATTGCAGCTTGTTAGAATCTTCGTTTGGATACCATGAGATATGTAAACGAAGTGTACAAAATAGAATACATGTACAATATGTGGAGACACGTATTCCCACTCGTCCTAGATGAACGTAAGTGGTCGTCTGTATCGCTTGCTCCATTTAAGTTGTTATCGGATAAAAAATTATGTCGTAAACTAAAAGGTCGACCTTGCTCGAGTAGAATACGTAATAATATGGATATCCGGGAAAGAACGAACGAACAGAAGTTGTGTGGATGGTGTAGGAACCCAGGTCATACAATTCGATCATGTCCAAATCGAAATAGTTGATAATTGCTATTATGAAACGATGTTGCATTATTTCTATTCTGTCTTATTCAAAAAAAACATATTTTATTAAAAATATAAAATTAATTTACTATTGAAATATTAAAAACAACTTTTTTATTAAATGAAACAATATAGAAATAGCTTCTACAAATATATTAAAAAAATCAATGTATATGCCAGTCGGAATCAGTGCCACATGGGGGTGGACGATAATTACGTGCTGGATTCCTCATTGGTTGCTCCTATGGGGGTTGTGGTTGTTCCGGTTGTGGGTGTTGAGAGGATGACCCACCTTGGTAGAATAAAGAATCTGGAGGTGTTTGCATCACCCACGACGAAGGTATTTGAATCCCATAAGATGATGGGGAATGGTAATGAGATGAGCTTGCCGACAGTGCCTCGTGCGATCCCTCCGGCAACGATGGCCTATATATCATTGGTTGAGTCAAAGTCATCGAGAAAGGAGATGCACTGGGCCATGCATTCCAACCTGGCATAGGACTGGGAAAAGGAAACATATAAGGGTTAGGATACATATAAGGGCTAGGATACACACCTGGCATAATCTGAAAGGGCTGTGATGTGGGTGTCATCGGTTGAGGCATTGGGCCAAGTGATTGTGTGGGCGCTGTTGATGGGCACATGCCGTCACCCATTCTCCTTGGATTTAAAGGGCCCAATCGTTCCCTTTCCACACAGATTTGCCGACGTCTCTACTCTTCCAACAGCAAATATGGCTTGCCATGGATCCTAAACCATGGCATGTAACCCGGGGTGCAAGCTAACTCGGAGACGATGATCAATTCACGATTAGGTATATGATCATAACGGTTTTCCCAAATTTTGATATATTCCGACCAGAATACCAGCCAATTCGTATTCGTTTGCTGTAAGTCGATTCTGTGCTAGCCATCGAGTTCCTCAGGAATCGGTTGTCAGAATCTAAATTGTCGCAACAATCTATCCATCGGGTGTATCTCAACAATAGCATAGTTGATCAATAGGACCTTAACATGCCAAATGTTTGGATTTTGAAAGAATTCTTCAGGAATTACAGCCCGTATTGCCGGATCCTCGTATGGTGTCCATTGAAACTATATGAACGGGATAAAAATATTAATTATTTACATAATACTAAATACTAAATACTAAATACTAAATATGAAACGATTATTTATGTATATATATTTTATTTAATACTTACTTGCGCTTCCGACCGTTGACCTAATAGAAGTTGTATATCTTCAAGAGCAGTAGATATTCCAACATAACTTGTTGGATGGTTCCACTTAATTAAATAAATTTTCAGCATACAATTTTATTTTAAATCTATGGAATAATTGTAAAACCAAATAAAAATTTTGCCTCATTATGAGTGGGAATGTATATGGTGGTTCACCCGATGACGTAAAAATAGAAAGTGAAACCGAGCCTATGATTGTAGTAGTGATAGGCAACCTCCAATTTTGGCTTTATTTAGTGGCGTCGCCCCGCACATGTCCTGGTAAAGTGTTGCCAACATGGCATACCCCCAACTAAGTTCGCCAGCTGCTCTAAAATCAACGAGTTTCAACAGCCACCTCAGATGTACGAGGTTTCGTGACAAGTCTGACATCAAATGACCTCCAATCATCTCAAGGATGTATGCCCGAGCATATCGTATTCTTTCTACTTCAGTCGAATCATTCCGCGGCTCTGGGAATGTGTCTCGTAACCAACCCATCTTGATTCGACCTCCGTTAATATTATCCAGAATCGCACCCAAAAGATTGTAGCATATGGCTCCCCAATCAGCAAATTGAACGGACCCGATAAGTGCAGCCCCATCCACTGGCAATCCTAATTGTAACTGGACGTCCTCCAAAGTGATAGTACACTCTCCGCATGGAAAATGGAATGTGTGCGTCTCCAGTCTCCACCTCTCTATTAACGAGCTGATAAGTTTCGGTCCAACTTGCAGCCCCGGCCTATAGTGGCCGCGTGCCAAAAACCTACTTCCCTCAAGTAATTTTCTATCAACGGTGATGGCAGACCAGACATATTACAAATATAACGTTGTAACACCCAATCTACAGACTGTTATAAAAAATTATAAAATACAAATTAATTAAAATTACGTAAATGAAAAAATATTAAATAATATTCAAAAATTAAAATTAATTAAAATTACATAAATGAAATTTTTTTAAATAATATTCAAAATTTAAAATAAACTGTTACCATTTTCATTTGTTCGACGGATATATGTTTATGATAGAGACAAATTAATTCCCCGGCCATTGCTAACACGATCAAATATTTTTGAAATTATAAAAAAATAATACTAATTTAGAAAAAAAATTAAAGTAAATAACTAATTATAAAGAGTTTTGAGAAATTTAATGAGAAATTTGAGAGCTTTAGGGAGATATTGTAGAGATTTTTTGCTAAAATGTGAAGAAATTATGTGTGAAATAATAGGATGGGGGATTTTTATACTCTTTCTTTACCGTTGGACCCCCCAACAGTAAAAAAAAATTGCTATTGGATTTGAAAAAATACCAACAAAGTGCACCACTGGGGAAGCTTTTTTGTCGCGTCAGCGACGCGGCCAAGTAGGCGCGTTTTGCAAAAACGACCTTTTTTGGTAAATAATTGTGTAATCGGCCCATTTCCGTAAATATACTTGGAAATGGGCCTTTTTAGGTAAATTAGTCTTTAATTTGGTTTTTTTTATAAATTTAAAATTTAGTTTTTATATTTATATTTTTTTAGAATTTAATTTCTTTAACTTTTTATATTTTAAAATTCAAGCTAACATCATTATTTTATTAAATTCTGATTCATTATAACATTATTTTTTTAATTACATGATATCGCTGAGTATTTTTTTTAATTTTAAAATGTTACACTAACAAATTTTTAAAAAAATTAATATTATTAACAATTGAAATTATAAATTGAAATTTAAAAATAAAAAATAATTTTTTAAAAATAAAAATATAATAACTAAATTAATTTTGTTATTGTTTTATGGTGTTTGATAGGATGTTTGTGTCGTTATATTCGCATTTTAGGTGTCTAGTTTTAAGCGGTCTTGGTGGTTAGATGATAAGCTTTTTTCTAATTATCTCACTAGATTTTGGAACTTTTTGGTTTGCAAGGAATATTTTGTTTTAGCAAAAGAATATAAATATATAATATTAAGAATAAAATCCCAACATTCCCCTTTCAATATTGAAAAAGTATTACTTTTCAAATTTAATCCATACATAAGGCCTACATGGAAACGTGTCCACTATTACTTTTTCTTTTGTGTCTAAATTTGTGGCGTTGGGCCTGTTTAAAAAGTAAAAAAAAATTGGATAAAAATATAAATTCAAAAAATAGAATTGGACAAAAAAAAGTAAGGCTCTTTTTTAAAATAGGTCAGGCCTCGGGTAAGTATTTTTTGCTCGGCCCAAATTTACAACAAAAAAAAAAAATTGTTGCTGTCTTTTTACTGCTTTGTCATTGTTTTGCTATCATTTCATTATTATATTGCTACTATTTTATTGTTATTGCTTGGATATTGTATAACTCTTGTTTTATTATTAATTTGTTACTATTTTAGAGGTATTTGTTTGCTAAGTTGTACTTATTTTAGTGTTATTTAAGTATATTTTAAAAAAATTATTTGTTGGGAAACATTTATTTTTATGTTTTTAGTGTATTTGATCTATTATATTTTTTAAACTTATTTTTATATAAAACAAATAATGTAAAAAAATTTAATACGAATGGGTCGAGCTGAGCTCGGGTTTTAATATTTTTATCCGAGTGAGCTTGGACAAAATTTTAACCCATTTTCGAGCTAGGCCCAAACCTAAAATCGTGTCTAATTTTTTACTTGACCCAACCTGGCTCATGGATAACTCTATTTGTCTCCAAAACTTATATTTTTTTACCTAGCAAAGGTTAAACGATGTAGCCTAACTGTATCTAGAGATGTTCATAGGTTGGACCGGATTCAACCAAAATTTTAGGTTCGTTTGTTAGGCTCGGGCCCGGCCCGAAAAATGGGCCTAAAATTTTACCCAAGCCTAGCTCAGATAAAAATGCTAAAATCCGAGCCAGGCCTGACCTGCTGTATTAATTTTTCTTATATTGTTTTTTATATAAAAAAAATTTAAAAAATATAATACATCAAAAATACTAAAAATATTAAAATAAATGTTTCCCAACAAATTTAAAATAAATTTAAAAAACAGTAATAAAATTAACAATAAAACAAGAGTTATACCATATCCAAATAATAACAACAAAATAATGATAACATAATAGTAAAAAATAAAAGAAAATAGCAACAAAATAGTAAAAAAAATAGCAAGAAAACAGTAAAAACAGTAATTTTTTTTTTGCATATTGGGGCCAGGCCAAAAAAAATTTACCCAAAACTCAATCCATTTTTAAACCTGTTGATGAAGCTCGAAACTAACTATTATTTCGACAAAGGCAAGCGCACCTATCGAACAGTAGTGTAGTTGTGGTGAGTCTGGAATATCATATCCTTAAGGACCAATAGTACTAGTATTAACTATCTTTTTATTATCTAGCCTAATAATTAAGGGAATTTGGTTTTAATCTAAAATTAACTAATAATTTAACTAACTATGGAAGCGACAGAGAGTAAATTGGGAAAATACTTTTGGACAACTTATATGAGATCGGCAATACCTAAGGAAGAATCCACCTAGACTTCACTTATTACTTTTGATTCATGCGACTTATTCACTTGGCTTAATCCGTAGAAATCCCTGATTTATATTAATACCTCTCTCGAGGCTACTAACAACTGACTCTAGGTTGATTAATTGAAATATCTTTCTAATTAAAACCCCTATTGTCGCATTAACTCGATCTATGGATTCCCTTATTAGGTTTGACCCTAATCCAGCATATTTTCGTCGCCCTATTTTCTAGGGTTGCAATCAACTCCGCTTAATTGTGTTCATCTACTCTTAGACAGGGACTTTTGCTCCACTGAATAAACACATTTGATTTTGAATCAATAACCTGAATTATCAAAACAAGAATAAGAACTCACAATTAAAAATAAGCACAAATATTTATCTCATAAATCAAATAATAATAAAATTCGTCTTAGGTTTTATCCCCTCAGGTACTTGAGGGATTTAGTTCATACTAAAAGAGGGAAACATCATAAAAGAGGAAAACAACAAAACATAAGAAAACCCAAAAACTTCTAAAGAACTTGATGGGAGTTCCTCAGTCTTGATGGAGATCCTTCTCCTAAGTTGTTCCCGACGGCTGTCTTGGAGTATTTTCTCCTTCTACATGGCGTTTATTCGACGTCCTGTCGAACTCTCCTTTTTAGGTTGCCTCCTAGGGTATTTATATAGGCTTCGAGATGCCTTTCTTAGCCCACAAGCATCCTATTTCGAATAGAATTCATCCTTATTTCGGCAGGGACACGCCCGTGGTCGATAGCCCAAGCCGTGTTTGATCCGGCTTACCACACACGGCTGTGCGGTCCATCCGTGTGCAGTGGTCCAGGCCGTGTAGCCTCATTTTGTCCCCTTTTTTGGCCCGTTTCTCGTTCTTTTCGATCCCCTAAGCTCTCTTGAGTATAAAACATGAAATTAAGAAATTAGGAGCATCGAATTCATCAAATTCAATAGGAATTCGTCCAAAATTAAGCCAAGCATGGGTTAAAATATGTGTAAATTATGATTTATGACCTGTATTTTTAAACTAAACTTATTTTTTACTCAAACTCATTTTTAAACTTGTATTTTTACCTAACACTTCCACATTTTATACAGAGAGACCCACCTTGTAGCAATATTTTTGTGTTTTATTTTAGTGCAGTTGAAACTTAATAGTCAAATCATTCTCTGACGGATGGCATGCATTTAGGCATCAAACTAATTGGTTTAGGACGTAGTAAAATACATGTCAAGAACGTGGCAGATTGAGCCTCAATGGATTGACTGTTGAGCTTTTTAAACTGTTTAACAAATACCCATGGGAAGCTTTAGCAAAGATTTACAGATGAAACGAAACAAAATAGCCATAGGAGGAGCTGTTGAGTTAACCAACAACTTGATTGACAAATGAAGCCACTAATAGTGCTCGATAGGATTTCGTATTGGCAACGGTTGCTTCATCTGGCCATTGCCACGAAGCTATCGGGTACAGTCGAGTACAACCGGCTCATTTAGGCTTCGCTTCACACCGTCATTCGGAAAATCTTCAATCTTTATCGGGACACCTTAGATGGACTTGGTTTACTATAACAGTAGTCTTAGTTTCTTCCATTTGCAGTATCAATCATGCATAAATGCGTTTCAACACAGTGTTCTGCAGTGACAACTATAAAATGTTTTTTTAGAAAAAAAATTGTATGCTTTTTTACTATATAGTAATTATTGCATGATAGAGTTTAGATATTCTAACTCAAGCAGTTAGTTAGTTAGCAACTGAAGTTGTTGATACAACTAGCAAATTGTTGAAAAGCAGTTATGCGAGTTCTCTATATAAACAATATGTACAATGAACAAAATCAAGATTTGATTCATGATACAGAAATAGAGTAATTCCAAATTTTCAATTTCCTCTTCATTTTCAAGATAGTCTTTTAGCATAGTTATTAAGTCATTACGACCGTACCTCTCAACATGGTATCAGACGTTCGTTGATCCTCGACCATGACCACCACGCATTTCGCTGACTCTAAATCCGTTGAGCCTCATGGCTCTCCTTTCACCAGCGATAGACTCGTCAACTCATTCCATTGGCATGAGGTGGTTAAACTTGACGAGGGTACCTTCGTATAGTGGCAGAAACAAGTGCAATTTATTGTCGCTGGTTATGACTTGGCCGGCTTCTTAGATGGCTCGATAACAATACCAGCGCGATTTGTTCAAGCACTAGAGGGTGCCCTTGTGACCGATCCGGCCGCCTTGGCGTTCAATCAACAAGACAATCTCCTTACATCGTGGTTACTTTACACAATGTGGACGACGGTGAGTGCGTTCTTTGCGGTCGATACTGGTGCGAAGCAGTCCCGATTGTGGCATGAGTTACATCCCTCAAAAAAGGCACTCTCTCGATTAAGAACTTTGTTGCGAAAGTGAAAGGGTTGTGTGCCCTTTTGGATGCATACGGATCTCTAATCTCCGAGGCTGAGCGAACGGAGATATTACTTGTGGGTCTGCCCTCTGACTTTGATGCTGTCATATCTTCGGCATCTCTTTCCCTGTCACCCTTGCCCCTTCATCGTATCATCGACACCCTTCTCGAGTGTGAACGTTGTCAAGAACGGGCAGTCCATGAGGTTGTTCTTGCGGCGAATCTAGTGGAAAGTTCTCCATCGCAAATGGCGAAGGACTCTGTTCGTGGTTGCCGCTCGTATTTTTATGGTCGTAGGAGAGGTTTTCGGTCGCGCCTCTAGTTCCAGATTTGTGCGCGCTACGACCATGTCGTTCAACGGTGCTATTACCAGTATCATCGCGACGATTCTACGCCAGTTGTGGTTCCGACGTCGCATCCTAACTGTCCGGTTACAGAGCTGGCTCCTGGTTCGCGCCCTGCTGTTGTGGGAGATGAGTGGTACTCTTAACAGAATAGAAGACCTAGGTTTACCAACAACCTTGGTCCAACTTACCTTGATGCTGGTCAACATCAATATGTGGGGCACAAGGAATTTTTAGCCCCAAATTATGCCAGGCCGAATAATGGGGTGCCAAATTGCCTAACACGTGGGCCGCATGCACCGATTGGGCCTTCTTTATATTTCCTACATGCACCTAGGCCTCCCATTATTGGGCCACACGGTTTGGGCCGTTTCATGGGACTACAAGGCCAAATGCCCTACCTTTGCCTCCTGGGCCTACTTCTAATAATATTCAACTTGATTCCTCTCTTGGTGTAGGGCCACATGATAGACAATCAGGTGGTGTTGCAGTTCCGTGGCATACTAAACCACGTGCTCGTGTCTACTCCGGGTCTGATCTATGCATTGGACTTCCTCGAGTAGGTGATCTTCACCTGTCTGATTACTACGACTCTTCTAAGTCTCATATCAATACCGCGCAAATTGGATCTAATGGTGATAGTACGGACTCTTATATTCCCATGCCGGTTGGCACCACGTCATGGTATCCTGACTTTGGCGCTAGTAATCATGTGTGTCGAAATCCGTCGGCTCTGCATCACGCTACCCTGTATTCAGGTACTTCTTCTCTCTTAATGGATGATGGAACCCCCGCCTCGATCGTGTTTGTTGGTCATGGTGTTTTACCCACTCAGTCTAAATTGTTGCACTTATCTAATGTTTTATGTGTTCCAAGCATTAGGAAAAATCTTTTATCGGTGTCACAATTTACCAATGATAACGATGTGTTTTTTGAATTTCACCCAACCTATTATGTTATTAAGGACATTATGACTCGGAAAACTTTGCTGAAGGGCCACATTCGTGATGGACTATACCACTTTTCGGTGCCCGTGATGTCTACTCAGTCGGACGAAGCTCTAGTTGCTGGTTTCTCTGCGATCCAGAATAAGTCCAATGATTGTAATGTTTGTTTGTTATGGCATAAACGTTTGGGTCACCCATCTACTACTGTTGTTAAAACTGTGTTAGATAAATGTAGTATTGCCTTGAATAAACGTTGTTTTAATGTTATATGTACTGCATGTCAAAAAGGGAAATCACATAAACTGCCATTTCCTGTTTCCACTACAGAATATAGTGATCATTTTACCTTGGCTGTCTCTGATCTCTAGGGTCCTGCGTCTGTTACATGTGGAAATAATTGGTATTATGTATCGTTTATTGATGTAAGCACACGGTTTACGTAGATCTATCTGCTTTGCCAAAAATCTCAAGTTGTGCAGTGTTTTGTTCAGTTTCAGCAACTTGCTAAGACTCAGATTGGAAACACTATTAAACAGTTTTAAAGTGATTGGGGCAGAGAGTATCGAGCCTTCACGTTTGTTCTAGCTTTGCAAGGGATAGTTCATCGACTGACGTGTCCACATACTTTCAAACAAAACAGAGTGGCTGAGCGCAAGCATCGCCACATTGTTGACATGGGTATCTCCCTTTTGGCTCAAGCGAATCTATCTATGGAATACTGGGGCTATGCGTTTTGTTGTGCGATTCACCTTATCAATTAACTTCCCACTTCAGTTTTAAAAGGACAAACTCCGTTTAAGGCTCTTTATAGATGCAAACCCACTTACGATCATCTGAGAGTGTTCGAGTGTTGCTGCTTCCCTTATTTATGACCGTTTATGGCACATAAGTTGGAGTTTCATTCTTAACTGTCTACCTTCTTGGGTTATAATGCCCAACACAAAGGGTACCAGTGTCTTCTACCGACTGGTAAGATTGTTGTCTCACGGCATGTTGTGTTTGATGAGAATCGATTTCTCTCAACTAAGTTTGCTCCTGAAGAGAGACTATCGGGTCATATTCAGTCTATCTCAATGTTTGTTCCGCTAGTTTGACACATTTATTCTCGGCCTTCCGAGCCCCCATCTACTTAACCGTCTCCATCACTTTCTCAATTAGTTGGTTGCCCAGTAACTTCTACTCCTGCCGCAGCTCAGCCTGAGGTTGGGTCTGACCGTGAACCACATAGTTCTCCTATGCCTAGTGATGGTGGGACCAGGTCTAATGAAGGTCATGAGTCTTCTTCTGATGGTCAGACGCGTGCTATGCCCATAATCAATAATCACCCGATGGTGACTCGATCAAAGGCTGGTATTTTTAAACCCAAAGCCATGACTGTGGAAGCTGTGGAACCCTCTACAATTGAGGAAGCGTTTTCTACTTCTGAGTGGCATGCGGCAACTCAGGCTGAATATGATGCCTTGGTTCGTAATTCTACATGGATCTTGTTTCGTGACCACCTAATTGCAAGGCCATCGGGTGTAAGTGGCTTTTCAAGATCAAGAAAAATCCTAATGGTACTATTGCCCGACGACAGGCTCGGCTAGTTACAAATGGTTTCTCTCAAGTCCCTGGGTGTGATTTCAAGGAAACATTCAGTCCAGTAGTAAAACCTGTTACTATTCGGGTTATTTTGTCAATCGCCATCTCCAAAGGGTGGCCACTTAGGCAGGTTGATGTGAACAATGCCTTTTTAAATGGAGATATTGATACTAAGGTTTTCATGCATCAACCTTCAGGATATGAACATTGTGATTTAGATGGTAAACCCTTTATATGTCGTCTGAAAAAAGCTTTGTATGGTCTCCGTCAGGCTCCTCAAACCTGGTTTGAGAAACTGAAACAGTTTTTTGTCTCGGTTAGCTTCGTTGTCTCAAAATATGGTGCATCTCTGTTTGTTCAGGTAATATCTGGCTCCACTCTTTATGTTCTTGTGTATATAGATGATATTATAATCACTGGCAGTTTGTCTACCTCTATAGATTGGTTTGTTCAGTTGTTAAATAATGAGTTCTAGCTTAAAGATATGGGTGATCTTCACTATTTCCTAGGGATAGAGGTTACTCGATCCTCCGGTTGTCTCCATCTTTGTCAGAGGAAGTATATCCGTGACATTCTTGATTGCTGTTCCATGATTACGACAAAAAGTGTTCATACACCGATGGTCAGCTCGTCTACCATGTCTAAGGATGATGGAGAGCGTTTGGAGGATCCCACTGAGTACAGAAGCCTTGCGGGTGCCCTCCAGTATGTTGTTCTAATTAGGCCAGATATTGTCTATGCAGTAAATCGGGTCTGCCAATTCATGCATAACCCTACTACTGTACATATGGTGGCACTAAAACGCATTTTGCAGTATCTATGTGGCACTCTTAACTTTGGGATAGTTTTTCGTCCGTCTGCTTAGTTGTCCTTGGTTGGGTATGCCGATGCCAACTGGGGATTAGATTTTGACGATCGGCATTCTACATCCGGATACTGTGTGTACTTTGGTGAAACTCCTGTTTGTGGTGCTCCAAAAAATAGCAAGTGGTGTCTCGACCCACGGCTGAAGCAGAATACATGAGCCTTGCTGCAGCCACAATTGAGGTTACCTGGTTGCTTTCATTGCTTCAAGAACTACAAATTAAGTCTGATGATACTCCAAATGTTTAGTGTGATAGCTCTAGTGCAGTTGTCGTTGCAGCCAGTCCTGTCTTACACTCTAAGTTTAAGCATGTAGAGCTAGATCTATTTTTTGTACGTGAGAAAGTTGTGGATGGATCTCTACAGGTTGGTGAGGTTCCCGCCTGTGATCAAGTGGTTGATGTCTTCACCAAGCCACTGTCAGTGACTTTGTTTTCTCGGTTTCGACATCTTCTTCAAGTCTTACCTGTAGGGAAGATGGGTGCATGATAGAGTTCAAATATTCTAGCTCAAGCAGTTAGTTAGTTAGCAACTGAAGTTGTTGATACAGCTAGCAAATTGTTGAAAAGTAGTTATGCGAGTTCTCTGTATAAACATTATGTACAATGAGCAAAATCAAGATTTGATTCATGATACAGAAATAGAGTAATTCTAGATTTTCAATTTCCTCTTCATTTTCAAGATAGTGTTGTAGCATAGTTATTAAGTCATTGCGATCGTACCTCTCAACATTGCATTGAGTTCCTTTCGTTTTGCTGATACTTTTTCATGGATCATCTTAATTTCTTTTAGTTTCAGCTTTATGGGTTGGGTTTTTTGGAGGCTTTTACTGCTTTCTTTTAGTTAACCTCTTCTGGAACGAATGACAGGTTGATTTCAACATGTAATATTCCTTGAAATAGGTGGTTCATTCATTCATGTGATTAGTCGTTATTGAGTTATTTGCTGACCGAATCTTAATTATCTTTTTCAGTTTGGTTATTGACGTTGCCTTCTCCACAACTATAATGAATGCGTGTTCAACAAAACACTGGAAGCTCATGTGTGGAGTGCTTTTCATTATCATGGAGAGAACATTAAAAGGCTTTCTCCCACAAGACAGTTGCCAGATTCAGGAAAATAACTCTCAAATTTTATCGTCTCATGATAGTCGTATGGGCTAGATGTTAGATTTGTAAAATAAATCTAAAAATAAAACTGAATAAACCAGGATCTTATCATGTCAAATCATCAAGAATAAATGAAGAATAAAACTAAATGTGGAAGCGTACCTGAATCCATGAATTCCTTGTAGTTTTACCGGATTTTGGGGATTTGATCTTCCAAATTAGCACACAAGAAATTTAGAGAATATTTACTCTCTCTCTTTCCTAATGATGGGATATTAAAAAAGATATCTTGTGTATAATTTGGGGAGCATAACCCTAATATTTATAACCTTAGCATATTAGTTCTAATCAAATTCTAATTAGCCTATCATTAATTAGAGTTTAATTAGAAGAGTATCTACACATGTTTGTCCCATACTTTATTTAATAATTAAAAGCCTAATAGAATTCTAACCAAATTAGATCACTTTTAATTTGGGCTAACCTATCATGATAGTAGATAATAACATGTAATTATCCTTATTATATATGTGATGTCCAAATTTTCCAACAATCTCCCACGTGGACCACATATATATACTAATTACTTTATAATTACATGTCATTATATAACCTTATGAGCTCAAAATTTTACTATCATATCCAAAAGGTATTCCGAACAATCTCGTCCATTAATTATGTTAACATAGAACCAAGGCGACTTTCGTTACATATCTCGTAACCAAATCCATCCATGATCACGTATATTAACACAACCAAATGACATAAATCAATTATGGATGTGTAGCATGGAAATTACATGCAATATGATCTAAACATGTCTATTTCCAACTAGTCCTCTTTAAACTAAAGTGAGGTCAGTTTCAAAACAATAAACTGAGTGAATAAACTGAATACTTAATTTCTGATTAGAAAGTAACCGAATACATAAATGTCTGAAAACAAATAAAATCTACACTCCCACTAAATCATGATATCCTCAAACAATGTAACACCCATGTGAGCAGCGTGTTCATGAAAGACTTTGGGTGGTAGACCTTTTGTGAGCGGATCCGCTATCATGGAGTTTGTCCCAATGTGCTCTATGGATATTTGACCATTTTGCACTATTTCTTTTACAACTAGGAACTTTATGTCAATATGCTTTGACTTAGATGAACTCCTGTTGCTATTGGAATACAGTACTGCTGACTTATTGTCACAAAATAATTTGAGTGGTCTTTCTACATTCTCCAAAACAAGCAGCCCTGTGACAAATTTACGCAACCATATTCCATGGTTTGATGCCTCATAGCATGCTACAAATTCTACTGCCATAGTGGATGAAGCTACAAGTGTCTGTTTGACACTTTTCCAAGATATAGCTCCTCCAGCTAACAGGTAAACATAGCCTGATGTAGATTTCCTACTATCTTGGCATCCAGCAAAATCAAAATCAGAATACCCAATGACCTCCAAAAGATCTGATCTCTTATAAGTAAGCATGTAATTTTTTGTTCTCTGAAGATATCTCATAACCCTTTTGGCTACTATCTAATGGTCTATACCAGGGTTGCTTAAATATCTGCCTAACATCCCAACAATGTATGCAATGTCCGGATGCGTACAAACTTGAGCATACAGATGCATAGGGAATCTTTTGCATTTCTTGAATTTCAATGTTACTTTTAGGGTATTGGGTAAGACTAAATTTGTTTCCTTTAGCGACAGGGGTGTCACCTGGTCTACAACTCTGCATGCCAAACCTTTTAGTACCTTATCGATATAGTTCTTTTGTGATAATCCAAGAATACCTCGAGATCAATCTCGATGTATCTGAATTCCTAAAACAAAAGAGGTGTCCCCAAGATCTTTCATCTCAAAATGCTTAGATAAAAACCTCTTGGTTTCGTGCAATAAGTTTATATCATTAGTGGTAAGCAAAATGTCATCAACATATAGAACTAGAAATATGTACTTACTCCCATTGAATTTGTGATACACATAATCATCAACAATATTTATCTCAAAACCAAACGAGACAATTATTTGATGAATCTTATGGTACCATTGAGGAGAAGCTTGTTTGAGTCCATAGATGGATTTTGTCAATTTGCAAACCATATTCTTTGAGTCTTTTGACTCAATTTTCTGGTTGCACCATATAAATTGTTTCTTCAATGTCACCATTAAGAAACGCAGTTTTAACATCCATCTGATGTAACTCAAGATCAAAATGAGCAACAAGCGTCATGATTATCCTAAATAAGTCTTCCGATGAAACTGGAGAGAAAGTCTCTGTAAAATCAATACCTTTTTTTTTTAGTATATCCTTTAGCTACAAGACGCGCTTTATACCTCTCCACATTACCATTTGCATCCCTCTTGGTTTTAAATATCCATTTACAACCAATTAGTTTTGCACCTTCAGGTAATGGGACAAGTTCCCAAACTTTATTGTCTTGTATAGATTTATACTCATCTTTCATGGCATCAATCCACTTTTGAGAATTAGAACTTTTCATGGCCTGATGAAAGTTGATTGGATCATCTTCCATCATTCCATTATCATCCTCATGTTCTTGGAGAAATACAATATAATCATCTGGAATAGCATTTCTCTTTTCTCTTGTGGACCTCCTTAATGGCACTTGTTCTTGAAGTTGTTGAGTTTGTTCTTCTGGAACAATTACCTCATTTTGAATGGAAAGTTGTTCAACATTGTCAAAAGTGATAGTAGGAACTGAGTTAGAATCCAATTCCTCCTCAAAAACAACGTCTTTAACTTTATTTCTCCCTCCAAACTCAACATCTTCAAAAAATATTGCAGTTCTCGTCTCAAAAATATTCCTTATTATGGGATCATAAAATTTATAGCCCCTAGATCGCTCAGAATAGCCAAAAATGTAGTTGCTTACTATTTTAGAGTTCAATTTCTTTTCATGTGGCCTATAAGGCCTTGCCTCAGCTGGACATCCCCAAATGTGAAAGTGCTTTAGACTAGGCACCTTTGACCTGTCCAAAGCTCATAAGGTGTTTTTGCAACTGCTTTATTGGGTACTCTGTTTAGAATGTAAGCTGTTGTCTTTAATGCTTCTCCCTAGAGGGACTCAGGTAAGGTAGAATGAGCAATCATGCTCCTTACCATATCCTTAAGAGTTCTATTTTGTCTTTCAGCTACACCATTCATACTAGGTGATCTTGGCATGGTGTACTGTGGGACAACACCGCATTCCTCTAGGAATCTCGCAAATGGTCCTGGATATTGTTCACCTGAGCCATCATATCTACCGTAGTACTCACCACCACGATCAGATCTAATGTTTTTAATCTTTTTGTTGAGTTGATTCTCAACTTCAGCTTTATAAGCTTTGAACACGTCCAAAGACTGAGATTTCTCATGAATAAGATATAGGTACCCATACCGTGAGTAATCGTCTATAAATGTTATGAAATATTGTTGACCATTCCAAGATGCCGTAGGGAATGGCCCATAAATATCTGTATGAATTTATTCTAAGACGTCTGAAGATCTGTTGGCACCCAATCTCTTGGTTTTGGTATGTTTTCCCTTAATGCAATCGACATAGACATCAAAGTCTGTGAAGTCAGGGGACTCTAAAATACCATTAGACACAAGGCATTCAATTCTAACTTTTGAGATATGACTTAAGCGCTTATGCCATAATGATGCTAAATTTTCCTTATTTAATTTGCGTTTAATACCATGTGATTCCACATGCAAGGTTTCATTATAGGATGCAATTGTTTCTAGCAAATAAAGGTTGTCATAAGTATTTAAATAACCAGTTCCGATAACATTTGAATTTAAAGACAAATTAAATTGATTGTTTCCGAATGAACAATAATAACCAAATTTGTCCAACGAAGAAACAGAAACTAAATTTCGTCTAAATGACGGTACAATATAAGTGTCTTTTAAATCCAAATAAAAACCAGTTCCTAATAACAAACTAAAATGCCCAATCGCTTCCACTTCTACCGATTTTCCATCGCCCACAAAGATGTGTCTTTCACCATCACTTGGCTTTCGGTAACTCAGGCAACCCTGCATAGAAACTCTTATGTGAGTAGTAGTACCAGAATCTATCCACCAAGTGTTTCTAGGTATTGAAGTTAAATTAATCTCTGAACAGACCAAATTAAGAATTATACCTTTCTTTGCACACCAAGCATGATATTTGGTACAATCTATCTTTACGTGTCCAGACTTGTTACAAAAGAAACAACTCTCTGTAGCTTGTTGTTGTTTCTTTTGAGCTGGACCCTTAGAAGCTTCATTCTGATATTTTCTTTTCTTGCCCTTGTCTTTAAGGGCATTGGCCAAATGAGCACTTTCAGACTTATCACGCTTCAAAATTTCTTCCTCTTGCACACAATGAGAAATGAGCTCATTTAGGGTCCATTTCTCCTTTTGACAGTTATAACTAATTTTAAATTGATTAAACTGTGCAGGAAGCGATACCAAAACCATAAGAACAAGCAATTCCTCAGAAAGCTCGATCTTAAGTGCCTTAAGTCTTGAAGCAGTATGGAACATCTCCATAATGTACTCCCTTACGTTTCCTTGACCCTTATACTTCATAGACATCAAAGAAGTCATAAGTGATGTCATCTCAACCTTATCATTTTTAGCAAAACGTTTCTCAACTTCATCAAGGAAACCCTTGGCCTGAGTAATCTCTTCAGATTCTATGCCCCTAAAGGCTTCTGGAATGCTGTGTTTCATGATCATAAGACTCATGCGATTTGAATGATCCCACATCTCAAAATCCCTCTTAACATCAGGGGTGCTTTCCGCAGTGAGAGGTGCCGGTTGTTCTTCCCTTAGTGCAAGGTCTATGTCCATACAGCCAAGCACTATAAGTAAGTGCCTTTTCTATTCCTTAAAATTAGTCCCATTAAGCATGGGTATAGAATTTATATTAGCAGATATTGTGGCAGCAGAAGATGAATTAGCTGAATATAGAACAAAAAACAAGCTTAAATCAATATTCATAAGTAAACAATAAATTGAGGATAATGGCTAATCCCATCTCAAGATACCAAACACAACATTAATATCAAGTCTTTGGACAGTAATATTAACAGTAAGCTGTACTCTTGTTGTAGCAATCAAATATTGACAATAAATTATGTCAAACAATGAATTAATCTTTGGACTAACTTATTGCTCACATAAAATTCCTTATAATTGTCACACGTTTATCACCACAGATGTCGTTGAAATTCTGCCAAATATTAACTTACCTTTGGGTCAATTAATAAACGCATGAATCACAAAAACATATAATCATCTTAATATTTCAAATAAACTAATCTACACAAAAGAAGTCACTTTGGCGGCATTTTGTTTCAACTAATTTATTTAAAATATTAGACATCCTTAATTAAAAGCCAAAATCTGGATTTATTTGTTTCAAAATATTTACCTTAATTTCATCTTTCAATCAAATTTGAAAGATATATATATATATATATATATATATATATATATATAAATTTCCAAAACATGCATTAAACCTATCAAAGCATGCATATATTATATAACAAAACATATATATGGATCAATTTCTGTATATATATATATATATATATATATATATTTAAATGTCATATAAGATTAAAATAATAATCACATGCCTTGCAAATATCAAACTAGATTATATTTATAAAACCTTAAAACTTTATTTAAAGAATCAAAACCCAAAATTATCAAGAATTTCAAAGATTCAACATAATATATAATTAAAATATCAAATTCATAAAGAATAAATTCTTTCTCAATGATTTAACATGGCAAATCTCTGATACCACTTGTTAGATTTGTAAAATAAATCTAAAAATAAAACTGAATAAACTAGGATCTTATCATGTCAAATCATCAAGAATAAATGAAAAATAAAACTAAATGCGGAAGCGTACCTGAATCAATGAATTCCTTGTAGTTTTTCAGGATTTTGGGGATTTGATCTTCCAAATTAGCACACAAGAAATTTAGAGAATATTTACTCTCCCTCTTTCCTAATGATGGGATATTAGAAAAGATATCTTGTGTATAATTTGGGGACCATAACCCTAATATTTATAACCTTAGCATATTAGTTCTAATCAAATTCTAATTAGCTCATCATTAATTAGAGTTTAATTAGAAGAGTATCTACACATATTTATCCCATACTTTATTTAATAATTAAAAACCCAATAGAATTCTAACCAAATTAGATCACTTTTAATTTGGGCTAATCTATCATGATAGTAGATAATAACATGTAATTATCCTTATTATATATGTGATGTCCAAATTTTCCAACACTGGACACTGATTCTAGCCATTAAAAAAGACGGAAGAAGCAGCATATTTGATAAACAAGGAAACAGGATTCCATCTTGGAGAACCTTACAACCAAACTCCACCATTACAAGCACGACCTCATGGTATTGCGTAATGCTTTTTTTCTCATTCATAACTTTGACATTGATGGTTTTGTATGCAGTGATCCAAGTAGGAAATGGCTAAATATTATAGTGCAGATCCCCAAGATACACCAAAAGCTACTACCAGTCTTCTCTGATATCACCACTATGCTATAGAACACAAAAGCTCCACATCTTATAGTTGGACGGGCCATAATGCACTACTTATATGTTAGGTTGTTTTGTTTATTTTCTTCAATTTATATATATATATATATATATATATATTTCAAAGTCAAACCTTTATAAATTATGGTAGATTTGGAGTGATTTGAAGTTGTAGTTAAAAAAGGCTCAAAGCTCAACCAATAGAAATTAAATTTTATATATATATATATTATTAGCTGCTACAATGAATTAGGTTGCATTAATCATATACTCTGAGCAGGTCATTACAAAGAATGGAAACGTAGTAGTAAAGTTGATGAGAAAGGCCATGAAAGAGGAGATAAAAGGGCATTTAACATCAAGAGGATGGTGTTCTATTGCTTACTTTAGATCAGTTTCATCTTATGGAGATGGCAAGTCTGACATCTTTTAATAATTCTTTTCTCTTATTAATTTTTTTCCCTTTTAGCATTAAATTAATAGACAAATGTGGATTCATCACCAGGAGAAAAACATAATTAGAAACCATAACTTCACTCCACTTGATTGCACTGTCACTCCATTTCTATATTAAAATCCTACACATCCAAATCCAGCGACGAGAATGCATGGGAAGGTACAAATTAATTCCTACTATTTCTAAGCAATAACACTTTTCTTCTCTCCTCTTTGCTGATACAAGCATTTGTCACACAAGTGGAGCTATGAATTTTCAAAATGGTTAAATGCTAAATTGTATACGTTTTCAGAAATGTCTTTATTTTATTTGGAGGGAAGACTTATTATTATTATGTATATATATATATATATGTAGTAGAGTTTTGAAATAACATTCACTTCTAAGGCATCCACAAATCAAACAACTCCAACAGAAATGTTGCACCTTAGGCGGCAACCCGATCGATAGTCAGATTTTACACTGTATTTCCCCTACTTTGTACATCATTCCTTTTAAATATATTGTTTTAAAGAAATAAATAAATTTAGTTTTTAGAGTATGACAAGCCAATATGTGAGTGAATGTAGCAATTTTCTCAAACGGAATTACTATGAATCCCAGCCCATATGTAAGTTATCTTGTGGACACATCCTTTAAATACTTCATTTAAGAATAAAACAAAAACAGTTTTTTATTTTAAAATTTAGAAATAATTAGAAATATATTAATCTTTGTTTGTACCTATATCATTTATATTAACATTAAAATTTAAAAACAAAAAACAAAAAAACTTTGGGAAAATACTAGCTTACTAGGTATTCTTTTTCATTATTTTAACATGAATTTAAATTAGTCAGTACTGTGTACATGTCGAAACTAGTATGTTTTGGTAGATCATTATTTGTGTTTTCAAATATTTAATATTTGGTATACTGATAGTTTACTTTTTTTAATTTCACAAGCGGTGTTATAAATCTATCTCATGTCCAATTTTGTTTATATATCTTTTTTCTTTATTTTTTTGACTATACCCTAGGTTTATCAACCGACTTAATGTACCTTAATGCATATATATATATATATATATAGTCTAATTTTAATTTCCTGATAAATTATATATATTAAATATTTTCATATATATATATAGTTTAATTTTTAGTTTTTCGATAAATTATATATTATTTTGGTAAAAAAATAAATTATATATTATAAGTAGATGCAAATATGTATATTAATATGTAAATATACATTTTAAATTATTAGTTAGGTTCAATAATTTCATTTAATAATTAATAATTTTAATATTTATTTTAAATGTAATTATAGAAAAATAAAATGGTTAAGATAAAAAATTTAAAAGTTGGTTTAATATCTTTAAAATTCTCCATCAATCTATATGGATCGCTAGTACATATCAATATTGACCGGAATGATTAAAAATATATTAGGATAATGAAAAGACATCAAAATTTCAACTGAAACAATATCTATATGCTAATACGGTTGGTGCTAGTATCGATTACCATGATTTAAACTCTGCAATTGCAATTTACCCTATTAGGCAGCTTAATATATGTAAATTTGCTTCACCACCGTAGAGACCACTAGTTACTCATTTACCTGTCCCAGGGGTGTCTCAAGGGTAAAGAAAGTAAAACCCTTGCTTTAGGTCTTCAGAAAATAAAAGTCTCATGTCATAACTTTCTATTAAATAGACATTTAAATATTTTTTTATTGAAAGTTGAAATAAAATTATTTAAATCTTCCATATCATCGAAAGGATATATATATATATATATATATATATATATATATTACTTTTCACTTAGTAGGCCTATCAAGTTCCTGTTTTATTGCTTTATATTTTTTCATATTTACCCATTAGAACTTTAATAATTTTAGTAAACATTAATGTTACTTTTGTTTTATTGAAAATCACTTTCAAAAAATATTTTTGGAAAATGATTTATTTTTTTAGAAAAGTTGATATTTTTTTGTGTTTGGATGAATCTGTGTAAAATATTTTCCGTTGTTTAGTAGATTTCTTAAAAAATTTTCATAGAAGTTGTTTTCAATGAAACATTCATTTGAGATTTTTTTATTTTTTTCATTTTTATTGAATTTATTTTTATCTATAATTTTATATTTTATATTATTTATTTTTATCTATAATTTTATATTTTATATTGTTTTTGCATATATTAAAAATATTATGTTAAATTCAGATTCATTACAACGTCATTTTTTAATTACATGACTACTAAGTGAGTATTTTTTTTTATTTAAAAATGTGACATCAACAAATTTGAAAAAAAAAAATTTAACGATGTCAACAATTGGACTTGATTTTCAAATTTGAAAAGTAAATGGACTAAATTCTTGAAAATTAAAATACAAAGACTAAATTGCAAATCTATGAAGTGTACATAGACTTATGACATATTTTAATCTTTATACTACAAAACATTTATTATTAATATATTTATAATTGTAATAAATATTTATTATTAAAATATTAATATTGAATATTTCCAATAATACGTGAATAATATTGTTTAAAATTATATTTTTAAAATTTATTACTAAAATAAAATTAAAATATTAAATAATTTATTAAATAATAATTAATAATTTATTATATGACTAAATATAAATAATTAAATATGTATGTTTAATAATATTAAAAATGTAATATTTTAATAATTTTAAATTTTTTAAAATAAAAATAAAATTTATTATCAATATAATAATATTAAGCTTGATTTAAGTTAATTTTTATATAAAAATAAAATTATCTATAAAGAAACTCTTTTCCAAAAAATGACTTACGCTTTTCAAAAAGGCAAGTCGTTTTACAAGAAAAAGGGCTTAGTTTACGTTGGCCAATCGTTTTTTATGAAACAAACACGTAAACAAATAGACCCTAAAACTTAACAAATTTAGCCCTAACATAATAAAGTAGTAGAAGTTGAAAAGTCAACGTTAAAAAAAATGAAGCTTATTGGTCGGTGATGAGACTTTGAAAAGTGAATTTTTATTGACTCCTAATTAAAAGTTATCTACCACAATTAAACCAGTGAAACAAAATATTTTCCTCTTGTACCCATTATTCTAACTCTCCCATTCTCATAAAAATTCTTAGCTCTGTAAAAGTTTTTAGTGCTTCTTGGCCTTGAAATTGAAACTCTCTTATACATTTGTCAAGAATCAAGATTGAAGAAGTTCTCTTTGAATTTCTCTAGCGCTCAACTTCTAACTAGGTTATATTATTCAAACTTTGAAATTTATATTACTAGTTTATATTTTACCTAATTTGGATTATTGGTTTGTTTGAACTTTTTTTTTCTATATAATCAATATTATTGTTTATATTAATCTTTTAATAGATATTTATATAAAAAAATTAAAAAGATGTCAACTAAAAAATATTATGTTGTCATGTAGTGTAGTTAAAAGAAACTGAATTTCTTTTTAAAAAAATAAATCCCTCAGAAAACCAATTTGGGTGGTTATGCTGCGAAAATCAAAGGGATGATGAAACAAAGTCTGGGTATTTTGTGTTTGTTGGAGTCGGAGAAGAAATGTCATATAAAAGGGAAAAAAATTTAACTTTGAGAGAAATTGGTTGCCTATCATCCCAGAGAAGGACAAAAATTGGGTTTTGTGTTGTACTGTTTGCCCAATTTATTGTTGCAAGTTCTTTGTTGCTACTGTTTTTGTTACATTTTGCTCTTTCCGTTAAAACTCTAGTTTGTAGTGTCGAAACCATTTTTGAAGACTAGAATCGACTTGGGTTTTGAAAACGAAAATAAAACGGAAGTCGCCACCGATCTTTATTTGGTGCGATCAGATCACCTTTGTTTTAATAAAACGTTTTGGTTTATTAAAACAGTGTTTTTGGTCTACGAAATTCGAGAAAACGGGTTCGGGAGTCGGTTACGTGCGAGGAAGGGTTAGCACCATCGTCACGCCCAAAATTGGTACCAAACTGATTAATTAATGTCTCAATGTCGAAAGTTGAAAATTTTAAAAAGAATTCAAAAATTTAATCTCATTTAGAAATGTTTGAATTTTCTCGGATTTGAATATTAAAATTTGAATTTTCTCGAATTGAATATTAAGATTTTCTCGTTCTGAAGGAACAAAATATCACATCCAGTACGTTAGGACACGATAATTTAAATCCTCGAATCCAAGATCATCTCAATATTCCCGAGACTCATGCATTAAAATATATCAAAAGGATATTCGATTGTTTGGCCAAGCGAAAAAACCGAAACCCAGTACGTAGGGCACGATCTGTAACATCCCGAAATTGGGCCTAGTAGGAATGGGCCCAATGGGCCTTGGGCATAGGAGTGTTTAAAATTTTTGAGAACAAGAGAATGACATTATTTCAAGTTGGACTTATTAAGAAGATGATTTTAGAAAGTTACCGGATTCTATGAAGTTTCGAGTTCAAGTTGGGCCTTAGTAAAGTTTTGTGTTTAAGCCTATTAAGGAAAGATAGTAAGTGGCATCAAGGCTTATGAAAATAAAAGAGTAACTTGCTAGCATAAATGAGCATATGGTAAGGAGGTTATGGCATCAAGTGAAGTACCTTGAGGGAAGAGGTTCAAATCCCATTGTGTGCAAATTTTGACTATTATTTTTGTACTATTTCCCTAAATTTCGGCCAAGCTTGTAAATATGGCAAAATTGGATTTTTAAATTATGGTAAGGTGGACTTATTAAATTGTGAAAAAGTATGGTAAGGAGGAAAATAAGGAAAAAGAAAAAAAAGGAAATAAAAGAAATAAAAGAATTTGGAGAGTGGAGTAGGTGGATGAAAAAGAAATAAAAGAATTTGAGGAGTGGAGTAGGTGGATGAAAAAGGAATAAAAGAATTTGTGGAGTAGAGTAGGTGGATAAAAAAAAGAGATAAAAGAAAGAAAGAAAGAAAGAAGAGATAAAAAAAAGGGGTTATGAAATAAAGAAAAGAGAAGTATCATCTTTTCTTCTCTTCATCACCACCTAAAATTGGTAGCAAACAAGGGTTGGAGAGCTCAAAAATTTCAGCAAACAAATCCTTTAGGAAGTAAGTGATTTTGATGACTTTAGTTGATAATTTTTGTATTTTTGGAGCCCCAAAGCTTAAGCTAGCTAATGAGGGGACTAATTTGTAATATGGTTGAGAGTCTAGGGACTTGCCATGAGAGAGTTTATGCTGGTTGCAAGGTCTCGAAGTACTTTATCAAAGGTTCAATCGAAAACCTATCCCTCGTTATAAGTGACTCGGATTTTTGGTGCCACGGAGAGCATCCCGTTACGGATTTCGAATAAGGTGTGTAATCTCATACTCTTCCGAATATATGTTTGAAATGGTGAGAAAATCTCACATCTCTCTGAAAGTTTACATGAAATATTCTGTGATTCGGTAGAAATATCGAAGAAATTGATAACCGGTATCCGTGATCAGTCGGACGTGCGTTTGATGGTAGTGATAATCATGTTTTGTAATAAAACAGTTTCGGTTAGAAGCAGTGACATGTTTTTGAAAAATCACTAAAAATAGGAGAAAAGGAATTAGAAAGTGAATAAGATATCAAATTAAAGCTTACTGTGTCTATTTTAATATGGAAGAAACGGAGAAGGAAAAGGAATTTTACATTCTGAGATATCTTGATTTTAGTGATACTGGTTCTGATTAACTTCGGGGTTCACTGATCTGTTTTGGAAAAATCATATAAAATTGTACAAAATGAATTATTGGTTATAATTTATATGTATGGATTCCTTAGTGAGTCTATTTTCAAGAGAAACAAGTTGGAACAGTATATAAAAACCGTATAGTGAGATATTTGAAATTAAGTTAAGAGAGGTCAGAATCATTGGACAGTGAAACAAGGGAAACTTTAAGGAATAAACTGTATTAAATGGCTAGGTCAAAAATTCTGGAAAAATTTCAATAAGAAGATACGTGAGTCTAGTTTCAAGGAAATTTTACGTATCTAGATTTCGAGTTTTCTAACTCGAATTATAGCTAATTTAGTCAGTGTGACGCAAATGGACAGTTTAAATTTGTATGTCCCAAATTACTAGTTAAGTTTTAGTTGCGAAATTACCCCGTTTGGGCTTAAAATAGATTTTTGACCAATAGTTCCGTAGAGACCCAAATAGAGTTCTGTATCACTCAAGGCGATAGTGAATCTTCGAAAACACCATTAAATATGAAATTACCGAATTACCCTTGTAGGGTAAATTACCGAATTACCCTTAGAGAGTAAATTATCAAATTACCCTTAGTGGGTACGATTACTGAATTACGAAATGTCCCTATGGGCCAAACTACGAAAATACCCTTTATGGGCCAAAATGTTATAATTGCTATATGGGCCAAATGTTATATTTGCTACATAGGCCATATTTGGTATAAGTGGTGACCGATTGTGTATTTTGGTTTTTAAGGGTAAATCGACAAGCATAAGGAAATTCCGGGATCGTGTAAATTCAAGTAGCTAAGGATTTCGCTAAATAGTAAGGTGTGTGATTAACCCACTGTTTTCCAGGTTTATGTTATATTGTATGTGTGGTGTAAATGCTAATGTGTGCAGTGACAATTATGAATGGATACCCTTAAGGGGTATATCGAAAATCAGGTCAGTGTTAAATATTAAGAATGTGAATATGCCAATGAGAATATGTTTGTATGCCGAATAGCATGTGCATGCATCATTTTATTATGTTATGACATTATCATATGTTGCATGTGCATGGGATGGGATCTGAATGTGAAAGAAGAAAGGGTGTACATTATGTACGTGGTCTAATGTTAGCCTTGTGCTACATTAGCGCTTGATGTTAGCTATGTGCTTCATCAAGGGAGGTGTTGGCTAGGTGCCACATCTCGGCGGTTGATAGCTGTGTGCATCACCGTAGATTGATTGATATGTGGGATCACTTATGTGATCGGTGGCCTAGCCACGGCCTTGAGCAGCAAGTCTGCCAAGGTAAGATATGTGGATCACTATGTGATCGGTGGATTAGCCACGGCCTTGGGCAGGGGGTCTGCCAAGGTAAGTGTAAAGGATGGACCCTAGGCTGGGTTGGGTGCATTTTGCATAAATCTGTCTGCTATGTGAATTAATGTGGAAATGGGCCAAGCCCAGTATGTGGAAACATGTGGTTGATTACACCATTATAAGAATGTGATGTGGTTGTGGGCCAAGCCCAATAAGTGAAAGCATGTGATTAAATTATCTTAATATCTGTTATATGGGTTATTATATGGTTTGACATGTGGATGGAATTCAGTGGTCTAATTACACACTGAGTTTGTATGACTCACCCAATTTTTACCAACATCGCAGGTGACGCATAGTGCTTGGACCGGGTTGGAGTGGATACGAGGTGGCCCATGCAGATGATAAATTTATTTGTTTTACATATTTTATTTATGAAAGGTTATTTATTGTAATAATGGCCTTTTAAAGTATTTACGGATTATTATTATGTTTTAAGTTGGATTGTCAATTATATTATCATCTGGAAATGTTTATTTTTAGCAACTTAAATTTTAAAAATATGTATTAAAGTTTCAACCCGGATATTTTGTAATAACTTAGTTTTATTTGGAATTTTAAAATACCAAGATTTTACAAACAAGCAAATTTTTTTTTTATGTTTTTACTTTTAAGTCAAAATATTTTTCAAACGTTTTTCGCAGTGACATACCAGATCCGGTCAAGGCTCGTGGGCCGGGTTTGGGGTGTTACACGATCTCTCGGGTTTCCAAACATAGAATATTGCCTTATTTTGAAAACTTTTGTTGTTTTTTTTGGATGAAATTTATAAAAAATTTAGATTATATTTTAAAGAAACATTATTTAAAACGTGAATGGGGTTTATGCTCGACGAATAATGGTAATGTGACACAAATAATGATAACATAATATACATAATACATAACATTGGTATCGTTTATCTAAAATATTAACATGCATGAATAATAATGACAATAATGGAACAATAATACATGAATACAAAATTATATAATGAACTATAATAATATGACAATACAAATAAATAAATTATGGCACATGCAAAAGCAACAACTAAACAATATACACCATCTTAGTAATAACATTAATAAACAGAGACCAATGAATTAAACAATTTAAAGAGAAATAATACATAAATCAAAAATAATTAGCAAAACGATTTAAGTAAATAATTCGTAATAAAAGTTTAAAATAAATAATATATAAAGAAATTTAAATACCTAATATAATAAATAAAACAGTTTAAATAACTAATATATATAAAATATTAAAGTTGATAAATAAATAACAAATTAAAGGTTTAAAAAAAATCAACATATTTGGGACTGAATTAAAATAGAAATGAAATTGCGGGCCTAAATTAGAAAACGCGCTAAGACAGGGGGACTGATCGGGGCAATATTCCCAGCCTTCTTATGCGCATTTATGGTCAAGGACCCAATTGAAAACCTGGAGAAATGTACGGGTAAAATCTGTAAAATAAAAAACACAAAGAGGGCCAACTGAATAGCACAAATGGGAAAGGATCTATGGCGCAAATATCCCTTTTAAGGGATATGCGCAGCTCCCCTTGTATCCAAACGGCGTCGTTTCATTCAATGTTAAAAGAACCAACTTTTAAAAAAAAAACAAAACACATTTTACCCTAAAAACTAAACACAGCAGCCACCATTTGAACAAATCCTCTCTGCCTCTCTTCTCTCCCTCTCTCCGGCGAGTGGGTTCTTCCGTCCATCGCACCACCATCGCACAGTGGCCAACGGTGCGTAAAAGATGGGCCCTTAGCCCTATTTGATACCCCAAAACCCGAGAGAAGCGAAAGGAGAGAAAACCCCCTCTGTTTTCGGTTTGGTCACGACGACGGAAAGGCGGTTCCGACGACGCGCCCCAAGATTCAGGTCTGTTTCCTTTCTCTTTTACTCTTCTCTTTTATTTTTGTTTGTTAAAGATTTGAGATAACAAAAATAAAATAATGAAAAAAAAAACAGTAAATAATGATAGGAAAATAAAAAGTAAAATCAACCTTAAAAGTTTTTGTTCTTCTTTTTTATTTCTAAATGTTTGTTAAAAGTTCGTAAAAAGAGAAGAAGAAGAATACAATGGTGTTACTTCGATTTTTATAACCGATTTGCAAAGATCTGATTTTGGCCCTTTCTGATTTGTTTTTTTGTGTTTTTTCATTTTGTTTTTCAGCTATTTGTCGTTTGTTTCTTGTTTTTTTCTTGCTTGGGTGTCTTTGCTTCTCTGTGCAGGTGGTCAGAGGTGTAGGTAGTTGCTGATTGGCGTGCATGGTGGCTGCTGGCGACGCGCGTGGTGTCCGCGGAGAGAGGCCAAAGGTCGGCGGCGCTAAGGGGCTAGGGTTTGCCTGTTGCTCTCTTTTTCTGTAATGGGCTGATTTATGTTGGGCTAGGTTTAATTTTTGGGCTTCGGGTCTGTTGAATTTGGACATTTGTTTGGACCTTTTTCATTTTTTTTGTTTTATTGCCCTGGGCCGAAATTGGCCTGTTACAGCTGCCCCTCTTTGCTCGTTGTCGTGTAACGAGAATAGAGGAAAGACTATAAAAGGGCCAATTTTTCCTGGACCTACTGAGTCTCGGTGCTTCTTTTCTTCTTCAGGTAGCCTCGCTTTGACCCACTGCAACTTCAGGGGTGTAGGGATTGTCGCTTTGAATCCACTCCACTGCAACTTCGGGGGGTAGGATTAATATGATCTGCTCTATTCAATCTGCTCCTGCAACATCAGGAATGCCAGACTTGCTATCTTCGATCTGCTCCTGCAACATCAGGAATGCCAGACCTGCTATCTTCAATCTGCTCCTGCAACATCAGGAATGCCAGACTTGCTAACTTCAATCTGCTCCTGCAACATCAGGAATGCCAGACCTGCTATCTTCAATCTGCTCCTGTAACAACAGGAATGCCAAACTTGCTAACTTCGATCTGCTCCTGCAACATCAAGAATGCCAGACTTACTATCTTCAATTTGCTTCTGCAACATCAAGAATGCCAGACTTGCTAACTTCAGTCTGCTCCTGCAACATCAGGAATGCCAGACCTGCTATCTTCAATCTGCTCCTGCAACATCAGAAATGCCAGACTTGCTAACTTCGATCTGCTCCTGCAACATCAGGAATGCCAGACCTGCTATCTTCAATCTGCTCCTGCAACATCAGGAATGCCAGACTTGCTATCTTCAATCTGCTCCTGCAACATCAAAAATGCCAGACTTGCTAACTTCGATCTACTCTTGCAACATCAGAAATGCCAGATCTGCTATCTTCAATCTGCTCCTGCAACATCAGGAATGCCAGACTTGCTAACTTCGATCTGCTCTTACAACATCAGGAATGTCAGACTTGCTAACTTCGATCTGCTCTTGCAACATCAGGAATGCCAGACCTGCTATCTTCAATCTGCTCCTGCAACATCAGGAATGCCAGACTTGCTATCTTCAATCTGCTCCTGCAACATCAGGAATGTCAGACTTGCTAACTTCGATCTACTCCTGCAACATCAGGAATGCCAGACCTGCTATCTTCAATATGCTCCTGCAACATCAGGAATGCCAGACTTGCTAACTTCGATCTGCTCCTGCAACATCAGGAATGCCAGACCTGCTATCTTCAATCTGCTCCTGCAACATCAAGAATGCCAGACCTGCTAACTTCGATCTGCTCTTGCAAAATCAGGAATGCCAAACCTGCTAACTTCAATCTGCTCCTGCAAAATCAGAAATGCCAAACCTGCTAACTTCAATCTCAGGAAGACTTCAATCCTCGATCTGCCCCACTAGGGGACAATATCTGAAATCTTCAATATTGCTACATCGTTCTCTGGGGAACTCGTCCTGTAAAATCGAATGTGTTTATGCTTATGCAAAATGGTTAGGGTGTAATGATCGGAATGAATCTAATGCTCCTCACTAATGTATTATGAATGACATTCACATGAATGCCGAATGTCATGAGAATGATTTTTTTACAACGATTAGGATGCAATGATCAAAATGAATCGAATGCTCCTAACTAAATGCGAATGAATGATATTTACATGAATGCAAAGAGTGTCACTTAATTTGGTATTACTTGTCTCTTATTGGGGTCTTAATACTAATATATTACCCTATCTTATTATTCAGCTAGTATCTTTGAGGCTCACAATTTGAATTGTTCTTCCTCAGCTGTCCCCAACCTCTAAACCTGGTTAGTTCTGCATAGTGGTCTCACTTCAGGTTCTTGTAATATTTAGAAGTCTTCAGAGTAATATGCGAAACTCCTTTTTCGAATATTATTGGTCCATTAATCGTTATTTCAATGAAAAATGCTTGAAAGGATTATCACAATGGACAAGACAGATTCTTATTGAGAGCAAAACTTAAAATGAATAAGTTGGTCAAGAGATCAAATTTTGTTTAAAGTACGAAACGAGAGTAAGTTAAGATAACAAATTTGCTAAAAATACAAAAGCGATTAAATTAATCAAGAATGGCAAATTTCGCCATAATGTGAAATGAATAAGATGAAAATAGGTCCACAAATATCGTAGCATGAGCTTCTCTGCACAAAATTCCTCGAGGCCTCCCTTTCGAACTTGACAGGTGCTTAGCAGGCTTAAAAGACTCCGTTGACGCCCCAAGATGTAACGTTTCCTTTTTGTTAATTCGGGTATAGTAAGACTATTACATGCCTCCCCTTCAATTAACAATTTGAATTGCCCATTCTTGGGTTTTCAATTCAAAACCCCCTTTGGTCTGAAGGTGCCCTTCGCGGGTTTTCACCTTGGCCTCTCCATTTTTCTTTTTTCTTTCTTTTTTTTTTGAGCTCAAGACGCCCTTAGTGGGTTTTTGCCTTGGTCATTTTTCCTCTTTGTAGCCTAAGAAGCCCTTTGTGGGTTTTCGCTTTGGGCCATTTTCCTTTTTTTTGTTTAGGCGAAATATTTCTTGACTGAATCTGAATTCACAGGATTAGGCAAGCTTTTGCCATCCATCTCTATCAAAATCAACGCTCCTCCAGAAAAGGCCTTCTTGACCACATAAGGTCCCTCCCAATTCGGCATCCATTTTCCTCTAAAGTCCCTCTGTATAGGGAGGATCTTCTTCAAAACAAGGTCTCCCTTATAGAACTCTCTAGGGCAAACCTTCTTATTATAAGCCCGCATCATTTGCTTTTGGTACATTTGTCCATGACGAATGACTCTTAGCTTCTTTTCTTCGATTAGGTTCAGCTGATCATACCGGGATTGAATCCATTCTAATTCATCCATCTTTAGTTCGGACAAGAGCCGCAGGGAAGGGATCTCAACTTCAATAGGAAGTACCGCCTCCATTCCATAAACCAAGGAGAAAGGAGTTGCCTCAGCAGAGGTTCTGACTGATGTTCGGTAAGCATAAAGAGCAAACGGTAACTTTTCATGCCAATCTTTGTAAGTTTGAGTCATTTTTCCCACGATTTTCTTGATATTCTTATTAGCTGCCTCGACTGCACCATTCATTTTTGGGTGGTACGACGACGAGTTGTGGTGTTTGATCTTGAGTTGACTGCAAACCTCTGCTATGGTACTATTGTTCAAGTTCAATGCATTGTCAGATATGATCCTTTCGGGCATTCCATAACGACATATGATCTCCTTCTTTAAGAACTTGCTGACTACCGACTTTGTGACATTTGCATATGAAGTGGCTTCCACCCACTTGGTGAAGTAGTCGATGACCATAAAGATAAATCGATGCCCATTTGAAGCCTTTGGTGAGATAGGCCCAATGACGTCCATGCCCTACATAGAGAAAGGCCATGGAGAGATCATGACATGAAGAGGTGAAGGAGGTACATGAATTTTATTTCCATAAATTTGACATTTATGACACTTCTTGGCATAGCTGATGCAGTCTTCTTCCATAGTGGACTAATAATACCCGAATCTCATGATCTGTCTGGCCATTGTAAAACCGTTGGCATGCATTCCGCAGACACCCTTATGGACTTCTTCTAGGATTTTCTTAGCTTCAATAGCATCTACGCATCTTAGAAGCACATGATCTTTCCTTCTCTTATATAGGATTTCTCCATCCAAGACATAATCACTGGCTAGTCTTCTCAGTGTTCTCTTATTGTTCTCGGTTGCTTGGTCAGAGTATTCACGATCCTTCACATATCGCAATATATCACGATACCAGGGACGGTCATCTTTCTCTTCTTCTTCATCGATGTTGTAGCAATGTGCCGGAGCCTCGTAAGTGCTCATTTGGATAGACTTCATCTCCTCTTGCTTGTTTACTCTAATCATGGAGGCTAAGGTAGCCAAGGCGTCGACCATCTGGTTTTCTTCTTGCGGGAGGTAACAAAAAATGATATCATCAAACTCCTTAATTAACTCCAGAACTAGCTTTCGATAACTGATCAACTTGGAATCTCTTGTTTCCCATTCGCCTTTGAGCTGATAGATCACTAGCGCAAAATCGCCATATACTTCCAATACTTTGATTTCGTGTTCAATGGCTGCACGGATACCTATGACGCATGCCTCGTATTCGGCCATGTTATTTGTACAATCAAAATCCAATTTGCTAGTAAAAGGACAATAATCTCCATTTGGGGATATCAGGACTGCCCCAATTCCATTTCCCATTGCATTTGAAGCTCTGTCAAAGTATAGTTTCCAAGAACAGCCCTCTTTTTGAGCACCTTCTTCACTGACCGCAACACATATTAGATCTTCATTCGGGAAATCAAAGTCTAGTGGCTCGTAATCTTCTAACGCTCTGTTGGCTAAAAAGTCTGCTATTGTACTCCCTTTTACAGCCTTCTGGTTTATATAGATTATATCAAACTCAGAAAGTAGGATCTGCCACTGGGCCATTCTTCCATTCAGCGCAGTCGACTCCATCATACATTTGAGAGGATCTAGTTTTGAGATAAGCCAAGTGGTATGATATAGCATGTACTGTCTCAGTCTCCGGGTCGTCTAAATCAAAGCGCAACACAACTTCTCAATTGGCGAATATCTTGTCTCGCATTCAGTGAACTTCTTGCTGTGATAGTATATCGTTCTTTCCTTTCTTCCTGACTTATCATGTTGGCCTAGCACACATCCCATAGAATTTTCGAATACCGCCAAATACAATATTAGCGGTCTGTCTGGGCAAGGTGGTACCAGTACTGGTGCTTTGGACAAGTAATGCTTGACCTTATCAAAAGCTTCCTGGCACTCCTCGTTCCATACACCTGGGTTGTGCTTCCTAAGAAGACGGAAGATAGGGTCACATTTCTCTGTTAGTTGTACAATAAACCGGGCGATGTAGTTTAATCTCTCTAGGAAACCTTGAACTTCCTTTTGAGTACGTGGTGGAGACAGCTCCTGTATAGCCTTTACTTTATCTGGATCAATCTCAATCCCTTTTTCGCTGACTACAAATCCTAACAGCTTTCCCGATCTAGCCCCAAAGGTACATTTTGCTGGATTGAGCTTCAGTTGGAATTTCCTCAACCTTAAGAACGGTTTCTTCAGGACCTATACATGTTCTTCCTCAGTCCTAGACTTTGCAATTATATCGTCCACATAAACTTCGATCTCCTTGTGCATCATATCATGGAAAAGGGTTACCATGGCCCTTTGGTACGTTGCCCCTCTATTTTTCAGTCCAAATGGCATTACCTTATAACAGAATGTTCCCCACATGGTTACGAATGTGGTCTTCTCCATATCTTCAGGGTGCATTTTAATCTGGTTGTACCCGGAGAAGCTGCCCATAAAAGAGAAAAGTGAGTAACCAGCCGTGTTATCCACCAAGGTATCAATGTGAGGCAGTGGGAAGTTATCTTTTGGGCTGGCCTTGTTCAAATCTCTATAGTCCACGCACATCCGTACTTTCCCGTCTTTCTTAGGAACGGATACTATGTTGGCTACCCATTCTGAGTATTTGACTACTTGCAGGAAGCCAGCATCAAACTGTTTCATGACCTTTTCTTTTATCTTCAACAAAACATAAGGCCTCATCCTTCAGAGCTTCTGTTGAACTGGTTTACACTCTTCCTTTATGGGCAGTCGGTGTACCATGATATCCGTATTTAACCCAGGCATGTCCTGGTATGACCAAACAAGACGTCCTTGAATTCTTGGAGTAACTCGATGAGGTCTCACTTCGTTTCTGCTGCAATGCTAGCTCCAATCTTCAACTCTTTTCCTTCTCCTAAGCTCACAATTTCCACTGACTCTTTGTAGGGTAGGATTTGTTTCTCATCTTACTCTACCATCCTTAACAAATCAAGAGATATGTTATAGTCCTGGTCATCTTCAAAATCCTGAAAATCCTCCATACACGTATCTTGTTCAAAAGGGGATTCTAATTTAATAACAGTGTCACTCATATCATTGATATCTGGGAACCTGTTAGAAGGGCAAAGAAAGGTGCAAAAATAAAAGAATCTAAGAATGATTGTTTGTATGATTGGTTATGAATGAAATGTAAAGAATATTTTGGTTATGAATGAAAAGAATAAAAGAACATTTGCTCGAAGTGATACAAAAAAGATGCATTTTATTGAAATAAAGAAATTTGGACATATGCCTATTTAACAAAAGTTTTCTTATTGCTCCTAGGCTTATAGCAACAAATGTGTTTTGAACATTATTCTAAATTAATTCTAAAGGTTACAGGAATCTCTTCCATGGTCCAATTGTTCAGAACACTTCCAAGAGGGTAAGGGCAAATTCCTGCTAAATCTCTTTCTTCAGTTTCCTCCTCAGATACGACGTTAATTGTAACATCCTAGATTAGGGGTTATGCGTAATTCATGAGATAGTGGGCTCAGTGGGTGTGTTGGATGTGTTCTGAAGAGTTTTAGGAACCCTAAGATGTAAGGAAATGTCTTGTCCTAGAAATGTAGGGAAATGTCCTGGAAATGTAAGGAAATGATTTAGAAATGTTAAGTTTCAAAAGAGGAAAGTGAACATTTCTGGAAACTTGGAAATGTAAGAAATGTTAAGTTCAAAAGAGGAAAATGAACATTTCTGGAAACTTGGAAATGTAAGAAATGTTAAGTTTAAAGGAGGCAAACGAACATTTTTGGAAACTTGGAAATGTAAGGAAATGTAAGGAAACGTTTTAGGAAAAGTTAAGTTCTGAGGTTAAGAGAGGAAAGTAAAGCAGGGTGGCCTTAAGAAAATTTATGGGTGAAATATGACATACAATTGGGCTTGTCTAAGTGGCTTGGAGGTGCCACTTAGGGCCTCTGGAGTTGACGCCACAAGCAGGTGCAATTGGGCCTGGGTTCGAGTCACTTGGGGAGCAAATAAAAGAATTTTATTTTGGTGCCAGGAACAAGAGAAGTGGACAGCATTAAGGCTCTACAGGGAGGTGTTTTATTGTTGTTAAAATTCGACAAATAGATGGATAAATGATGGATTTTTATTGATATTTTTATTAAGAGATAAGAGATAATTATTGGATTAAGTTTTAGGTGATAATTAAAGTGATAAAGCTATCAAAATAGAAGAGTGATGGCCAAGTAAGGGAGTCTTGGCCTAGTAAATTCGGTTATAAAAGGAAAAGAGAGGCCATTCTGCATTATTCTCTTTTTCCTTGAAGACTCTGCCGAAATTCTCTAGCAAATTTCTCCACTCTTTTCTTTCTTCTCTCTGCCAAATTCTCTCTGCTCATCATCCTCTTTTTCTTTTTGATTCTCTTTGGCCGAATCCTTCTACACCCTATTCTCTTATTCTTATTCTCTCAATCTCCTAAAAGCCGAATATTGCTGAGGATTCAAGCCAAGGTGTGTCGACTACAACATTAGGGGAGGAATTTCGGGATATCAAGTGTTGCCGATTTCAATATTAAAGGTAAGGATGTTATTGACATCGTTTTGGTTCTTTTCTTTAAGCTGAAATTTAGATTCTCATGTCATCCATATCTTTGGCCGACACTTTGAAGGGTCTTTCGGGATTTACTACGTGTCGACTACAAGGAAGGTGAAATTTTTTTCCCGAAGGTGCACCATAGGCCGCGTGTTCCCTAGTTATTCGGTGAGTTTCGGGATTTTAAAGCAAGGTAAGTACATATATGTACATTCGGCCAAAGGTCTATTTCATAATTAAGATTCATTCAAAAATCGAAACTAATCTATTCAAGTAATCTAGTGATTGCCGATTTCAAGAAAGAAGGATACAAAGTTTCGGGACTTGATTCTTAAGTCAATCGGCAACAAGTTAAGTTTTAGTGTACTAATCTTACTAGGATTTGGATTTATGGCCGAATGGCTCTTTACTAAGTATTAAATGATTGATTAAATGTAGAGATCTAAGATCTAAGGCATTAGATCAAGCTTTTCGGGATTTGGATTGGAAACCCTAAGCGAATCAGGTGTGTACCCCACACTAAACCTTAATAGTTTTATGGCTTTAAATTATTGTATGTGAATATAAGAATGTGAAAATAAGGCTAAGGTACCATGCAATGGTACAAAGAACTCAGGTATGTTTTCCTACTCCTACTAGGAATATGTTAAATATCTGATATGACACACATATGAAATTATAAGAATGTGAGATAAGAATTTGGTATGTTAATGTATGATATGTATGTTATGGGGCATATGGGTTTTATGACAAGGGGGAAGTGAATGTGGTGACCTAAGACCACGATATCTGAATGTGGTGACCTAAGACCACGATATCTGAACATGGTGTCTCATGACACAAAATATGTATCTGGTGGCTATGCCACAAATTTTATAAGGGTGATGAGCACGTCGACTGCAGCGACTGCCTTCGATGGTGTGTAGCGGAAGGAGGGTTGACTTATTAGTCCCCACGGTGTGCAGGTTGGTACGGGTGATGTGTAGCGGATGATATATAGGTTTGGGTTTGGGTTGCATCACTTTTTCTATCTGATTATATGAACATGTATGATAATGTATGCCTGAATTATTAAATTTTAGTGTTGGTTACACATTGAGTCTGTTTGACTCACCCCGTTGGGGAACTTTTTCTTCCAGGTGATGATCAGTGATGGACCGGGTCAGTGGGAGCTTAAAGGTGGCCATGCTCAGCAAGGAATTTATTTAATTTGGATTTTTATTTTATTAAGTACTTTAATTTAAATTTTGGGAATTATTTTGATGTAATAAGGCCATAGTTGAAGTACTTTATTTTACTCTTAATTATTATGTTACGAATTTTTATCAATCAAAGATCAAGTAAATTTATTTTTTTAAAATTCTAAACATTTTGTCACCTTAAATAAAGGGTTTTAATATAAAATAAACTTGTTTTCAATTCAAGCCCAACCCAAACCAATCTTTCTTACAAAACACACAAGTTTTTCCTAAGTAACAAAAGAATTTTGAACCGGATTACATTGAGGAACATACCAGATCCGGTCAAGGCTCGTGGGCTGGGTTTGGGGTGTTTCAGCTTGGTATCAGAGCCCATTTTTAAACTCTCGGCCTTGGGTTTAAGGCCCAAAACGTTTTCAAATAAAGTCCAAAATGAATTTGTGAAAATTTTTATGAAATGAGCAGGTTTTCTGGCATGGCACCTAAGTCTCCGACCCGAAGTCCACCAGGTAAGTACCCCTATCCTTTGTGTGAATTATAGTATGAATTGTAGAAGGGTAGAAATGGAATGGAACGTAGATTAGTATGATAGGTACTTGAAATCTAAGGCTAGTTTACCCCAACAGTTACATAAGACTTAAATGCTTAATAAAACAAACCTGTGTCTAAGTCGCCGAGTTAGGGTGTGGCAACCATTGTGCGCATGTCTAGGATTAGATCCGGAAGAGCCTGGTATTTAAGCAATCCTAGTGACTCACCTTCTCTTCGTAGGAATCCTACCTGGTACGTAGCTTCGGTTCACCCTAACCAAGAGGACTCAGTCACAGGCTAAACCTAGTAACTAAAACCCGAAAGGGATTAGCCACATTTTCATGGAATCTCTAGTTTTAAAAAAAAATCAACAAACTACTCTTTTGAACTGAGAGAATTGTTATTCTCGAAAAATTTTCTAAAAACTCCTAGTTTACAAAATTACTAAAATACCCCTAGTTATAAAATTACAAAAAAGCCCTTGGTTTAGAAAATGTCCAAAATACCCACGGTTTAATTAAAAATTTCCTTATTTTATAAAATATTCAAAAACTCTACTTCTAAGAAATATTAAAATACTCCAACTTGGAAAATTTACGAAATTGCCCCTAACTTACAAAATTACCAAAATGACCCTGGTTTTCAAAATTTTTGCAACATCACCGATTTGGAAAACAAATTCTCAAAAAAAAAAAAAGAACCCTCAAGTTTTGCAAATTTTGAAATACCCTTGATTTATTAAGATTTACAAACTTACCCTGGTTAATTACCGAAATACCCCTGTAATTTCAAAATTTCCGAAATACTCCCGGGATCAAAAAAAATTACCAAAATACCCTTATTGACAAAATCCACAAGGAACCTTATTTTAAAAAAATTACCAAAATACCCTTATTGACAAAATCCAAAATCCACGTATGCATCGAACAAAGTTTGGTACAATTTCCTATATGTCATAGGAATCGGCGTGAATTGGGTTCTTTCTATATTAGGCCTTGGGTTAGAATCTTGCCTTGATGGGCCTTGATGGCTAGTAGTTAACGTCATTGGCTGGCTAACAGTAATGGGCTTTGAATAGCCCTTATTGTACGTGCTTACATTGTTCACTTCGTTGTCCTTCTTTCTCGAGGCTGGTCTCCTCGCGCTTTCCCCCGCGTCTATCTTCCCGCTCCGGACTGCGTTTTCTATCATCTCCCCCAACATCACTATGTCTGAAAAGCTCTTAGTAGCGCTTCCCAGCATGTGGTTGATAAATGGAGCTTTCAGCGTGTTGATAAAAAAAATGGTCGTTTCCTTTTCTAAAAGGGGGTTGGACTTGTGTAGCTACTTCTCTCCACCTCTAGGTGAATTGCCTGAAGCTCTCACTCGGTTTTTTCTCCATATTTTGTAATGTTATTCTGTCCGGTGTTATGTCTGTCACGTGGCCGTATTACTTCATAAAAACCTGTGCCAAATCACTGTATGAATTAATTTGAGCACGACTTAGCTGGTTGTACCACTTGGCCGCCGATCTGATCAAGCTGTCTTGAAAGCAGTGAATCAACAGCTTATCATTGTTGACGTATCCTGTCATCTTTCGACAGAACATCGTTATGTGAGCTTCAGGGCAACTAGTCCCATTATATTTTTCAAACTCTGGAGTCTTGAACTTTGGTGGGAGTATTAGGTCTGGGACCAAGCTCAAGTCTTTAGCGTTAACCCCGCCACGGTAGTCCGTGTTCTCCATTGCCCTAAATTTATCTTCTAACCATTTACACCGGTCTTCAAATTGTTTAGACACATCTACCCTTGCCTTCTCCGTTTCTGCTAGGTCATCGAGGTCGGGAAAGACGAGATTAGCTGGGTGATCTCCCTGATTAGAACCCGAGCCCGTTGGAAAATTTATCGGTGCTGACGTACCAGTTTGGTATTGGGGTCTGACGGTAACATGTACCCTTTGTGGGTTTATGTCCGGTTGGGTTTGAGTGTGCGTTAGGGTAAAACCCTGAAGGTAGGGAGGTTCTTCATTGTCGTCACCAGGATTGGTCAAAGGGCCTTTTCCTCTGTCTGATCCCCCTGCCAATAGCTGAGTTAGCTGGTTCATCATGTTCCTTTGTCGAGCATCTGATCCCTCATATCTCGCTGCATTTTTGCTAATTGTTCTTGCATTTGAGCTTGCAACTGATCTTGTATACCCCTTTGCATCTGTTCTAGTCTTTCTAGCCTCTGATCCATTGCTTTTGCTTTACGACGGGTATTGTAGCGATATACAATTGGTGGGTTTTCGTCAGTTTCCAGGGTAACTGTCACGATTTTAATCAATTAGGGTCTTTTATAGAATTTAATGCAAATGATGTAATGTAATGCGAATGAATGAGATGAATGCAAAAAAAGGCGTTGATTTTGATTCAATTCCATTAGATAAACTTTACTAGAAAATGAATTTCTTTACATAGAACGGACGATTACATATACGACTTCGCCCTAATACCTAAATCGTTAACTTTCCTAAGAAGCCAAGCTAAATTCTGGCCTCATTCTGATTTTGACTCGTATTTTAGACTTAATACATCAGCCTGAACTGCCAAAGTTTGCAAGTGATCGGCTACTTCTCAAACTTGAGCCACAGCTTCGCCCATAATATAATCTCTATTTCTAATCTGATCTTGCGAATGGTGAAGCTGCTCCTTCCAACATTCATTGTTGGCTTCAAGAAGTTCAACTCGAATCTTACTATCTTGTAGTGCAGTCTCAAGCTCTTCTATCTTTCCTTTCAGCTCCTCAATCTCATTTTGGCTAGCTCTTAATTCGATTACTGAGTTGTGACTACGGTGCAGATACAGTGACTTCTCCAACTCTGTTACTCGGGCGTGTAACCTCTCTTTTTCACTTTGACTTTCCAACAGACTCTTTTTCAGAGCGTCCTCCCACACTCGAGCATCTTGAAACTTTTTTCCCACTGATCGGCTCTGGTCTTTTCTTCTTTAATTTCCTGTCGCCATTGCTCTGATGTTTTGCCTAAACCAGCAGTTCTGATTGACATGCACAGCTTCTTATAGTCCGTCTTTAAGCTGTCCAAATCCTCTTCGGCCTTATTTTTTCCTTTCCTCAATTTCTCGGCCTCGAGCTTGTGGATGTCGACGTCTAACCCTAACTGCATCTTTTCCTCCTCTAGTTGCTCTATCTTCTTTCCCAATTCCCGACTCCTTTTCTTGAAATCCTGCTTGATAATCTCTAATTCAGATGGGATTACTTGTAATTGCTCTTCTATTTGCCGAGCGTTTCCTCGGCTTGGCATTGGGATATTGTCATTGATTCTTTTACCCCACCACCAATCGTACTCAGGGGTTTTCATTGGCCCTATGGCGAGTTCCTTCATTTTTCGGGTTTGGGTCTACGCAGTCGATATCTCGTGAACTCTCTTCTTATAGTTATCGTCCTTGTAAGAAAACTCGCACTGGGCTAATCCATGTGTCGCAGGTATGAACTGCCTTGATTGGTACTGCCTCATCACGAGTAATGGAGCATACCCAACAGCTCCCCATCTTCCGAGTAAATGGACCCAATTCCACACCGATACAAGATCTCGTTAGGTATCATCCACGGAGCTCTCCATTCGACATCTTCAACCTGTAAATTTTGGAGAATCGCTATCTATTTCTCTCTAGAAATGTCGTCTCGCCTTGGTGTAACCGCTAATTCCTTTAAAGGAGAATAGTTCTCGAAAAAGACTTTATATGAGACCTTTTCTACCTTCCAAAAATGGCTATAGAACCATGATAACAAAAGCTGTGCACATCCCATGAACCTCCCTTCGGTCGCTCTCCGGCAAGCATTCAATGATCTGAAGGTTTCGGCTAAGATTGCAGGGACGGGTGTGACTCCTTTATCAAGTCTATCAAATAGGTCTGAGACTGCTTCCTCTACATGCCCTAATGCTTTAGGAAAGACGACCAAACCGTAGATGCTTAAAGCGAAAATGTCAACCCCCTTTTTCATATCAGGATGCGCAAGGATCAGATCCCTCAAATGTCTCCAATGGATGCACTTACAATCTTCTTTTTGCTTGATCTGGGCTATAATCCATGCTCGCTCATCCCTGTAATGTTCATTAGCTTTTTTAAGAATGTCGGCACATTAGCAACTCTTGAATAAGCCTTATCAGTTTGAATCCTCGGACAACAGAACAAGGCTATATACTCTTCTATGGTAGGTACCAAATCCACTTTTCCAAAAGTAAAGCAACTAGAAGCGGGGTTCCAAAACTGGGTGATAGCTCGGAGTAGGTACTCGTCTACCTTGATATCAAACAGATAGGGCAAATCACCATAATTATAGTAGAACAGCTGTTTGATCTCGTCGCCCAATGAATCCCATATTTCCTTCAATTCTTGCAGGTTATTCTGAGTCACACTGATGCGGGTGAAATCCCACAACTCTGATTCATATCTCACGGTCAGACTGTCTCCTTTCTCTTGCTGCATCTTTCGGACCATATTTGAAACCCCTTTTCCATGTTAAGCTTTTCTATCTAGTAACCGAATGTGAATCAACACCTTTTATGATGAAATGCCATGCAATAACAGCAAAACACAACAAGTCAGTATCATGTACAAAAAGAACTTAAAGCAAACAAGAAATAATCAAACACCTATTTAGGTAACCGCTACGGTTTGCGCGGCTCTACCTAAGGTGGGCTCTTAGGGTTTACTATATGTGGTTTGGTTCTAAAGAGAGGTACCCGAACCAGCAGATTCCTCGATCCTCACCCATTATAGGCTCATATGGACCGAGTTCAGTTCAGGGGAATACATTTCCCTATGGCTACATGGAGATAAAAATCTCACGAAGACATAGGTACAGATGTATCCCGAAAGCAATCCACTATCCTGCACGGAGATAAAAACCTCACGAAGGAGTAGTTTCTCACTCCCACTTAAAAGGGTGTGACTATACAGTCATGCAATGCAATGTGTGGAGATATGCAAAAACTTGAAATACTAAAACATGAATAAAGCGATGACAAATCATAAAAACGGATGAAATGCAATGAAAGAACCGTACGTTAAAACCAAAATTTCAATTATTGACAAAAAGACAAAAGTTAATCAATTCGCGGGTCGACTCTCTTTAAGTCCCCAGTGGAGTCGCCAAGCTGTCGAAACCATTTTTAAAGACTGGAATCGACTTGGGTTTTGAAAACGAAAATAAAACGGAAGTCGCCACCGATCTTTATTTTGTGCGATCGGATCACCTTTGTTTTAATAAAACGTTTTGGTTTACTAAAACAGTGTTTTTGGTCTACGAAATTCGAGAAAACGGGTTCGGGAGTCGGTTACGTGCGAGGAAGGGTTAGCACCCTCGTCACGCCCAAAATTGGTACCAAACTGATTAATTAATGTCTCAATGTCGAAAGTTGAAAATTTTAAAAAGAATTCAAAAATTTAATCTCGTTTAGAAATGTTTGCATTTTCTCGGATTTGAATATTAAAATTTGAATTTTCTCGAATTGAATATTAAGATTTTCTCGTTCCGAAGGTACAAAATATCACATCCAGTACGTTAGGACACGATAATTTAAATCATCGAATCCAAGATCATCTCAATAATCCTGAGACTCATGCATTAAAATATATCGAAAGGATATTCGATTGTTTGGCCAAGCGAAAAAATCGAAACCCAGTACGTAGGGCACGATCTCTCGGGTTTCCAAACATAGAATATTGCCTTATTTTGAAAACTTTTGTTGTTTTTTTTGGATGAAATTTATAAAAAAATTAGATTATATTTTAAAGAAACATTATTTAAAACGTGAATGGGGGTTATGCTCAACGAATAATGGTAAAGTGACACAAATAATGATAACATAATATACATAATACATAACATTAGTATCATTGATCTAAAATATTAACATGCATGAATAATAATGACAATAATGGAACAATAATACATGAATACGAAATTATATAATGAACTATAATAATATGACAATACAAATAAATAAATTATGGCACATGCAAAAGCAACAACTAAAAATATACACCATCTAAGTAACAACTTAAAGAGAAATAATACATAAATCAATTTAAAATAATTAGCAAAATGATTTAAGTAAATAATTCGTAATAAAAGTTTAAAATAAATAATATATAAAGAAATTTAAATACCTAATATAATAAATAAAACAGTTTAAAATAACTAATATATATAAAATATTAAAGTTGATAAATAAATAACAAATTAAAGGTTTAAAAAATCAACAGATTAGGGACTGAATTAAAATAGAAATGAAATTGCGGGCCTAAATTAGAAAACACGCTAAGACAGGGGGACCGATCGGGGCAATATTCCCAGCCTTCTTATGCGCATTTATGGTCAAGGACCCAATTGAAAACCTGGAAAAATGTACAGGTAAAATCTGTAAAATAAAAAAACACAAAGAGGGCCAATTGAATAGCGCAAATGGGAAAGGATCTATCGCGCAAATATCCCTTTTAAGGGATATGCGCAGCTCCCCTTGTAACCAAACGGCGCCATTTCATTCAATGTTAAAAGAACCAATTTTTTTTTAAAAAAAAAGAAAACACATTTTAGCCCTAAAAAACTAAACACAGTAGCCACCATTTGAACAAACCTCTCTGCCTCTCTCCTCTCCCTCTCTCCGGCGAGTGGGTTCTTCCATCCATCGCACCACCATCGTACGGTGGCCAATGGTGCGCAAAAGATGGGCCCTTAGCCCTGTTTGATACCCCAAAACTCGAGAGAAGCGAAAGGAGAGAAAACCCCCTCTATTTTTGGTTCGATCACGATGACGGAAAGGCGGTTCCGACGATGCGCCCCAAGATTCAGGTCCGTTTCCTTTCTCTTTTGCTCTTCTATTTTATTTTTGTTTGTTAAAGATTTGAGATAACAAAAATAAAATAATGAAAAAAAACAGTAAATAATGATAGGAAAATAAAAAGTAAAATCAACCTTGAAAGTTTCTGTTCTTCTTTTTGATTTCTAAATGTTTGTTAAAAGTTCGTAAAAAGAGAAGAAGAAGAATACAATGGTGTTACTTCGATTTTTATAACCGATTTGCAAAGATCTGATTTTGGCCCTTTTTGATTTGTTTTTTTGTTTTTTTCATTTTGTTTTTCAGCTATTTGTCGTTTGTTTCTTTGTTTTTTTCTTGCTTGCGTGTCTTTGCTTCTCTGTGCAAGTGGTCAGAGGCGTGGGTAGCTGCTGATTGGCGCGCATGGTGGCTGCTGGCGACGCGCGTGGTGTCCACGGAGAGAGGCCAAAGGTCGGCGGCGCTGAGGGGCTAGGGTTTACCTGCTGCTCTATTTTTTGTAATGGGCTGATTTATGTTGGGCTAGGTTTAATTTTTGGGCTTCGGGTCTGTTGAATTTGGACATTTGTTTGGACATTTTTTATTTTTGTGTTTTATTGCCATGGGCCAAAATTGGTCTGTTACATGTAGAATCTAGGATTTGCCAGTTGCCACTATGCTATCATTGATAATGCTTACATTCTTCTAATCCTTTGATGGCCACATGCTATCACTGTCACTATTGCTAATGTCATTTTGGTAATTGGTTATGTTGTATGAAATGTAATTGAAGTTAGAATAAAATAAGACTGCTTCTGCTTATTTCTTACTGAAGTTGCAAAAACTGCTTATGGAGGAATTGGCTAATAGATCTATCATGATAAGAATTTCATAGCCAGAACCTATATGCTATTCATACAAGGTGGATTTAGAAATTAAGGTTTTTTTTTTCATGTTACAAAATTGCTGAAAATTTGATTTCTTCAATTTTTATTTGTTCTATGCCATTTTTATGTGTTTTTCTCATGTTCTATGTTGTAAAATTACTTCATTTAAGGCATAATGCCAAAAATAGCCCCCAAAGTTTGATTGTTTAATCACTTTGGCCATTTATGTTTTTTTTGGAGCACTTTCACCTATAACATTTTTCCTTTTTATCAAATTGATTAATTTTTAGTGGACTTACTGACGTGGTCATTAGTTGACTAATAATCAACATTAATCGCTGACGTGGTGGTTCAAATGTAATTAAATATTGATGCGACACTATTTTGTCTTATATTGACGTCAACAAATGATTTTAAAATTATTAAAATTATTAAAATTATTTTTTTATTTTTATAATATTAAAATTGTTTTTTTTTATTTTTATAAAATTATTATCATCATCATCCCCGTTTCTTTGCTCCATTGTTTAACTTCTCTATCCCTCCCACAATCCCAACCACCTCTGCCACCCTATCCACCAAGTCCACCACCACCACTATATCATATCTTATTTCATTACTTCACATAATTGATTTAACAAAAAAAAAAAGGGTTTTTTGTTTTTAAATTTTTGGGTTTTTGTTATTTAATTTCTGGGGGATTTTTTTTTTAAATTTTTTGGTTTTTTAAGTGTCCGTTTGAAAATGATCGAGGAAGTTGATGGGAATGGTGAAGATCAAAACAAAGAGATGAGAATTAGGGATTTGGAATAGGAGTCAGACAAGAAAAGGCCTAGATCTGATGAAATGTCTTTCGGTCTCCTTCTTAGATTGTCTGATTGTCTCGGTTCGGAGGTACAGTGTTCTTCATAGTATTGGAGTCAAACCCACTGTTTGAATTTGGAAGGAGACCATTAAAGGCTCTGATTCTCTTTATGAATTTTCTAACTCCGATTGTCTTTATGATTTTTCTCTGCTTTTTTATTTCTTTTTTCTCTTTTCTGACTTATTTTCTTTTTAGTTTTTCAAACTTCGTATTTGGAGCTTTTTTATTTTTACTGAGTAATAGGGATTTGGGTTGTAGAGGCTTTAGGTATGGTTAGTGAATGGTGCACAGTGGTGTTGATGGGGTTATGTTTAGGGTGGTGTTGATGGGGTTATGTTTAGGTTGGTTTATGGTGGTGATGGTGTTGACTCAAGGATGGATTTTGAGGTTTTCAAAGAAACAATGGGGAAGAAAAATTTGTGGAAAGAAGAAATAACGGGGAAGAAGATCGGAGACGGCGATGATGATGGTAAACGATGGAAAGAAACAGTAGAGAAGAAGAAAATGTGGAAATTAAAAATTATATGCATTTAATAATCTTAATAATTTTATAAAAAAATAATTTTAATTTTAATTTTATAAAAATAAAATATAATTTTAATAATTTTAAACACATTTGCTGGCGTGGCATATAAGATAAATTAGTACCACGTCAGCATTTAATTACATTACATTTGGACCGTCATGTCAACATGCCCGTTAAAAATTGATCAATTTGACCCAAAAAAAAGGTTAGGCGTGAAAGTGCTCCAAAAAAAAAGGCCAAAGTGACCAAACAGTCAAACGTTAGGGGTTATTTTTGACATTATGCCTTCATTTAACAAGAACTTTAGTTTTGTTGATTGTTTTGGTTTTTTTGACATTTATGGGTCCTATATTTTGTCATCTCATCTTTATGATGTAGTTGTAATATTTGAATTTCCCCTGTTGTTGGTGGATATTGTACATTTATCTCTTTGGAAACTCTACGGATTTAGTTCTCCTTTCATTTATGTTTGAGATTTTATTTAATTCGGGATTTTTGATTTGTTTCTTTATTTTTTAAATATGCTTAAGTCCCTTTTAAAGAAAGTGAATTTCTATTTACTTATTTTCTCTTTATTTGAAAGAGAAGTTTGTCATGCTAAAAGTGATTTATATTGTTTTTATTTGTTATTTTTTCCCTTGTTCCTTGTTCTTGACTTGAAGGATGGTAGGATGGTAAATCTAGACATTTGCTTGCAATAAAATAAATATTTTTCATTTATATGTGATTCAAATTTTGCAATTATATGATTTATATTCCTCGAGTAATTAGTCTCCATAGTGCTAGTTATACCAAATAAACTAGGAACATCATGGAATGATATATATATATATATATATTGAAATTTAGTTCATAGTCCTGTATTTTAAAGGAATGGAAATTTTCCTATTTGAGTTGTTATTTGATTTTGCTTTTACCATTGTTATGTTCTAGTCAAATTTTTGAATGTTATACATAAACTTCTAGTCTTTGAACTTTGGCGTTGCTTTCAAGTTTGTTACTGATTTTAATGAGATTGTAAACCACTTCATTGAGTGTATGTATGTTCATTTGTACAACATCAATTTGAAGGTAAGAGTTGAGGCTTTAGTCTGCAAAATGACACTTTCAGCTTGTTTGAATGTAAAATTTATGTTTTTATTGTTAGGAACTATTTCTTTTATCTCAACTTTGTGTGTAGGGTGGCATGACCACTCAACCTCAGGTAAAAAATTCAAATTTTAGTAACCGAACAAAGGGCTATGGTTACCAAACTAACCTGACAAACGAATTTTTGGGCCAATATAGCACTGTCGAAGAACAAATCCGTGGTGTTAGTTCAAGGGTCTTATAATACTCTCGGCGACCAACATGCCTCATTTCAAGTCTTTACACATTTAAAAGTTGGGTTGTATTTGACTATTTGCAGTTTGGGTGATTTGTTTTGATCAATATTCTGAGGGTAAAGTAATTCCACTCTTTTTGTTTCCTTTTAATCGTTGAAATGGTGTTATAAATATAAGTTTCAGTTATGTTTTTAGTGCAGACTAGGGTACCCTCTAATGTCGTGGCCCGAGAACTAAATGTATCATATGATAAAATTAGGAAATCTTTAAAGTTTATTGTATCTGAGGGCCTACTTTACACGACCATTGATGGTCACTACAAATTTACAAATGTCTGAGGTATGTCCAAGTTGTTCAACTGTTTGAATGTTATTTGAGATTATAGAGCAGTATATGGAAAAATAGTCTTGTTCAACTGTATAAGTTCGCTCAACATTCATACCTCGACCTTCGATATAAAGGCTCGCTGATTTAAGATCGCAACCTCCAAAGCAGCTTGCAGACCTACGTTCCCAGTTGATATTGTAAAGGCTTACTGATTTAAAATCGCAGCCTCCTAAATAGCTCGCTGACCTACTTTCCTAGCTGATATTATAAAGTTTCATTGTTTTAAGATCGCAGCCTTCAAAATAGCTTGTGGACGTACGTTCCCAACTGATGATTAAATGTTAGCTGAGTTAAGCTCGGAACCTCCAGTTATTTGAGTTAGCCGAGTTAAGCTCACAACTCTAAAATAGCTTGTGGACCTATGTTCCCAGTTGATGATTAAATGTTGGATGAGTTAAGCTCGCAACCTCCAGTAATTCGAGTTAGCCAAGTTAAGCTCGCAACTCCAAAACAGCTCGCTGACCTACATTCCCAGCTAATGATTTAAGGTTAGCTGAGTTAAGCTCGCAACCTCTAGTTATTTGAGTTAGTCGAGTTAAGCTCACAACTCCAAAACAGCTCGCAGACCTACGTTCCCAGCTGATGATTAAAGGTTAGCTGAGTTAAGCTTGCAACCTCCAGTTATTTAAGTTAGCCGAGTTAAGCTTACAACTCTGAAATAGCTCGTGGACCTACATTCCCAGCTGATGATTAAAAGTTAGCTGAGTTAAGCTCGCAACCTAAGTTCTTTTGATTTAGCTAATTTAAAGATCACAACTTTCAAACAACTCGTTGAGTTAAATTTTCTCTGAGTCTGTTATTTTACAAACAAATTTTTTCTTATGGGAAATACAGTTTGCAGTATTTTGCAATACAATGTTTTACTCTTGTATTACACTATCGAACAATAAAACTTGCTCAATAAAACTTCAAGTTAAAACCTATATGATAAGCCCCAAATTAAACACACTTCATAAATGTCAGATTGTCTGAGAAAAGTCACTTTATAACTCTTCTTCGACCGGGTGGGGACTAAATTGTTATACAATTATAATAAAATATGTAATAATGCGACTCGGATTTGACCCAAAAGCCCATGGATAACCCATGGTTTAAATAACCTCAAGATGTTCCATTTTAGGGTATTCCAGATATGATTGGATTATCTTTTTCCACTCTACTTTTTCACCAAAACACCGACCACCTCCTTCTCCACTTCTGTTGACACCATGTATCAACATAATGTATACATTTATATTCAATATTCTTAAAAGTTTTACTATAGAATATGTAATTTTATATGTAAGAACATTTATTTAATTAAAAATTCAAAGTATCTACACTTTTATATACAATATATTTTAGTTAAAATATTTAATATTACAACTCTATGACAATATTAAATTAATTTAGAACCTTTGAATTTTTTTGGTTACTCCACCCTATCCAATCTTTGTAATTAATTTTTTTCTGGTAAAATAAACAACATTAAGCAATACTATTGAGTTAACACATTCGCCCTTGTAAATCTAATATAGTTTGCTTGAACTAAGTCCCGCACAGAATGAGGTGGGACTTCAAATACTTGGACCTCTGTGAAACTTGTCACCGTAACATTTTCCATATGATCAGAGACTGAATTGTGAGTTCTTGGAATATGGCGAAAACAAATCTTCCACCATCGACACATCATTTGATGAATCCCTCGTAATTCCATCATTTGACTATCAGCTACACCTCCCTCTACAATCGTCTCTATTAAAAGAGCATTATCACTTTCAATTTCTAACTGATAAATCCCCTTCTCCCATGCTAAACGAAAACTCTCCAAAATCCCTCTCGCTTCAATCTTAAAAATTGCGTCCTTACCTAGCAACATAGGGAATCCCCATAGCCAATTAGCACCAGCATCTCTAAACACTCCCCCGATCCCAGCATAGGATCCATTTAGCGAAACTGCTCCATCTGTATTGAGTTTAACTCAACCTCTAAACGACACTGACCAATGTGCAACAATAGCAATAGGATTATTCTGAATCACAGGATAAAACATCCTCTCATAATTCCTTACCCCAACTGAGGCCCTTATCAATTATTTCCTGGTAGCTACTGTGGCAGTTTGAAAATACATACGTATTCTGATTCTTCCATAACAATCAAGACATTATAGCAAAAGAAACTACACCATTCAACGTCTTGACTACCACAATCCCTAACATTCTGTAAATTCCATAAAATCCATTCATTCTTTGCAATTAATTTAGTAATATATTTACAAGAATATATAATAAATATATATATTTAAGGTTTTTATGCGCAGATGTTAGTATTATTTTAAGGTTTGATGAAATTAATAACGTTGAATTTATAGTATCCAATATTTCCATTTAATGTTGTAAAATATGTACAAGATTATATAATCCAAATATAAATTAAGAATAGGAAATATTTCTTTTACTATTTTAAAGCAAATATTTATTAACACACTTGTAATCCCTGTATCTTATGAAATAAAAAATTAATTTAAATATATAACATTTTTTTAAATATTATGCAATTATATTTATGTTTTTAAAATAAAATTTCAGATTGGCCTTTTATTTAAATGTGACATAAGTAAATAAGTAAAAACAAAAGAAAAGGGCCCGAAAAAAATATCAAGCCCATAAAACAGAATTCAACAGAAACCGACCCATTCACAATTATCAACCTAAGAAAAGAGACCCTAAAACTTTTCCTAAAGGCCCGAAAAATTCAAAAACAAATAAAACAAAACAGAGTATTCTGGAACCATATTAATGGCACCTTTGAAATTGCCCAATCAGAAAAATTGGTCACCGTCCAATCACATCATCTGTCTTTACTTCTGCAATACGTTTTCAGGTTCCCAAAGTGGCTGTTCACCTACCGCTTTGATAGTTACGTTTTCAGCCTCCCCATTTTCACTTTCTTCATTTCATTTCGTCTCTTTCAGATGCTCAGCATAGGCAGGGACGCTTCCGATCAGGGAGAACTCACCCTTTCCCTTCATTGTTTCTGTTGCAATAGTATGTGCTAGATTATTCGCTGCTCGTGGGATATATTTGAACCTGCAACTTTTGATTTTTGCCATTAACTGCTGAATGTCATGTATATATGCCCCAATCATTGATTTATCTCTGTTTCTTGTTCTGCAATTCTTTATTATTGATAATGCATCCCCTTCTATGATGAATTTTGACCATTGCATGTCAATGCCGAGTTGAGTTGTTGTCCTGCAAGCGATTGCTTCGGCAGCAAAGGCTGATTCAACTTGTTGATAGAACGTTGATAATGATAATAGAACTGAGCCTTCTCTGTCTCTGGCTACGATCCCCACTGCTGATTGACAAATCTTTCCGTCATAAGCTGCGTCGAAATTGATCTTCATGGTCTGATCTGGTGGGTGTTGCCATCTTTTTACTTCTGGAAGGTCTTTTGGTGATTTCTCTTCTACTCCATTCAGTTCTAAAATATAGCTGTTAATGAAGTTTGCTGTTTCTTTCCCAGATCTACTGAATTTCTTGTGTACTCTTTTATTCCTATCTCCCCAAATTGCCCATAACGCACAACAGAAGGCTCTGCATTAAGAATGAGTAGTTTTCTCGAAAACCCATGTAAGCCACTGTATGAACTCCATATGTAATACTCTAAGTATTTCCAAAAAAAATAATTCTTTCCATTCTGATTTTGTAACAGGACACTCTCTGAATAAATGGTTCATGGTTTCTGCTTCTTTTCCACACCTAGGACAGAATATATTGTTGGATAGCTTCTTATGGCGCATATTAACCCTTGTGGGTAAATAGTTCTGTGACATTCTCCAGATTGTAACTTTAATCTTAGAAGGTAGATTAAGTAACCAAAGTTTTTTGTAAAATTTTCTGTAGTCGGTTTGTAAAGTGTAAGCTCCAAGATCTGTTTCAATGCCATGTAATAGTTTATAGGCACTGCGTACCATGAATTCTCCCGAGGGCTCTCCACTCCAGGCTAGGATGTCATCATGGGCCTCTTTTGTTAGCGGAATGCGAAGTATCTTTGCCGCTACATCCTCTGGAAAGGTAGATCCTATTAACTCTTCTTTCCATTTTCTGCTGTTATCGTCAATTAATTCGGCAACTTTAAAATCACACAAATTATTAATGTAAGATGATAATATGGAATTTTTAAAATCTGGTATCCAAACATCATTCAAAGTTGAAATTTCTGATCCCCTACCCACTTTCCAACAAAGACCATCTGCTAAAACGCCTTTGGCTGCCCATATACTTTTCCATGTAAACGAGCAATTATTTCTCAAACACGAATTTAGAAAACCCTCATTCGGAAAATATTGTGATTTTAATACTTGTGCGACTAGCGAGTTCGGATTGTTTAGAATTCTCCAACCTTGTTTAGCTAATAAAGCCACATTAAATTTAGCCATACTCCTAAATCCCATTCCTCCCTCATCTTTTGATTGACACATATGTTGCCATTGACACCAATGAATACATGTCTTCCCATGTGCTTTTTGCCACCAGAAATTAGTAATGATCCTCTCAATTTCTCCACAAAGGGAATTTGGAAGTAGAAAGCAAGACATAGCATAGGTCGGAATAGCTTGAAGCACTGATTTAATAAAAACCTCATTGCCTCCTTGTGATAAAAATCTGCTGTTCCATCCTTTGATTCTAGTTTGGACCTTTTCTTTAAGTTTTTGGAAAGACTCCTTTTTTCGTCTGCCAACCACATTGGGAAAACCTAAGTACTTTTTCATATCTATTGATGATCGTACTCCTAAAATTGTCAATATCTCCCCTTTATTTTCTTCCGATGTGTTCGAGCTGTAGAAAATTATAAATTTATTAAATTTAGCACATTGGCCAGAACATCTTTCATATTCCTTAAGAATTCCTTTTAGCAGCCTCGCTCCTTTATTTGTTGCTTCCCCAAATAGTACACAGTCATCTGCAAAGAGTAGATGTGAAATCGTTGACCCTCTCCTACTTGTCTTTGCTCCTTTTATCAGACCCCCTTCCATAGCCAATCTCATTAATATCGACAATTCCTCACTGCATAATAGGAAAAGAAAAGGGCTAAGAGGATCACCTTGCCTCAAGCCTCTAGTAGCTTGAAAAACTCTTTCTCTATTTCCATTGATGTTAACTGCATACGACGCTGTGGTAATACATTTCAAAATTAATTCCTTTAGAAAACCCCACTCAACCCTATCATAAGCTTTGCTCATATAAAGTTTGACCGCCATATATCCTTTTTTCCTCGTATGTTTTTGCCGAAACGTGTGTAGAATTTCATAAGCGAGTAAAACATTATCAGAAATTGGCCTTCCCCAGGACGAAAGCACTTTGAGTCGCATCTACGCATCCCCCAATTACTTCTTGCAACCTATTGGCAATTGTCTTTGTCACAATTTTGTATAGAACCGTACACAAGCTAATTGGTCTAAAGTTGGCTAGATTGGCGGGGTTTTGAGTTTTTGGAATGAGTACAATATCTGTGGAGTTTAACTTTCCAAGATTCTGATCATTGTTTAGAATTCCAAGACAAAAAGTAATAACTTCTATACCTACAATGTGCCAATATCGTTGAAAAAATAATACCGAAAATCCATCAGGTCTTGGTACTTTTGTTGCCCCCATTCCCTTTAAAGCGAAAAACACTTCTTCTTATGTATAATCTTATAATAGGGCAGCATTAATATCTGGCGAAATACTTTTCTCAATACCTTGCAATAGATGAGATAGATCCCTAACTCCATTTGACATAAATAACTTCTGAAAGTATAGGGTAGCAACTTCGGCGGTCTTATTTTCTTCAATAACCTCTCATCCATCGTCAAGCTGCAACCTTGAAAGTGTATTTTTTTTCCTCTGAGACGAGGCAAACTTATGAAAGAAGTCCGAATTCTTATCCCCTACTTTAAGCAAGTTCTCTATTGCCCTCTATTCCCAATAAATCTCATCTCTATCTATTTCCATGTTCAGATCGGCCTTGGTTTCGATAATCTTCGCTATCGTATCATCATCTCTTTCTTTTGCCATTAACATCTCCAATTCCTTAGTCAAATTTCTTTTTAACCCCTCTCTCTCTCTCTTTTGATTGATCCTACCCATTCCTTTAAGTGTTCTTGTAGCTTATCCAATTTCTCTAAAATTGTGCCTGTAGTTAATTCCCACGATGCCTTTATTTCGTCTTTTAGAGATTCCTCGGTGGTCCACCACGCCTCAAATTTAAATTGTGAATTTCCCGCATAGATGTTTTCGCCTTTTGTATTTAAAAGAAGTGAACAATGATTTGACATTGATTGGGGTAGATGGTGAATACTACCTGTTGGAAAAAGACTCTTCCATTTCTCATTCGCAACTCCTCTGTCAAGTCTTTCTTTGATATTTGTTTCTGCAAAATTTCCTCTTTCCCATGTAAACCATACCTCCGAATACCCTATATCTTCTAATTGACAATCTTCTAAAGTCTCTCGAAATGCCTCCATTTTTCTTTCGTCTCTTGGTATCCCTCCAACTTTCTCAAATGTGTACATTATCTCGTTGAAATCCCCCTTTACTAGCCATGGGTGACTTTGGTCTTCTCCCAATTTCCTTAGTAGAGTCCAAGAATCATTCTTACAATTAACATAAGGTGAGCCATAAAAACCTGTAAATCTCCATTCTGCATTAGTATTTTCCTCCTTAACCATTACATCAATGTGGTTCTTAGAAAAACTCCTTAAAGTGACTTTGATATCTTCCTTCCATGCTAAACATAAGCCTCCACGCGAGCCTTCAGCTTCAATCTCGATCCCATTCGGAAAGCCACAACTCCTCCTGACCTTTTCCATACATTGCTTATCAAATTTTGTCTCCATTAAGAAGACCATATGGGGATTTTGCTGCTTTAAGAAGTACCGCAGCCTCCTAGTCGCCCGTGGACTCCCCAACCCACGAACATTCCAACTTATGCTTTTCATTATGACCGGTTGGCTTGCCTTTTGGCAGCCGCTGATCTCATAAATTGTGAAGCATCATCTTGCTCCATAGTTTCAAATACCTCTTCTGATAAAAATTCTCCATTGAGCTTCTTTCCTTCTTTTTTCAGCCTTTTTGTTCCATCTTCGTGTACTTCTTCTTCACAACAATTCTCAATTCCAACTTCTAGAAATTTCCCCTTCCTTGTGCTACATTCGTCCTTTCTTTTCATCATTTTTTTTGCAGAGTCTATCCTTTTCCATCTTGCCTTCGTAGCTAAATCTGGAATGCTTATTTTCTTGTTATTGCTGACATCCATCTGAACATCTTCCATAATTTTAGATTCGTCCTCCTTTTGCTTAATCTCTTCCTCCCCATCATTCCATTGTAGCTTTTTAAATAGCAACCCGTTCATGCTATCTCACTCTTCAATTGTTTTCCCTTTCATTGCCAGTATCTCTGTACCTCCTATATAATAACACTGGGCCCTCCCCTTTTTTGGGAAAACATTAAATTTCATACTTTCCTTTCCAATTAAATTTGATTCTGCTTTTAAAGCCGACGTGAATGGTGGATCAATTCTAATTTTATTTTTTTCTGCAAGATCAAACTCATGACAGTCCATAATTACCATGCCCCATTCTTCCACATCCAAAATAGAACATGGGTAACTTTTCATACTTAAAAGAAATCCATGATATATTCATATTATCAATTGAGACAAAAATACATCGTCGAAGGGGTTTCTGCACATCAAGATTAATTCTGAGGTGACATAAATCTCCATTAATTTCAGATCTAATCACTCCACCAAAAGTAACACCAATGGCATGTAGTAAATCTTTTTTTATCAAATTCTGGTAAACACGAACCTATCCTTATCCAATACGGTGAAGAATTGAGCCTAATCTGGGCTTCTCCATTGGCTGTGTGATTCTATTAAATAAAATTAGGCTTTTTCAAAAAAGCCAATGCCTCCCCTCCATAACCATTTCCAAATCTTCTTCTAAATCAAACGCAATCAAAAATAAATTCTGCCCTACCATCTGAATCTCTAGTTTCTTCTTTGTCTTCCATATACTTTTCATCTGTGCCCTAAAACTTTCTGGGTTGTACAGCTTCTCTGTCCAGATTGTGCAAATCAGAGATGGTTTTTCACTTGGAGTTACAGTCGACCCTTTGACAGATAATTGTACGAGTTCTTCTGCTAGAAGGGAAATCTCATCCCTCCTTTTTCGATCGTCACTACCGCTTTCCGCCATCCCAAGCCGCAGCAGTTATTGCTTTCTCTAGGACTCTATGCAGAGCACTCTTGGCGACCTTCACAATTATATTTATGTTTTAATCTTATTTTATATGATAAAAAAATAAATAGAGAAGAATAAGTAAGAGAAATTCATATGGAATTCTTCAATTTGAAAACTTACATCTGTTGTACTTCATTCATATTATTAATTTTTTACTATTGATGTTTTCTTTTGTTTTTATTAGTGATTAGTTTAATGTAATAAACCATAAATTAACTAAATTAAAATGATTTCTTATGATAAGATATATTGTTTTCATATTTTTATTTATACAGACTATCTTAGTTTTACATTGATAATTTAATTATTAAAAGGAAAAAAAACATATTTATACAATTATATACATATTTGTAAACTAATGGCATAAAAAAGAAATATTTTTGTTGATTGAGTCTTAGCTCGGTTGATATCGGTATTGTTGCCAGTACAGGAGGGAGTGGGTTCGAATGTGCTGAAACGCATTATCCTCTTATTTAAAGATTGAGGAGGGACTATAAATAGTTCTAGACATTATATAAAAATTCAAATATTAAGAAGTAAATAAAAAAAAAGAAAAATTATTTATATAAACACACCACATCATCTATAAAAACACTCTTGCACATATAACTGTTAAGTATGACTCCTATTTCAGTCAAATTTGAGAAGTAATCTTCTAGTTAAACTCTATTTATTTGTTTCAATCAAACACTGATTAGTTTAGATTATTTTATTATTATTTGACCTATGAATTTAGCCTATAAATAGGCTCTTTTACAACCTTAGAAAATACACCCATTAGATATTAGAACTCATAACACATTTAGAGAATTTTATTTTTTCGTTCTGGGGGTTCTTTGTTTTCAGGTTTTCGGGGTTTAATTTTTATCTCCATCTTTTGTACTCTTCATTCTTTTGCCATTATAGTAAAATTATCTTTGCCCGTAGTTTTTTATCCTCTTTGGAGGGGTTTTTCCACGTTAAATTTTTGTGTGTTCAATTTCTCAATTTATTCCGCTATTTTTTCTTGTTGCTTAATCGGGTCGATCCTAACAAGTGGTATCAGAGCTAGATCAATTTTCATAGATCAGCCCATTTAGATATGGCAGCAACAAGGTTTAAAATTGAGAAGTTCGATGGTGAGACAAATTTCAATCTATGGCAAGTTCAGATTATGGCAATTCTAGTTCAATCCGGTTTAAAAAAGGTTATTACCGGGAAAAAGCCTGAGAATTTAAATAAAACAGAATGGGAAGAGCTTGATGAAAAGGCTTTGTCTGCAATCCAGTTGTGCCTCACGAATACAGTATTGCAGGAGGTATTGATGGAGAAGACCTCATCTGCCTTGTGGAAAAGGTTAGAAACTCTTTATGCGACTAAGTCTTTGGCTAACCGTTTAGTGTTGAAACAACGTCTATTTACGTTTTGCATGAACAAACGTGAGCTTCTTAAAGATCACATCAGTCAATTCATTACTCTTTTAAATGACTTAAAGCATGTTGAGGTTCATATTGACGATGAAGATCAGGCTATGCTATTATTGTGCTCTTTACTCCCTTCATACAAGTCTTTTAGGGAGACCCTAATTCATGGCAGAGACAAACTCTCATTCGAAGATGTGAAAGGTCATTTTTTGAGTAGAGACAAACTCGACAATGAGCTTCATTTGGATAGCAAGGCAGATAGGCAAGCTTCCGTTTTGATAGCATCAAAGAAACGAGAAAAAATGTGTCGCTATTGTAAAAAGTTAGGTCACGTCAAAGCAGATTGTTATAAACTGCGAAATAAAAGAGCTGCTGAGAGTAACGAGGAAGATGTAGCTGGTGCTAATTTGGTAGATGAAAGCGGTGATGATTTCTTGTAAGTGTCAACAAACGATAACCCCAAGCTCACGTCCGAGTGGATCGTAGATTTGGGATGTTCTTTCCACATGTGTCCCAATAGAGAATGGTTCTCCACATACAGTTCGGTTGAAGGTGGAGTTGTGTGCATGGGAAACGATTCATCTAGTAAGGTAATTGGTATTGGTACTGTTAAAATTAGGATACACGATGGGACGATTAGGACACTCTCAGATGTCAGGTATGTACTTGATTTACGAAAGAATCTCATCTTCTTGAGTATTTTAGACTTGAAAGGATGCAAAATCAATATCGAGTAGAGCGGCATTAAAGTATCTCGTGGAGCTTTCGTTTTGTTAAAAAGTAAAAGAACTGTCAGTTTTTATATTCTGGAAGGTTCTACAGTGACCGGTGAAATCAGACGTCCCTCGTCCGTTACAGAGTCGAAGTCAACTCATTTAGAGCGGAGGCAACTTGGTCATAAGAGGGAAAAATGTATGACCGTTTCGTTGAAGAGAGGTTCTCTTTTGGATGCAGGTTTTGAAAAGTTAGGGCACTGTGTTCGTGAAAATCAAACCCGAGTTAGTTTTGATTTGGCAGTGTATAAGTCGAAGGCTAGAAGTCTTCCAGTTTCTAAGCACATATTCGACTCAGTTAATTCCCTGCATGGTTCAAGATAGGCTCGTGGTGGGCTTTGGCAAAGATGGCATTGTGGAAATATGAGTCAAGGTGGAGATTTGTTAAGTATGACTCCTATTTCAGTCAAATTTGAGAAGTAATCTTCTAGTTAAACTCTGTTTATTTGTTTCAAAATTATTTTATTATTATTTAACCTATGAATTTAGCCTATAAATAGGCTCTTTTACAACCTTAGAAAATACACCCATTAGATATTAGAACTCATAACACATTTAGAGAATTTTGTGTTTACGTTTTGAGGGTTCTTTATTTTCGGGTTTTCGGGATTTAGTTTTTATCTCCATCTTTTGTATTCTTTGTTCTTTTGCTATTATAGTAAAATTATCTTTGCCCGTGGTTTTTTATCCTATTTGGAGGGGTTTTTCCACGTTAAATTTGTGTATGTTTAATTTCTCAATTTATTCCGCTATTTTTTCTTGTTGCTAAATCGGGTCGATTCATAACAATAACCATTCAAAAAAGAAAAAAAAATGCATCCTCTCAATATAATATAATTGAAATAGAAGCTTTTGTGTATTCAATATTTTTTTCATCTATAATTAATTTTGGGTAAACTATAAAAATAGTCATTTTTGTTTGCCTTGTATTACATTTTAGTCACTTGTGTTTGAAATATTACGTTATAGTCACTTACGTACAAAGTGGTCACTTTGTTGGTAAGCTCCGTTACCTCCCTAACGACAGCCCACATGGGTTTTAAATGTCAACTTAGATGTTCAACTAGACGAGAATAAGTTTTTAATTAAATAAATTTAATTGATTACACCTTGAACTAGAAAAGAAAAGCCATTTGTCTCTTTTTTTCTTTTAAGTTTTCTTTTCTATTTTGATTGAAAAAACTATTTTCATCCCAGTTGACATCCAAATTGGCGTCTAAAACTCATTTGGAATGCCACGTTGGAATGTCCTTAGGGAGGTAATGGAGCTTAACGATAAATTGACTATTTTGTAACAAAACGATAACGTAAGTGACTAAAACATAACATTTCAAACATAAATGACTAAAATGTAACTTGAGACAAACAAAGGTGACTTATTTTTGTAGATTACCCATTTATTTCTATTCATGTTCAAATCTACATATTTTAAAAATTTTCACATTTCGTTTTCAATGTATTTTTAGATTATGGTTTTTAATCTTTAAATTACGTTTTTTATAACACCCCAAACCCGGCCCATGCATTTCGACCGGATCTGGCATGTCACGGCTTGTACTTTCAAAACCTTTGCTTTGATGGTTTTTGAAATATGTGAGTTAATTAGACAATATTTAAGTAAATAAGCGGCATTTTAAAAATAAAACCTTGTACTATTAAGTATAAATAGACCTTATCATAAAATTCATAAATTGCTTAACATTGAAAACGACTTAGTTGAAAACTAGGGGCCTTATTACATAAATATTCCCGAAATAACATTGAAATAAATTAAACCTAAAGAAATCTCAAAAGAAAATAACTTGTAGAAATAGAACTTGATGGCCCCTCGAGTCCGTCTCGGCTCCCATGTCCACGATCTACTGTTCATCCGGAAGAGTAGAGAAAAGGAAAGCGTGAGTCACAAAGACTCAGTGTATAAACCTCAAAACACACATCGACCTGAGCCCACAAACACATTATGGGCCGTGGCCCATACAGGAAGGTATCAATCATAATCACATAATAAACAATAGATAATGAATAACCCAACCCATCCTAGGTTTCCATCCTCTACACACCAACCTGTACCAACCATCACACCATGGGGATTTCTACAATCAACCCTCCATCCGCTACACACCAAAACAACAGCCGTACTGCCTATTCCTATTAAGTAGGAATCATTAAACGTGGCATAGCCACCGATCACAATGTGACCTAGCATTTATATTTGCGGGTTTTCTACCACCGATCACTGCGTGACCTATCATGCACTTCCCTTTCATCATATCAATATCCCATCCCATGCATACACACATAAAGAAAACATCATGCAGTTATATATATATTTCGATACACATAGGGAGTTCTATGTTTACGTACCTAGCATCCTTGCCTAACCCTTTTAGGGTTCCATTCGACTGTCTATACAGCCTTATTCCGGCTTTTTAGCCCATAACATACATAAATAGATATACATACAGGTTTATTAGTAGTGGGTTAGAGATCTACACACCTGATTAATGTTGATACCCTTGCTAAACTGATCTACAACCTTGCTCAAAAAGCCGGAAGGATGTGAAACTAGGGCCTCTCCTATATTCGGCCATGGTTAGTGTTCTACCCAATTTTATGTATTTAAATAAACAATTCTTCTTACCTTAAAATCCCGAAATTGAAGACTAATGATTTTTGGCCTTTAGATCTAGTCGACCAAGCTTCCTTCAAATCCCGAAAACCATTAAACTATTAGCTTTCGGCTTTTGCTTTTCAAAAACCGGGAATAGATTATGAGAACTAAACAAAAATCGACTCTTACCTTAACTTAGGAGATTCGGCTAGCACTAAAGAGAGAATTCGGCAATGCCAATGGAAGATTTAAATGCCGGAGGTATAAAACAATTCTTCAAATATGATGAATAAAAGAAAAAGTGATGGATGCTTCGGCCTTTTAGAGAAATCGGCACAAGGGAAAAGAAAGTGGGGAGAAGTTTTGGCTTTTGAAGTAATTGAAGAAGAAATTTGGAGAAAGAAATTGGAGAGGGAGAGGCTAAAGAATTCGGCACAAAGAATAGAGAAAACTAGGGTTTTTAAATGTCAGAATCAAGGAGCTAGCCCCCCTATTTATAGATTTTTGACACCTATTGTTAAATACCGGAAACGCCCTTAAAATTTAAGTTAAAGAGAGGAGAATTTCGGCACCTTCTTTACCATGCAGTAGCTGAATTTTACACTCCTCTAGGTGGTGGATTTTCGGCCAACTCTTCCCTTGGAGATAAGCTCCTAATTTTTCTCCCTTTTTATTTATGATATTATCACTTAAAAATCCATATATATCTTCCTATTTTTAAGCCTTGTAGTCGTCCACCTTATTAATTCTAAATGCCGAAATTTAACTCATTTAAATTAAAAGATTTGGGCTTCATTAAACTTACATTTTTGGGCCCCTAAATCCCTTGTGTGTGGCGTCACTTTTAATTCCCTTATAGTGCCACTTATTGTTGGGCCACAAGCCCAAGTTTGGCATTTTAAACATAATTACCACCTTTTTAATTCCTTAATGCCCAAGCTAATAATTTAATCAAGGCCTTTGCCTAATTCTGAGCCCAATTTGGACCCCTATTACTTAAATTAACACATTACACATGTTCTCTCATTAAACGCATAGGCCCAAAAATTCAGGATGTTACAGTTCTACCCTCCTTAAAGAAATTTCGTCCTCGAAATTCCAACTAACTAGTAATCATACTACCTAAGTCTCACTACCATGCTTTCGCTGCGCACTCCAATTCTAAACCCAAAATAAACACTATGGTAGAGTACGCACCGGTATTCACATCTAGAGCGTCCTCGTCCCCTTGTACTCATGCTATCGGTTCGCGTCTATCTAATTAAAAATTTTATGGATTATTGGTTTTCTTCCACTGATTATCCACGAACAGTCTTATGATTAGTAGTTTTAAGAGTAGTTCTTTCGAATTCGCAATTCAGTCTCAAGTTCACCTTTCCTAGTTCTAAGAACTACATACATTCAACCATCAACATACAGACAACATCCATGCACCCACATTCAACACATAGGGGTATTTTCGTTATTCCACTACCCAGGGGTATTTTCGTAATTTTTCCTATAAGGGTATTTTCGTAATTTTTTTTCCAAATAGGGTTTCTTGGTGATTTTGTGAAATAAGGGTATTTTGGTAATTTTGCATTCCTGGGGGTATTTTGGTAATTTTGAAATTCAGGGGAATTTCGGTAATTTTGAAATCTGAGGGGTATTTTGGTAATTTTGAAATTCGGGGGTATTTTAGTAATTTTGAAATTCGGGGGTATTTCGGTAATTTTGAAATCTGGGGGTATTTCGATAATTTTGAAAGTCGGGGGTATTTCAGTAATTTTGGAATTCGAGGGTATTTCGATAATTTTGAAATTCGGGGGTATTTCAGTAATTTTGAAATCTAAGGCTATTTCGGTAATTTTGAAATCCGGGGTATTTCAAAAATTTTGAAATCCGGGGGGTATTTCAGTAATTTTGAAATCTGGGGGTATTTCAGTAATTTTGAAATCCGGGGGGGTATTTCAGTAATTTTGAAATCCGGGGGTATTTCAATAATTTTGAAATCTGGAGGAATTCCGGTAACTTTTGAAATCCAGGGGTATTTCGGTAATTTTGAAATCCAGGGGTATTTCGGTAATTTTTGAAATTCGGGGGCATTTCGGTAATTTTACGAAACAATGGTAATTTGGTAATTTCTTCAAACCAGGGTTATTTTGGTCATTTTGCAAAACAAGGGTAATTTGGTAATTTCCTTCATGGCTGTGAACATTTTCAAATCAAGTATTTTTTTTTTTAAGTGTACAAAACTTAGGGGTTTTTTTTTTGTTTGCAAAATAAGGCGGTTAGTCCCTTTCGGGTTTTAATTATGGGTTCAGCCCATGAACAAGTCCTTATTGCTAGAGTGAACAGTCACTACGCACCAGGAAAGATTCCAGCGAAGAGGAGGTGAGTCACTTGGACTGCTTAAATACCAAGCTCTTCCGGATCTACTCCTAGACATGCATATGCCTGTTACCACACCTTAGTCTTGCGACTTGTTTACAGGTTTTGTTTAGTAAAAATTAAGTCTTATGTAATTGAAGAGTTGTTTGTCTAAGCCTAGAGTCCATCAAGTTCTAATCTAGATAGTCTACATCCCATAAAGCCCATTAAGCCCACATTTATATCACAATCAGGAGTTGAGGATACTTACCTGGGTGGATTGGTTGCCGGTAGACTCGAAGGCCATGTCTTCAAAACAAAAATTTTTCTTAAATACAATTTTTTTTAAAACACTTCTAGACCCATTTCACAGCCCGAGTTTTGAACTGGGCTCTGATACCAAAATGTAACACCCCAAACCCGGCCCATGCGTTTCGACCGGATCTGACATGTCACGGCTTGTACTTTGAAAACCTTTGCTTTGATGGTTTTTGAAATATGTGAGTTAATTAGACAATATTTAAGTAAATAAGTGGCATTTTAAAAATAAAACCTTGTACTATTAAGTATAAATAGACCTTATCATAAAATTCATAAATTGCTTAACATTGAAAACGACTTAGTTGAAAACTAGGGGCCTTATTACATAAATATTCCCGAAATAACATTGAAATAAATTAAACCTAAAGAAATCTCCAAAGAAAATAACTTGTAGAAATAGAACTTGATGGCCCCTCGAGTCCGTCTCGGCTCCCATGTCCACGATCTACTGTTCATCTGAAAGAGTAGAGAAAAGGAAAGCGTGTGTCACAAAGACTCAGTGTATAAACCTCAAAACACACATCGACCTGAGCCCACAAACACATTATGGGCCGTGGCCCATACAGGAAGGCATCAATCATAATCACATAATAAACAATAGATAATGAATAACCCAACCCATCCTAAGTTTCCATCCTCTACACACCAACCCGTACCAACCATCACACCATGGGGATTTCTACAATCAACCCTCCATCCGCTACACACCAAAACGACAGCCGTACTGCCTATTCCTATTAAGTAGGAATCATTAAATGTGGCATAGCCACCGATCACAATGTGACCTAGCATTTATATTTGTGGGTTTTCTACCACCGATCACTGTGTGACCTAGCATGCACTTCCCTTTCATCATACCAATATCCCATCCCATGCATACACACATAAAGAAAACATCATGCAGTTATATATATATTTCGATACACATAGGGAGTTCTATGTTTACGTACCTGGCATCCTTGCCTAACCTTTTTAGGGTTCCATTCGACTGTCTATACAGCCTTATTCCGGCTTTTTAGCCCATAACATACATAAATAGATATACATACAGGTTTATTAGTAGTGGGTTAGATATCTACACACCTGATTAATGTTGATACCCTTGCTAAACTGATCTACAACCTTGCTCAAAAAGCCGGAAGGATGTGAAACTAGGGCCTCTCCTATATTCGGCCATGGTTAGTGTTCTACCCAATTTTATGTATTTAAATAAACAATTCTTCTTACCTTAAAATCCCGAAATTGAAGACTAATGATTTTTGGCCTTTAGATCTAGTCGACCAAGCTTCCTTCAAATCCCGAAAACCATTAAACTATTAGCTTTCGGCTTTTGCTTTTCAAAAACCGGGAATAGATTATGAGAACTAAACAAAAATCGACTCTTACCTTAACTTAGGAGATTCGGCTAGCAGTAAGGAGAGAATTCGGCAATGCCAATGGAAGATTTAAATGCCGGAGGTATAAAACAATTCTTCAAATATGATGAATAAAAGAAAAAGTGATGGATGCTTCGGCTTTTTAGAGAAATCGGCACAAGGGAAAAGAAAGTGGGGAGAAGTTTTGGCTTTTGAAGTAATTGAAGAAGAAATTTGGAGAAAGAAATTGGAGAGGGAGAGGCTAAAGAATTCGGCACAAAGAATAGAGAAAACTAGGGTTTTTAAATGTCAGAATCAAGGAGCTAGCCCCCCTATTTATAGATTTTTGACACCTATTGTTAAATACCGGAAACGCCCTTAAAATTTAAGGTAAAGAGAGGAGAATTTCGGCACCTTCTTTACCATGCAGTAGCTGAATTTTACACTCCTCTAGGTGGTGGATTTTCGGCCAACTCTTCCCTTGGAGATAAGCTCCTAATTTTTCTCCCTTTTTATTTATGATATTATCACTTAAAAATCCATATATATCTTCCTATTTTAAGCCTTGTAGTCGTCCACCTCATTAATTCTAAATGCCGAAATTTAACTCATTTAAATTAAAAGATTTGGGCTTCATTAAACTTACATTTTTGGGCCCCTAAATCCCTTGTGTGTGGCGTCACTTTTAATTCCCTTATAGTGCCACTTATTGTTGGGCCACAAGCCCAAGTTTGGCATTTTAAACATAATTACCACCTTTTTAATTCCTTAATGCCCAAGCTAATAATTTAATCAAGGCCTTTGCCTAATTCTGAGCCCAGTTTGGACCCCTATTACTTAAATTAACACATTACACATGTTCTCTCATTAAACGCATAGGCCCAAAAATTCAGGATGTTACATTTTTAATTTGTTTTCAGAAAAAAAAATTATTTATCAAAACCAAGCATACTTTACATTTGAACATAAATAAATGTGTATATTTTGAAATTTTAAGTTTTAAGTATTGATGATTAGTTACTTATTTTTTGAATTACATTTGTTTAACTTAACATTCTTGTAAATTTTTGCTCTGATTCTATGTTAATATTTATTAAAATTTTATATATTTTAATTAATTTATGTTTATATAGTTAAATTTTTAGCATTAATTATTCTTAAAACATTATTTAGCTATCCATTTTAAATGTCTAGCATAATAACACAATTTTATATTTTTAGGGTTAAATTAATAAGTTATGGTCATTATTACAAAAAAATAGTAAGCATGTATTAAAAAATTTGTTGAAAGTGATTATTTTTGTTTTTTTAGAAGCTATGTTCATCATTTTTATAAAGACATTATACTTTAAAAATATATATTTTTTGTGAAATATAGTATTTTTTTTAACAAAAATACAAAACCTTTAAAAAAAACTGATCTGAAAAAATTTTAAAAGAAAAACAAAGAAAGAAGCTTTTTAAAAATTCTTGGATATGATTTAGTTCTTTTTACAAATAGATTATTTTTCTAAAAAATATAAATATAAATATAAAAAATTTAATTATAAAATATATTAAATAATTTCATATAAAAACATAATTTATATATAGTAATCATATTATTGTTATGCTAAAATATGGCCAAACTCCCTTTACTATTTTTACATATGTAAATAAGTTCATCTATTTTTTAATTTTGAAGTTTGGGTGTAATTGTTAAGGTGTTAAACCTTTTTTCTTGTTGTTAAATTTATTAATGTGATATTTGAAAATAGAAAAACTGCTCATTTGATAGTCATGTAACAAAAAATAACGTTATAATGAACCTCTGTTTAATAGAAATTTTTTAACAAGATTAACAATTGAACTTACATTTTTAAATTATTAAAGTAAAAATATTAAATTACTTAAAATAAAAGTAAAAGGATTAAGTTTCAAATGTACAGATATTACATGGACTTTTAGCATATATTAACCTTTTTTAAGGTATATTTTAACTCGTTTTTAAATCTTACAAATTTGTAACAAAAATTAAAGAAATAAATATAATATATTTTAATTGATGTATGGAATTAAACTCCTACACTGTAAGAGATAAAAAATTAGTTATAAAATAGAAAATTAAATTATGGTGAATTGAAATTGAAGAATTCCTAAAAGAAAAACGGAATTAAATTTTAAATTTTAAATTTTAACATAGTAGAGAGATTAAAACTATAATTAGGCTTTAATGACAAATTTGATTACAAGTAGTGTTTGGAATGTACTTGGCTAATAAATTTTAAATATCATTTTGCAAAGAAATAACTTAAGGTAGTGTTTGGAAAGCCACTTAATAATTGGATTTTGATGTAATTATTTATAATATTATATAGGATTGATATGTTTAGATAATTATTGTAATTAGTGGATTCCACTAAATCAGATTTAATTGGAGCATCTTAATTACGTAGATAATTAAATTTAAAAATTATTTTTACATAGATAATATAATACATATCACGATTTAATTGTAACTTTTGTTACTTTTTTAGAAAATAAAAAACTGAATATAATTACAGTTTATACTACTAAATATAATTTAAAAAATATAATATAATTACACTTTATCAACACAATTAGTAATTTGAGGTCGAATTGGATAGACTGGAACCGATAGTAGTTAATATATATTTTTTTAAAAAAATTAATCTTGAATTACTATTTATTTAATTAAAACTTTATCCGGTTAAATTATGAAATACATAATCAACTCAAATCTGAGAAAGTTGACAATAGAAATAGAAAGAGTATATTAATCTAACGGCTGGGAAAGAAATGAACAACTGACCCTACCTTGTCTTGGATGAGTATCTTCTACCTCGAGCTTTTTTACCTCTAGGGTTTCATGTTCCAACATCCCAATACCAGAACCAAAAACCCTTTCATTTCTTAACCTCCACCTCTATCCTTCCATTTCCGCAAATCCCACTTCTCCAATTCAATTATCCAAACCAAGAAGCACCAAAGCTCTCTGCTTTTTTAACTATTTTCTGTAAGTATATTTTTCTCTCTCTTTATGTCTCATATATAATCTCTGGGTTCTCATTGCTTGTACGCTCAAGTTATAGTTTCAAAGATTCCTTCTTTGTACTTTTATTGTATAAGAATAAGAATACAAATCCTTCAATCTTTTTTTCTGTGTGAGAGTGAGTGTGTGTGAGAGAGAGAGAGAGACTTATAGTGATTACATGGGGAAGTCAGGTGGGAGAAAAAAGAAGGGTGGGTCGAACCAGGTTTCCGTTGATAATCATTCCAATAATAGCGCTGCTGCACATACTAACGGTGGTGTTGATTTAGACTCTTCTATATTTTTGAAGAGAGCCCATGAGCTCAAAGAAGAAGGCAATAAGAAGTTTCAGAACAAGGATTATGTGACTGCCCTTCAACACTATGATGATGCTCTTAGGCTTATCCCCAAAACCCACCCTGATCGAGCCGTCTTTCACAGCAACCGGGCTGCTTGCTTGATGCAAATGAAACCCATTGATTATGACACCGTAATTGCTGAGTGTACTATGGCGCTTCAGGTTCAGCCTCGCTTTGTTAGAGCTCTTCTTAGGAGGGCTCGAGCTTTTGAGGCTATCAAAAAGTATGAAATGGCTATGCAGGATGTGCAGCTTTTGTTGGGGGCTGATCCTAATCACAAGGATGCTTTGGAGATTGCAAGGAGATTAAGGACTGCATTGGGTCCTCGCCAGGAGGCTCAGCAAGACCTCCAGAGGCGTCCATCCCCAGCTGCACTTGGGGCTTCTGCTGTTCGTGGTGCCCCAATCGCCGGCCTTGGGCCTTGCTTACCTGCTCGACCGGTGTCTAAGAAGATAACATCACCTCCAGGAGGATCAGTTGGATCACCCAGTAATAAGCTGGAGAAGATCCAAATGAATGTAGCAACTGAAAACGGTCCTGAGAACAAGGCCCAGATGCCAAGACTTGTGCTGAAGCCCTCAAGTGGTTCTTTGAAAACAACCGGTAATCTGAATAAGGGTGGCTCCAGAGCACAGTCAATTTCTGGTTTTGTTCAAGAGCAGGTGGCAATTGAATGGAGACCTTTGAAACTTGTTTACGATCATGACATAAGGCTTTCCCAGATGCCAGTTAATTGCAGCTTCAAAGTGTTGAGAGAGATTGTGAGCAAGCGATTTCCTTCATCCAAGTCTGTATTGATCAAATATAAGGATAATGATGGAGATTTGGTTACTATTACCTGCACGACAGAACTCAGGTTGGCAGAGTCTTCTGTAGATGCTCTAATTACTATAGAACCAGAAGCAGATAAAGCCAGTGGATTGGGGATGTTGAGGTTGCACATTGTTGAGGTGAATCCCGAGCAGGAACCTCCATTACCAGATGAAGAGGAGGAGAAGCCTTTGGAAACTGAGGGAGCCAAGGCTGATGAGAGTGGGTCTCACTCGGTTCTTGGTGATAATGGGTCAGAAGGTGTTGATACTGAGATTGAAAAGACAGAGAAAGAAGCTTCAAAGGAAAAAGCAGGAGCTACAGAAGATCCAGAGTGCAAGGAAGTAGAGATGGATGATTGGCTGTTTGAGTTTGCTCAACTTTTCCGCACCCATGTGGGTATTGATCCTGATGCTCATATTGACTTGCACGAGCTTGGAATGGAGCTCTGTTCAGAGGCTCTTGAGGAGACAGTTACTAGTGATGAAGCTCAAATCCTCTTTGACAAAGCTGCTGCCAAGTTCCAAGAGGTGGCTGCATTGGCTTTCTTTAATTGGGGAAATGTTCATATGTGTGCTGCAAGGAAACGTATTCCTCTAGATGAGTCTGCTAGCAAGGAGGTAATGTCAGCACAACTTCAAGTGGCTTATGATTGGGTTAGGGAGAAGTATTCTTTGGCCCGGGAGAAGTATTCCGAAGCACTCTTAATCAAGCCAGACTTCTACGAAGGTCTGCTTGCACTGGGACAGCAGCAGTTTGAAATGGCCAAACTTAATTGGTCTTTTGCACTTGCAAAGAAAATAGATCTCTCAAGCTGGGATCCTGCTGAGACATTTCAACTTTTTGGCAGTGCTGAAGAGAAGATGAAAGCTGCTACAGAAATGTGGGAGAAGTTGGAGGAGCAGAAAGCAAATGAGTTGAAAGATCCAAATTCGATCAAGAAGGATGATTTGTTAAAGAGGAGGAAGAAACCTGGAAGTGTTGCTGAAAGTGAGCTCCTAGGAACTGGTAATCAGGGTGAGCTTTCGCCTGAGGAAGCAGCCGAACAAGCAGCTGTGATGAGATCACAAATACATCTTTTCTGGGGCAACATGCTGTTTGAACGTTCCCAAGTTGAATGCAAATTAGGAATGGATGGTTGGAAAAGAAATCTAGATACTGCTGTTGAGCGCTTCAAGCTTGCTGGAGCTTCTGAATCTGACATTTCTACAGTTTTGAAGAACCATTGCTCAAATGGAGATGCCGTGGAAGGAGACGAAAAGAAAGTTGTTGGTGAAGCAGAGAGCAGTGATGTCAATCAAACATCTGACAAGTGATATAGGAGAATTGATGTTTTTCATGTCTTTGATGCTCTTAGTGAATGAGAGTGCATTTGAGACTCTTCCCTGCAAATGGGATATTCGGGTCTGATATTGATGAGTGGTGTACCTGAAAGTTTTTGCGTTTTAAGGTTTCTGTTTTAACCTTAAATTAACTTCTTTTTCTTTTTGTTATAAATAAACATATTTGAATACCAATGAGTTTTTCACCATGTAACTTTGTGGGATACAATACAGTTCCCACTTAAGTTTGTCAAATTTGGCATGAATGAACTACAAAATTTTAATTGTGAACTGTACTTCAATTATTACTATGATATGGGCTTTTGAGTTTTGAGTCTCAGACTGAGTCAAGGGTTGGCCTGTCTCAGTTTCGTAATTATCTACAACATAAAAGGCCAGAAACCAAAAAAAGATCCTAATAATATTCCCTCCATATTCCCATTCCCACCAACTTATTCTTATTCCCTCCACTGCTATCCTCTTTCACTCCATCTTCATCTTCAGAGGTTCCAAGCAATGATGGGGAAAATATTCGACTGTTGCCGCAAGTGAGTATATATACACCTCTACCGTTGAAACTCTACTTTCTGCTTTGCATGTGATGATTGTGTTTAGTTTTAAGCTCCTCCTTTTTCCCTTCATACGCATATGATGTTTCTTGATATATGGAATCCTCTCATTGACTCGTCTAAGCCGGTATGTCAGCTTTTTTACTTGGTTTGTGTTTGTTATATTGTTTCATATGGGCAGTTCTATCTTTTTATTGCATCCTATTTGTTTTCAACTCTGTTTAATTTGTGGTACCTCTTGATCTTTTTCAAAAATAAATCTTATATCTCGACTTGGGAACTATAACAGTTTTAGCATATAAAATCCTTCTATTCTATTAGCAATTATATGTTTACATCTTTTCTGTGTTGATTATGGTTTGTTGATTTTTATCAGTTTAGGTGTAGGCCTTATTGCCTTGTATGTTAGATAAAGGTACGTTAGATAAAGATGGACTGATTCTTTCATCTGTATTAATAATATTTATGTTGAAGGAATATCAGCTTGTCTCTTATCTGCCTTGGCATTGATTCAAAAGCTCAAATTATTAGTAGCAATTTTAGTCAACCTTGGTTTAATCAGCCTTTCAAGTGGTTCTTGATTAGATAGTCGAGAAAATAGAAACCAATGGTTAAATTCAAGCTCCACTGCTCAACCAATTCAAATCAGATCGACTCTATGGCCTATATCCATGCTTATATGATTTTGAGTGTTATTTGTGTTGTGTGGCAGCATGCAATAATGTATAGCGCCGTATCATCCCAAATTACATAATCCTTTTAAAATCTAAATCTCAGTATAAATCAAACAACTTTAGTCAAATTATGTTGCATTTCTGAAACTCTGATAACAAGGATAGAATGTTTTTGTCAAAGGGAACCAATACATACATGTGTATGTACATGGAGACATGAATACCATCTGAACAAAAGAATCATCTTTACAAATAAGATCCCGCACGCTACAATCTTTATCGATGCTACAAGTACCACTGACTTAAAAACACATTGGTGTTTATCATTGGTGGAATCTTAGAATCCTTTCCAGGTATTTAGAACTTCATGGAATATATCAGTTATCAGCTCCCTGTCTGCACATTGCAGGAAAGCATTAAAATCATCTCGAATATCATATATCTTGCCAAATCTCACAAGATATCGCATGCAACTGGACTTGAGTTTTGGCAATTCGTATAAAGCTGCATTTTGGAGTCTCTCAAGGACATTCTTTGTATCAATATCTTCTAGGAGACTCTCGTGGCAGGCCTCTTTCAAATCCGATATATCATACTTATCAGCTGCCCGGAGAAGTGCCAGCCGGTGAGCCAGGAATTCTTCATGTTTGATGTTTCCATAAATGTAACATAGCAAAGCCTGACAAGCTTCAATTGACATGTCAGATATGTTTATGGTTGACAATTCTTTTTCTTGCAGGTTATGTGAAAACATGCTGTGAAAAACAGGCGATCGTGCAGAAAGAACAGCACGATGAGCTCCGATGCTTCCATTAGAAGCATTAATAATGATATCTGTGTGGATGCTTTGTGTTAACATCCGACCAAGGCATGCAAGAGCTGTGGCATTTGATTGCTTTTGTGTGAGTCCTTCAGACCAAATGGAGCAAGGTTCCCCACCCTGTGAATCAACACCAAACTTATTAACCTAGGTATGATATTATTAACTCCTACTCCTATTATTATCTTTTGGATGGTTGAGTCTTACGTTTGGAGATGCGGTTTTTAGATCAAGAAATTCAACGTCGATTATGAATTTCCCCGTCAAAGGAACCTCGATCGGCCAGACAAAATCTTCGTTGCTCTTCAGCTGTTTGTCTTTTATTTCTACAATCAGAGACAATAGAATTGGAAATTAGGTTCTCTAAATAGTAACAAGAAGGGACATGACTTTACACCATCATGTGGATCATCTGAATTTGTCATACAGATGAAAAACAAATATCCAGGCTTAATCAAAATATTAACTAGTGATTGTTCTGTTTTGAAGCAGGCAGGATGTACCTGGATGAGTGAAAGTCTTTCGATCCCCTGCTGAGCATACAACTCGGATGATGAAGGATGCAATTGGGGGATTGTCTCTTGTTAGATTCGAAATTTCTGGGTATAATTTGACATACAATACCCTGTTCTTCTCCAGTGACAAATGCCTGCAATCCAGATAAAAGGCAAGGTATAAGAACAGTGTTCCAATAAACTTATATTCATCCAGATTTATCATGATAAACAAGAAAAAATTCTAGCAACTCAAGAGAAACAATAACAAACCAAAGTTTAAAGCCCCATAAAGGATTTCATCCATGATGGATGGACGTTTATCCAAATTCCAAGGATAAGAAACGAAACTAAAGGATGATCAAAACATGGTATATAGTCATTTAGTTTTACTATTTATTATTAACTTTGACTCTTTGTATGAAAAAGATGGAAGAGAAATCAAAGGAGACAGACCAATTCCAGTTGCCGATCTTGAAAGGATCGGATTTGCGGTAAGTGCAAGAGGCAAGATTATCTATCCTCCATTGAGCAAGACGAGCAGTGGTTTCGACTCTGTAAGCAGACTCGGTCATCCTAAACAAAGCCAGGGACGCAGTGATCTCATGGATGCAATCAAATATACCTTCGAAAAAATGGTCTCTTGACTTTCCCAGGTTTACTGTTACTATATCCCTCTCTCCACATTAAATACTTGAATAAACCAAAAACAAAACACAACACCCACTTTCTCCCTTCTGCCTGTAAACAAAAAACACTGCTGCTGGTGTCCGGTCTGGAAATATTAGAGACAGAGATGAGAGAAGTGGTGAAGTGTAGTTTAAATATGGAAAGGGTTGGTGTTAATTTAATATGGTGTTGAGCAGAGAGAGGGGAGAGAGAGAGAGAGAGGGAGAAGAGAAGGGAAGATTTGGTGAAATGTTTGTTTCGATTTGAGCTGATATTCAGGTGGGTGCGTGGGGATTATTTATTGGAGAATTTGGAGTGGAGGGTCGTCCATAGATCGAGTCATACACACAAAAACATAAAGCTTTTCCCTGAGGTTATTTTTTATTTTTTATTTTTTTAGCACTGCTCTTCCTATTTGTATTTCATTAAGGGGTTTGTGTTTAATGGTTGGACTAAATTTATGGAGCTTTGATTTCAAGCCTTGTTTGAATTTATTGGGGTGAAGTAAAACCTCGAACTCAAGTCTTGTGTATCAAAGAAAATAAAACTCTTATTCTCATCTAGATGTTTGATTCAATTCATTCGGATCTAGTCAGAGCTCAAAAAGGATTTGTAAGTCATTCTATTCCACACTCACTGGGCCATTCATGGATTTGCTTGCACCCAATTCAACTGCTTCTGTTGGCTTGCTTGCTTCTCTTTCAGGTTCTTTCCTTTTAATGTAAATAAAGGCATCAGGCTATGAAGAATCCTTTTTCTTTTAAATGTAAATGAAGCCATCAGGCAATGGAGAAAGAAGAAAAGAACGGAAAAGGACAGGTAAACCAATAAAGCCTTTCTTTAGCTTCAACACACTAAAGATTCTGATGCTTTCTCTCAATATTTTGTTGTCTTTTTAGTAATCAAAGTTAATTCATGAATGTAAAAGAGGAAGTAAACTTCAACACCAAATTGCAAGTCATATAGCAACCAGAAAAAGGAAGGCAAGTGGGGGCGAGTTCTTAATAATCTTGATTATCCTTAACCAATAAAGGTGGAAGGAGTGAGTGACAATCAAGGATTGGAATCTTTGATTCCTTTGTTTATTTTCAATTAATTAAATGATATTTAGTGCAACACACAAACAAATATCTCATTATTTGATTGGGGGAGATGTGGGACACACATGACATTAGATTCTTTCAAGGCATCCCAAACTTGCAAGAAAAACATGCATCACCTACGTATGAAACAAACACGTCTCCAATGAAATGATCGCAACCATACACTTTGCCTCCGCAATTACAGGTATACTCCACTGCCTAATAAATGCTCATCTCTCCTATACTCTTGTTATTTTGTCAATACGTCTATTTTTAACAATATAAATAGATAAATTTTTTAATAAAATTAATCAATTTACTCTTTAATCTAATATATAAAAATTAATTTATCAATTTTTTTAGGTTTCGCTATAATATAAATTTCTTCCAACATGGTTTTATAGGGTTTGATTGCTTTTAATTCCAAGATTAATAGTAGAATTGTTGGAGTGGATTTGATGGAATGAATTATGGGACCCCCACCCATTGAAATAACACAAACGACCTTTGATGTTGGAGCAAATCACTAATGCACAATTAATGATTTGTCATCAATGACTAAAATTTGATTAATTTATTTATAATTGGTAGAGAAAAGGATGATTATTGTTGTTATTTTTTTGTTTATGGATGTCGCTCTCAGAAAAATCAATAGATCCCTACTGCTATATATATATATATATTATATGGTTTTGTTTTTCTGCAAATACGCAACTATATATGTACATATATAAATATTTTACAACATCCTTGAATGGTTAAGATTTACTTATGTATAATGCTTTTGTCGTAAGTTCATAATTAGTCTCTGACTCTTCCATATAATATTAGCTCACTAATCTCTACCAATGTTAAGAGGAATCTCTAAATATCTTCCTGCTTTTCTTTCTTTTAAAAGAAAGAAAAAAAACCACAATCTACCTGCCTTTAAATTATAACTATACAATTAAAAAGACAAAAATATGTTACATTACATCAGAAAAAAAGAGAGACAATTGCGTCATGGGATTTAATTATGCTTTATATCTCATTTGTTGATAAGTTGATTCCCATAATTATACTAAAAATTATTAGTAGTATTTAAGAAGGTTATAGTGAGATTTGGAGGACTACGGAGAAAGTTGAAGTCTCTTTAGTAATGGAAGTTTATTAGAGGAGGAGGAGCTTGACATAGATCCCACAACATAAGTACCCTACTACATATGTCCAAGGGTACAGTGGTGGATGGTCTGATTTAAGGCATGTCTAAGTTAATCTAACTAACTATAGGGCTCGATTTTGGGAAGTTGAAGCTAGGAAGTGATGGAATAATATGTCCTTTTACTTTTTGAAGATTTTTTTCTGGATTTTGTGGATTCAATTCTGATGATTTGTTGGCTGGTGGGATTTATTTACCTAAAAAGGTCCATTTCCAAATAAAATTACGGAAATGGGTCAACTAAATCATTATTTACGGAAAAGGGTCAATTCGGGCAAAATACGCTTACGTTTTTTTTAAATTAATATTATTTTTTTTATAATTTCAAAAATATTTGATCGTGTTAGCAATGGCCGGAGAATTAATTCGTCTCGATCATAAACATATCTCTGTCGAACAAATGAAAATGGTAACGGGTTATTTTAAATGTTGAATATTATTTAATATTTTTTTCATTTATGTAATTTTAATTAATTTTAATTTTTGAATATTATTTAATATTTTTTCATTTATGTAATTTTAATTATTTTGTATTTTATAATTTTTTATAAAAGTCTGTAGATCGGGTGTTATAATGTTATATTCGTAATATGTTTGGTCTGCCATCACCGTTGATAGAAAATTACTTGAGGGAAGCAGGTTTTTGGCACGCGGCCACTATAGGCTGGGGGTGCAAGTTGGACCCGAAACTCATCAGCGCGTTAATAGAGAGGTGGAGACCTGAGACGCACACGTTCCATCTTCCATGCAGAGAGTGTACTATCACTTTGGAGGACGTCCAATTACAATTAGGATTGCCGGTGGATGGGTCCGCACTCACCGAGTTCGTTCAATCTGCTGATTGGGAAGCCATATATTACGATCTTTTGGGTGCGATTCCAGATAATATTTACAGAGGTCGGATTGAGATGGGCTGGTTACGAGACACATTCCCGGAGCCGGGGAATGATTCGACTGAAGTTGAAAGAATACGATATGCTCGGGTATACATCCTTGAGATGATTGGAAGTTATCTGATACCAGACTTGTCACGAAACCTCGTACATTTGAGGTGGCTGCTGAAACTCGTTAATTTTAGAGTAGTTGGCGAACTTAGTTAAGGGTCTACCGTGTTGGCAACATTGTACCAAGAGATGTGCGGGGCGACGCGACCAAATAAAGCCAAAATCAGAGGTTGCCTATCACTACTACAATCATGGGCTCAGTTTCGCTTTCCATTTTTACGTCCTCGAGTGAACCACCCATATACATTCCCACTCATAACAAGGTAAAATTTTTATTTGATTTTACAATTATTCCATAGATTTAAAATAAAATTGTATGCTGAAAATTTATTAAATTAGGTGGAACCATTCGGCGAGTTATGTTGGAATACCTAACGCTCTTGAAGATATACGGCTTCTATTAGACTAACGGTGGGAAGCACAAGTAAGTATTAAATAAAATATATATACATAAAATAGTCGTTTAATATTTAGTATTTAGTATTTAGTATTTAGTATTATGTATATAACTAATATTTTTATCCCGTTCATATAGTTTCAATGGACACCATACGAGTATCCGGCAATACGAGCAGTAATTCCGAAAGATTTCTTTAAAAATCTGAACATTTGGCATGTTAAGGTCCCATTAGTCAACTATGCTACTATCGAGATGCACTAGACGAATAGAGTGTTGCGACAATTTAGATTTCGACAATCGATTCCTGAGGAACCTGATGTGCTCGATGAGCAACACAAAATCGACTTACGGCTAATGAATACGAATTGGTCGTTATTCTGGTCGGAATATATTAAAATTTAGGAAAACCAATACGATCATATACCTAATCGCGAACCGATCATCGTCCCAGAGTTAGCGTGCACTCTAGATTACATGCCATGGTTTAGGATCCATGGCAAGCCATATTTGCTATCAAAATAGCAGAGGCGTCGGCAAATCCGCGTGGAAAGGGAACGACTGGGCCCTTTAAATCCAAGGAGAAGGGATGATGGGACGGGCCCACCAACAACGCCCACACAATCACCGAGCCCATCAACAGCGCCCACACAATCACCAGGCCCATCAACAGTACTCACACAATCACCGAGCCCAATGCCTCAATTGACGACACCCACATCACAGCCCTTTCAGATTATGCCAGGTGTGTATCCTAGCCATTATATTTATTCTAACCCTTATATGTTTCCTTTTCCCAGTCCTATGGCAGGTTGGAATACATGGCCCGGTGCATCTCCTTTCCCGATGACTCCGACGACTCAACCGATGATATATAGGCCATCGTCGCTGGAGGGATCGTACGAGGCACAGTTGGCGAGCTCATCTCATTACCATTCCCTATCGCCTTATGGGATTCAAACACCTCCACCGTGGGTGATGCAAACGCCTCCACATTCTTTATTCTACTAAGGTGGGTCATCCTCCCAACACCCACAACTGGAGCAACCACAACCCCCGCTGGAGCAACCAAAGAGGAATCCAGCGTGTAATCGTCGTCCACCCCCATGTGGCACTGATTTTGACCGGCATATACATTGATTTTTTTAATAAATTTGTAGACGTTATTTCTATATTGTTTTATTTAATAATAAAAAAGTTGTTTTTAATATTTTAATTGTAAATTAATTTTATATTTTTAATAAAATATAAGTTCTTTTGAATAAAGCGGAATAGAAATAATGCAACATCGTTTCATTACACCAATTATCAACTATTTCGGTTTGGGCATGACCGAATTGTATGACCTGGGTTCCTACACTATCCACACAAATTCTGTTGATTTGTTCTTTCCCGGATATCCATATTATTACGTATTCTACTCGAGCAAGGTTGACTTTTCGATTTGCGACGTAATTCTCCATCCAGTAACAGCTTAAACGGAGCAAGCGATACAGACAGCCACTTACGTTCATCTAGGACCGATGGGAATACTTGTCTCCACACATTGTACATGTTTTCTATTTTGTACACTTCGTTGACATATCTCATGGGATCCAAACGGAGATTCTGACAAGCTGTAATTGCATGAGCGCATGGATAACGAAGTGCGTCAAACGTCCTACAATCGCAAGTCCTATTTATCAGGTGTACACGATATTGCCCGCCAGTAATACATTGGCTCGATCTATCAAACCTTGTCACATGAAACCATAGGTTGTCGTGATCGTGACACATTGTGTGCATGGTGTTGGCCCGCGCCTTCGCCTTGTTAATTTCTTGCAATACCTTCCGAAACTATATATACCTCCATGCATTTGGCCTTTATAACTCGCTGCTCACTTTGGAAATAGTTCTGCCAAATGAAAATATGTCTCTCGCACAACTGAGGTTATCGGCAAATGATGCTTTCCTTTTAGAACAGAATTTATGCATTCAGCCAGGTTTGTGGCCATATGACCATATCGTATACCGCCATCGTATGCTTGTGTCCTCTGTTTGAAAGGTTTGTATAGAGGTAGTCTGCGCCTTGATCGTTAATTGAATTCAAATTCTCCAATATCTCATGAAAATAGTCCTTATTGATCTCGTACCCTGCCAATATAAGTTGATAGCAAAAATTACATACCAATATTCCATTCAGAATAAATTGAATATTACAACCAAAAGTATATTAATAGAGATTAAATACCCATGTTGGTCACTTGCTTTCGTTCAGTCGTAGACCGATATTGCTCGTAGTAGTTGGATGCAACGTGCCTTAGACAATACCGATGGTGTGTGCGATCCCATAGGCTTCTATGTCGCTCAATTGCGGCTAGTATTCCAGTGCCTCGATCCGATATAATGCAGATATCAGGTTGGGGGCATTCATGCCTCAACGTAGAAAGAAAGAAATCCCAGTCATCAGCTGACTCTTCCGGTGTTATTGAAAACGCAATTGGAAGGATTCTCCTACAGTCATCCTATGCCACAGCTAGCAATAGCCGATGGGAACATCTACCTTACATAAATGTACCGTCAATTTGTACCAATGGCTCGCAGTACATAAATGTATCCTGACATTGCTTAAAGCTCTAGAACAGACGTTTAAACACTTGGCGTCCACGGAGCAATCGGTCGTTGTAGTATGCAGGGACCGTTTCAAGGTCTGTTATGCAACCTAGGACGTACCACTCCAACAGCTGACACCACTGTCAAGCCTCATTATATGAAGCGTCCCACCCACTATGCATCTTTTCTAACACCTTTTGCTTAGCTATCCAAGCCTTGCGGTAAGAGGGTGCGTACCTCAATTGGCTATGAATACTGGCAATTATGTATGACACAGAAGTCCTGGGATCTGCTTTCAACATCGGTAGTATTAAGGTATCTATCATGCCTGAATCCATCTTGGGATGATCTTGTGAAACATCTGTCAACGAAGTATGTTAAATAATGCAACATTAAGTAATAACATTATTATTCAAAACCCTAAACATCCAATGATACTGTACCGACAATACAGGTATGTGGACCTTTGTATTTTTTTATCTCCCACAAGCCTGTCTTTTTCCTAAGAGAAGCCATGATTTTTCATTAACATGTACCGTCTTGCACTGCACACTTGGCCTCGAACTTCTCGGATTTGGATTTTACCACGTTGTAGTTAACCCCGTAATTGATGCTATATTATTTCAAAGCACCAAGAAAACTATCATTACTGGAAAACTCCTTACCAATTTCCAAATCACCTGAATCGAATGACGAACTTGTACAGTCACGGGTTCTGTGTGGTAGCTCTGGAAACTCCAACGCGTCATCTGTTGATATGCCAATGTTATGCATGTGGGCTGGAAGTGCATACGCCCTGAATCGCGGATCTTCTTCTTCTTCATCATCTGAACCCCCTTCAAAGTCTTCAGGTTCGGATGGAACAGGCTCCGGTTCAGAAGGTTCAGAAAATAAAGCAACTTCTAAACCATCGGGGCCGGGCTCTTGAGGTGAATCCACATCGGACTCATCATCCAACCCACCATGGTTTGCAGCGTACGAGGTCCCCTCACCGGTGGACGTCGTAGGGAGTACATCGTGTAACGCCCCAAGTTTTTAAATATGTTTCTGTAATTCATTGACACAAATATATATCTGCTTCAGTGGTTAAGTGTTTTGGGTGTGTGCGTGAGGTCCCAAGTTCAAGCCACAACTTGGGTAAATTTTGGTATTTTTATGAATAAAGCTCAGTCTCTAGTCAGTAAGCTTAAGTTTAAATGTTGGTAAAATTATATCAGAATAGGCCTACTGGTCTGGTGGTTTGGTGGAGTGTTGGTTGTGCTAGAGGTCTTGTGTTCAATTCTCTGGGTAAGCAAGGGGATTTAATTTTTACCTTGGTTGACTGGAAGTGTTTGAATGGAGTCAGAATTCTGATGAGGCTGGGGGTTAGTAGACGGTTTTGGGGAGCAAATTTAGGGATTAGGGGGTGATTAGTGGGTTTTTATTTTTATTTTTATTCTTTTTTCTCAATTTCGATTTTTCCCCTTCTTCTAAACTTCTTACATGAGTTTTGCTATCATCTTTCCCCTGTCGTTTTCATCTTGTTTGATCAGCAAATCTTTCCTTTTCTTTTTGTTTCCTTATCTCGCCTTTCTACTTTGCAATGAATAGAGCGTTGGGTGTGTGTTGGTAAGTTATGTTCTTGCTTCCTCTTAACGTTTTCTAGATTAGTGATTTAAGGGGACTTTCTTTTGGTTGTTAGGAGTTGATCAAGGGGCAGGAGAGCAGCCATTAACGTTTTAAGGGTTTGATGTTTCTGCTTTTCGACCAAGGTAAGTTTCAATCGTTCGTTGGATGAATACTCTGTTTTGCATTCAGGTTTTGTTTGGCTGTTAAAGTTATTAATCGAGAGTATACTGATTAATTTTAGGCTTGAGATTACTTGGAGTTGCTTTGGCATCACAAGCGTATCAGGTGTGTACCCGAAAACATAGAAAACAAGAATCGGCAAAAGCCGAAAAACGAACCTGTCGACGCCACACGGGCGTGTAGTCTCCTGTGTGGTAGGCCGTGTGGTAGTACACGACTGTGTGATTGACTAGGCCAGGCCGTGCGCGAAGGACACAGTTGTGTGATGGCTGGGTAAGGCCATGTGTGAGACACGGGCTCGACCAATTGGGTCGTGTGGGCCACATGGGCGTGTGGGCCAACACAGGTGAACCACACAGGCGTGTGGGATTCTAGGCCAAGTCGTGTGATCCACACGGCCAAGGTCAATTTGGGCCGAGTGGGTCACACGGGCAGGCCACATGGGCGTTTAAGCCCATTTTACTGAAAATTATTGTAAGGTTGCACGGGTCGCCCAAGTCGACTGTGGACCTACTGTGGGGTCGGTAAACATTATTTAGACCCATATTTATGTGATCTAGCTATATGATATATGTACTGAACTGAATGTATGTTAGGCTATTTGCATGTTTGCATGTCATATTGGTATGTTGCATTGCATCGGGGTGGGGTTGATGTTATTTGGAGGAAGTGTTCTGAAAGGCTCTTAAGCCTGATATCTAGCAGCTCAGCTGCATTATTCTGTTCATGTGTCGCATTTCGGTACAATATGGTGTGTAGGGATGGGTGGGTTGATTTTATCCTCACATGGTGTGTAGGGTTGGACGGAGATGGTATGTAGAGGCTGGTGGGCAGGATTTTGATATATTGATCTGCATTCTATATCCGATTGGGCTAAGGCCCTTATATATATTTGATTTTGCATCTGATTGGGCTAAGGCCCTAATCTATATCTGATTTTGCATCTGAATGGGCTAAGGCCCGAACTGATTCTGTAATGGGCTTCTGCCCTAGACTGTTATTTCTGACTCCTGATGAGTGTTTGATATGTATGATGTCTGTGGGGATTACACACTGAGTTGTGAAACTCACTCTTTTTTTGTTTAATTTGTCCAGGTAATCCCCAGTACTAGGCGGATCGGTGTAACGGAGGACTCGACAGTGGCCACATGTAAAACTTTTGAAATGCTTCCGCTGGTTTTCTATTTTGATTTTTAATTCATGATTTTGGTTGAAATTTTTGGGACGCTAGACTTTTTGGTTTTAATTTGGGAATTTAACTTATTTATAATTTATGGATATTTATGTAATAGCCCAAATTTCAGTGGTGTCAGAAATAGTGATTCGAGACCACCAAATCTGACAAATGAATCATAGACCATATTACTTAATATTTATAAGTCAAATGTAGCTTTTAAAATATTTTTAAAATAGTAAATTATGTTCTATAAAGATTTATTTGGTCAAGAAATCGAGAAAAAGAGGTATCGAGATCTCGGTGTTATAAACCTAGTCATAAGTATTTTTATGAATATTTACGGAATGTCAATAAGTTAGTATTAAAATTTCGTTAGAAAATTTTGACGTTTGGGTGGTTAATTAAATAAAAAGGACTAAATTGAAAAAGGTGTAAAAGTTGCTAGAAGGATTAAATAGATTAATTGTCAAATGAGGAAGGACCTAAAGTGAAAATAAGCCAAAGGAGATATTTTGGGCGGCAATAGCTGAGAAAAATCAAGAAATGGGTGAAATAAGGGCAACATTGGAAAATTGCCAAAATTAGTTAAATAAAAATGGGACCAAATTGGAATATCTAGAATTCTCTTCATTTCTCTTCATTTTCTTCAGCTGAAAAACAGCCATGGGAGAGAGTTTCAAGCTGATTTTCATACTCAAGCTTCATGTAAGTTTAATTCTTGCTTTCTCCTTGAAATTTCTATGTTTTTAGACTTTTACAATTGGGTCCAACTTACTATGTCACTTGTTTTTGATTCTATGGCTAATTTTTAAAGTTGATGTGGATTAGTGATGGAAGAATATGATGGATAAATATTGAATTGAAGCTTTAATTTTGTTATATGATGATTTTATCAAGTAAAATTGATGAAAATTAGTTTTAGGACCTAATTGTGAAAGAGTTGAAATTAAGGCCTAGTGTTAAAATTTTGATTTTCAAAGGCTATGAAGTAGTTTAAAATGATAGAGAAAAGTATTAAATGAGAAAATTAGCTCAATTGAGGGGTTAATTGAGCAAGGATTGAATTGTATGAAATGTGGAATTTGAGACAAAATAGAAATCAACATGTTATACTAAAGTAGTTTTGGACAGCAGCAGTTGTCTAACTTTGAAAAATCATCAAAAATGGTACAAATTGAATTAGAAGTTTAGTGAGATATAGAATTAAATCTTGTTGAGTCTATTTTCATATAAAAGAAACAGAGCAAGCAAAGGAAGTCTACATTTTGAGATATTTAAATTTTGGTAAGACTGGTTTAGAATAACTTTGTGAGCCCCTATTCTTACTTTAGAAATTCACTAAAAATTGTAAAAAAAGAATTATGAGTTATAATTTATATGTCTGTATTCCTTAGTGAGCCTATTTTCACTAGAAATAATCAGAAACACTATATGAAAATTGTACAATGAGATAATTGATTTTTAGTGAAGAGAGGTCAGAGCAGTAGGATTGTGTAACAGGGGAGAACTTAACTAATAAACTATACTAATTGGCCACACCAAAAATTCTGGAAATATTATGGTAAAAATATATGTGAGTCTAGTTTCAAATAAAATTTACGGAACTTAATTTGGAGTTCTGTAGCTCAAGATAAAAATAATTTAGTGACTATGACACAGATGGACAGCTTGAATATTCACATAAGTAAATAGTGAAAATTATAGATAATGTTACTTACAAGTGTGTTGTTTATACTAAGGATGTGGATGGAGAGGAGGAGGAGGAAAAATAATAAATGAATGACTTGTGTATAAATTGATCACATGCTCGATTATAATTGATAAACATTGAGATAGAAATGATATAATGTTTTATTTCAAATATTTATTATGAAACTAAGATTATCGTTATGGTATAAAAATCGAATTGTAAGTTCATGTAACTTGAATTATATTCTTAAATGCTTGAAATGTATGTTATTGATATGAATATAATTTGAATGTTCATTGTATGAAAGTTGACGAAACATTGATATATTTGATAAAAAGGGGAAGAAATCCCGGTTGAATGAAAGGAAAATTCGATGGATCTTTGAAAAGGAATTGACGGTAAAAAGGGTCTAGCCCGGACGGGTGATCCTATCCCGATATAGCCCTCCCGAAGAATATGTGTGAAAAGGATCTAGCCCGGACGGGTGATCCTGATATAGCCCTCCCGAAAAATATGTGGAAAATGGATTTAGCCCGAATTAGGGTCTGAATTTAACCTGGACTGGTAATTCAGATCCAAGCTCATTAGAGTAATTGTCGTTGCAGGGGATTTAGCCTGGACTGGTAATCCCGACAATACTCTATGATTTTGTATTACAGGGGATTTAGCCTGACTGGTAATCCCGCTGTAAGGATGAGGTTCGCGGGAGTGTGCTCTCTGAAATGGAAATGTGAGCACATGAACATGAATTGACGGACCTGGATTTGTACACTAAAGTGTACCTCTGAAAATCCATCGAAAATTCCAAGAAATTCAACGGGATAAATATGGAAAAATATCAAGGGAATGGAAATCATGGTATATATTATGAGATATAAGGAAATACGAGTTGATGAGACATGAACGTAAAACTTGGTTGACGAATGAGTTCATTTGTGATTATATATTTGTACATCCTTGAGTCTATTATCCGTATGAATTGGTATTCCAAATGAGTTAATGAGAAGAGTTCTAATATGAAATAATCTTAATTCTAAATGAAATATTATGAAAACGTATTTGAAATACATTGGTATGTCTTGTATATGTTATTTGAGTTCATAATGTGCAAAGTAATGTATGTGGAAATATGAGATGATGATACCTGTACATGGAATTTATTGGTGGATACGTACATCCAAATTTATATGATAGATTGTAGTGAACATTGAAATTGGGCTCAATAAGTGATTTGTCACTTTAAATTGTGATTGGCAGGAAGGGTTAGTGAATTGCATGTTTATGAATTGTTACACGTATTTGTCGAAATACGAGGAAATGATGGTAATTGATACATAGAAATATGAGACTATGATATATATAAAAACATGACATATGTTTGATAAATGTGTTCATTCATAATTATGGAATGGTGCACCTCAAGTGCACTATATGTGTAAAGAAACTTTTATAGTCAATTTCGGTATTTGAGTGATAAATGGCTTAAATTGTCTGTGAGTATTCCGTACTCCTCGATAATGCCTCATACTTTATTCCAGCAATGGATACGGGTAGGGGGTGTTACAATTTAAACTGCAAACTCAACAAGACTTGATTTTTCACTAAAAACGAAAGATTTTCGGAATCAGAGACAGTTTTCTAAAATAAGATATTTTCCAAAGCTTTCACTAAATAAGAAGGACCCTTTTAACTTAACGATGAATTTGCGTTTTACGGACTAAATAAAAGTTAATAACTGGAACGGTTTTTACTTGACAACTCATTTTTTTTAAAACACTTTCCATGTGACATCGCCAGATTCGTCCATAACGTCTAGGCCGAGTTTGGGGTATTACACATTGTCCCTTCTTGTGGACATTTCGTAACGTCCCCAATCAGATGTGTAGTGCCAACCACTAGAAGTTGATGTCATTCCCCAATACGTATTTCTAGCATCAAACGTCAACCCACTGATGTTCATGTCCCATCCACTAACCGAGTGTCATGCAGGAGTTGTGTTTTTCATACTGCCACCAAACACGGACGCTTCCGTGTTCTGACTCCCACTAAAGGAGTGTCGGCTAGGGGTCGTGTATTCCTCTTGAACAGCAGTTGATGTTGAAGTTGTAAATGTTTCATTTGGCGATGAAAATTGAACATATATCTCAAGATAGGATGATCCACTAGCGGGATGAGTCTGCACCATCGCCTCAAAGCTACGAACACCTTTGATATCAAATGCATCATATGCCATGGGATCAATCGAAGCACAAAATCGATACTTAATAGAAGAAACCCTACTTGGCGTCGTTCCGAAGATTTTGCGCCTAATTCTTTTATGAAATTCTATAAAATCTATAATCTGGTTAAAAACTATTTGCATTGTGTTCCCCGATAAAATAACAACACTGTTCTCGGTGTCACGGATTTCACCATCATAGTAAATAACAGCACTAATACATTCACTCTCTAATTTTTCTTGCTGTAACTTATGCAACCTGAGAATGATATTTGCCTCGTTTATAAGCATGAACTACTGTAGAAAAAGAGCATCCATGTAGGAGCTTTGTTCAGAAATTTTGCTGATAGTGCATCCTGCTTAAAGCGTTTTTGACACTATTTGTTCAGAAACGTCTTCTCAAAATTATTTTTTCAGGAACTACTGTAGAAAAAGAGCAACCAAGTGGGAGCTTTTTTCAAAAATTTTGCTGACAGTGCATCCTGCTTGAAGCGTTTTTTTACACTATTTGTTCAGAAACGTCTTCTCAAAATTATTTTTTCAGGAACTACTGTAGAAAAAGAGCGTCCACGTGGGAGCTTTTTTCAGAAATTTTGCTGATAGTGCATCCTGCTTGAAGCATTTTTAACACTATTTGTTCAGAAACGTCTTCTCAAAATTATTTTTTCAAGAACTACCGTAGACAAAGAGCGTCCACATGGGAGCTTTTTTCAGAAATTTTGCTGATAGTGCATCCTGTTTGAAGCGTTTTTGACACTATTTGTTTAGAAACGTCTTCTGAAAATTATTTTTTCAGGAACTACTGTAGAAAAAGAGCGTCCAAGTGGGAGCTTTTTTCTGTAAGTTTGCTGACAGTGCATCCTTCTTAAAGCGTTTTTGACACTATTTGTTCAGAAACGTCTTCTCAAAATTATTTTTTCAGAGTCAAAATAGTCAATTTTGTTAAAAAAATAAACACAATGTTATTTTTAAGAAAATAAACCCTAATTAAGTTAATTTTAACCCTAAACCCTAATTTAATTTATTTAAACCCTAGAACCCTAATTTAATTAATTTATTTAAACACCATAAACCTTAGTTTAATTTATTTAAAACCCTAGAAACCTAATTTACTGAATTAATTTAAAAATCATAAACCCTAATTTAAATATTTTTTATAAAATAACACTAAACCCTAATTTATTTTAAAAAAACATAACCACTAAACCCTAACTTATTTTAGCAAAACCCTAACCCTAAAAAACCCTAAGGACTAAACATGCAAATATCCCTAAATATAAAAAATGGAGCAAAGCGCGCCCTTGGGGGAGCGCTTTGTGTCACGTCAGCAAAGCGCATCCACGTAGGCACGATTTGCTGACATGGCACAAAGCAATCCCCCAAAGGCGCGCTTTGTCCTAACTGGCCCTTTTCCGTAAATAATGATTTAGTTGGCCCATTTCCGTAATTTTGTTTGGAAATGAGCCTTTTTGGGTAAATGGGTCGCCAGGTAGTCTTATGCAAGGGATTTTTGAGACAATGTGGAGTATTTTCGAGGCAAGCTCTTTTAGGAAAATCTTCATAGGGGTAATAATTGGCATATATTTGACATTCCTATAAAGAGTGATGTTTGGGAATGCACTACCACGACAAAGAAGATGGCAACTATTTTAGCACTTTGAGAAATGAAATTCCCTACCTAGAAGTATAATTTCAATGTACTATTTAAGTTTCATAAGGTGAGCAAAACTCCTACAAATGAAAAAGGCTTTTATCTTCCTCTATGTATCTTTGAAGTAGGATTTCATTTTCTATTGCACCCATGGTTTGCGGTTGTGGTGATAGATTATGGAATTACTCTTAGCCAATTAAAGGAATATTCTTGCTATTTTTTATTTATTGAAGAAAGCGGTTTAGAATACATTTTGTTTGAATAATTTTTTTAAAAAAAATCAAGCATTTATGTTATTTATAGTAATAAATTTTATCAATTTAGTACTTGTGTTTTTTACTACGCAAGCCTAGTCATTTCTCAGCTTTCAACCAACACGATTTTCTCCACTATTCTTTAATATTCGGTTTGATTAGAGAGTGAGCTTCAATTAAATGAACCAGAAACACTAAAAAAATTTAATTTCTCATTGGGGAAAGTTAAATCTCTATGGGCAAGAAACCTCACTCAAGTTCTTAAGAGAATAGAATTATTCAGGGACAATAAATCTCACTATTTTCTGGCAGAAAATCTACGCTTAATGTCTATTATGTCTAGCTTACCCCATAGTCCTTTTTACGAGAAAAAATACAAGAGTTCTACTTGAACAAGAAGAAAAATAATAATATTTTAATAAAAAAACACTAACTCCAACTAAGAGTCGTTGAGGTGCATGGTACGCCCTTCAGGGATACCTAGAGGTGTTGCCCATCATATATAGATGGGTTTTATCAAGCCTTTCGTATATTTGGTACAATTATGTGTTGTTTGCTCTTTAAATCAACTTATTTAATTTACTCAATCCAATAACTAGTTTTCTATTTCTAAAATATTATTTATTTAAAATAAATTTAATTAATTCACTCAATTAAATTATTTTCTCAACCCAAAATCTAATTCCATTAAAGTTATGGCGATGACTTTATCATACTAGAATATATGAGCAAATAAATGTAATTGTCTTGTTCTGTAAAATTGTGATAACCAATTAATTTAATTTCCACTTTGAACTTCAATTATTTAATTACAATCAATTAAATAAATAATAATTAAATTAACCACTAAGTCATCTTTTCAGTTAAATTGCCATGAGAAAAGTATTTATAATATCCAACTGATGCATATCCCAATAATACATCACAACAAGAGAAATCAACAAATGAAGGAAGCAATTTTAGTAACAAGGGAAAAAGTCTTTCCATAATCGAGATTAGGAATTTGTGTATACCTTCGTGTAACTAAATGAGCCTTTAGTCATTCGGTCTAGCCATCAAAACCAGTTTTCACTGTGCATACTCATCGACAACCAACCACAATTTTTCTCGACAATAGTGCAACAAGATCCCATGTATGACCAGCATGAAGGGAATTCATCTCATCAACTATAGCTTGTTGTCATCTTGGATTTGCCTTTACTACACTAACAGTTTTAGGAATAAATACATTGGACAAAGATGAAGTGAAGGCACAATATGAGAGTGATAAATGGTGATAGATTAAAAAAAATTATAAATAGGATGAGGGTTCTGAGAAGAACGAATACCTTTTCAAAGGGTAATAGGTTCATCAATGTGACACACAATCGGAGATGAAGAATATGGTAGTTTAAGAGATAAGTCAAATGGAACATATTCTTATTCTATAATTGTAAAAAGATTGTTAAAAGGTGTAAGGTTGATCTTCTAGAGTGAACTTGTATGGTTTTTGAAGAAGGTGCTATATTAGGGATAGGAAAAGTAGGAATTGGAATAGCTACTTTTACTTCCTTTTGATCAAGAAACTGAAAGAGAAATAAGAAGAGGCTTCATATAAAATGACATCAACATAAACAAAGTATTTATTAGTAGTAGGACCATAATATTTGTATCCTTTTTAGTTTGTCGGCTACATAAATCTTTGGTAGAAACACCAAATTGATTACGAATTTCAGCATAAGAATAATCATCAACAAAAGTAACAAAATAATAGAATATCAACGTTAAACTAACACAACTAAGACCCAAAATATTTGAATGAATAATGCTAAAAAAAGTTCTAAAATTTATTTTTTTTTTGGAAAAGAAGCCAAGCTCACATGACTCAAACTCGAAGAAGACATTTTTGAAATACCAAGAACTATCTTTTGAAGCTTGGAAAGACTCAGATGACCCAGACAACTATGAAGAAGATCAACGAAAAAAGCAAAAGCAAAGGTAGTAGCAGGACAAGAGAGGTAGTATAATCCATTTGACTCATCATTGGCCAATCATCTTCCCCGAACTCTAATCCTACACAAAAACAGTCTGGGAATAAAAAATGACTTGGAAGTTAAGTTGCTTAGAAAGTTTACTAATGGAAATCAAGTTATAAAGGCACTCTTAAGTATATAAACCTAATGTTAAAGGAAAATATGAGATAAGATATATTTTTCCAACACATTTAATCAATGTTTGAGATCCATTAGTTAAGTAATGGTAGTGGAAGAAACAAAAGAAGGGATAAAGGTAGAAAATATATTTTTTTTTACCAGAAATATGATTGGAAGTGTAACACTTCGATATTTGACTCGATCATCGGGTCTGAGATACGATATGTCAAATTCATTGCCGGAGCAACCACGGTCATATCACAAACAAATAACATAATTTAATGATTTAAATCAACCAATACATGCATCCCAATTGCTCAATTCTATTCATCGCTTCCATACCAATTCAAGCACTAATCATTTATTCATACCAATTCAAATTCCATTCAAACATATTTACAAGTTACTGTCATTTATCTTGTAACACACCTAACCTGTATCTGTCGTCGAAATAGGATTTCGGGACATTACCAAGTAATCGTAATCTAATCATTCATTTCACTCATTTCAAAAATCATAAAATGATTTTAAATTAACATACATAAAGTCCTTTAATAAGCATTTGAAAGTTTGAAAACAGTTTAGAAATTATTTGAGACTAAATCGGGAACATTTGAAATTTTTTTAGAAAAAGTTAGAAAATTTTTAGCTGCAGGGTTCACACGGCCATGTGGTCACATGCCTATGCGTTTGGCTATGTGGGCATTTGAAGTAGGGACACACAGTCGTGTCCAAGCCCGTGTCTGTGCCCGTGTAACTCTCTGACTTGGGTCACACGGCCAAGCCACACGCCTGTGTGCTAGGTCGTGTACCCTTTGCAATGGCCTCGCACGCCAGTGTGCTAGCCGTGTGTCTCACACTGCCAAGTCACACGCCCATGTGTTTAGCCATGTGGACCTAAAATGTGCCTTAAACAACAAATTTACCATTCCCTACATGCTTGGACATTAAACAACTCAAAAATCATTCGTTTAACTAGTTCAAAACACGATCAAATACATTCAAAACATGTCAAAATCATCATCCTAGGTGCCTAACCAAAGTACCCTCATTGGTGCCTAACCAATGTACCCTTATTGGTACCACATTTATATCCTCAATTCATATCATCAAAGCATCATTCAAATCCAAATTATAAACATACCAAATTCAATCCATTTTGCTTAGTTCATGAGCACTTAAACATCAACTTAAATTCACATGCACCTATCTAGTTTGGTATATACATATTAATATGGCTTCAAACACAAACACATGTTTATATGTATATACCAAACTAACATTACACTTATAACCTTATTTACAATCCATCCACAAAATAATTATCATTTAGACATCCTAGGTACATGCCGACACAAAAGATAAACATCACCACATTTGAGTTCGGGATCGTTGTTGAATGCTGAATCGGCGATCAAAAGAGAAGTACCTAATCTGCGCACGGAAAAACAAAACGTACGATGAGTAAAACTCAGTGGTATTTCTATAATCCGAATATTTAAAGACAAGATAATATAATATGCACAATTGAATTTTAAGCACATATTAATGTTTAGTATCATGACTATCATATGCTATCACATTTCATTTGTTAAACAATGTCCCTAATTCACACAATTGCTATATAAATAGTTATTCACATATCAAACCACATTTATTTGTACAATGGCATTAGCCATTCAATATTTAACTCATGAATATATCATTTCATACCATACTAAATTCTCATCACTTGCTATATAATAGCTTTTCACAATTTGATCCACATATCATTTAAACAATAACATTATCCATTCCGTATCCAATTCATGAATATATAACTCATGTACTCTATGCGTTTACAACATATTTCACATTCCATTTTCAATTCATTATATCACTTCTATTTCTCATACCGTACCATTTCAATATCAATTATAGAACTTTATTATTTATTTACCCTCTATTAACACGACTCAGACTCGGACTCGGACGGATACATGGATCCAACCAACACACCAGTTTGGCAATCAGTGCCTCATAGGATAAATCCGAAGTAATAACTGCGTCCAGCGCTATATAAATTTGACACCCAATGTCTCATCGGTTAAACCGAAGTAAATTGGCACCTAGTGCCTCATCGACTCGAAGTCTATATCCAACTCAGCCCGATACAGTTAATAGGGTTCCAATTCACTTTCCAAATACAACCAATATCCAATTATCATATTTGCACATATATATTCATTTCAATTCAAATAATCAATACATTCATAATATATCTACCAATTCAATCAATTTTAATTCAATTCAATATCAAAGTGCCAAATACTCACCTCAACCACTTACCATATGCATTAAATCAAAATACAACAATTAGTAACTAGGTTCGGATTATAGAAATACAAACTGTGAATTCTGAGCTATTCCACGTCGATTTTATCTTTCCTCTTTTTAGTCAAGGATTCTGATACAACGTTGGCTACGGAATTAAAACAATTATAATTCATCAATATAACACAATTCAATTTCATATTGAATATTTTAAATTTTTACTCAATATTTGCCTAAATTTCAATTTAGTCCCTAAACTGAGACTAATTTTTATTCTTTGCATTTAATTCTATATTTTCATACAAATTCCACTTTAAACTAAATTTAATTTCCTATTTTCACTTAAACCCCTAAATTTCAAAATTTTCACAATTTAGTCCCTAATAGTCAAATTTTACAATTTGCTCTACAATTTAATCATTTTCCATTTCTAACTTTAAAATTTATCAATTTAATCCCTAATTCCATTTATAACTTAAAAATTTATCAATTTAATCCCTAATACTGAAATTATTTAACATTAATAACCTTTAAAAACTCAATAAATGTTAAAATTTCAACAAGGGTCGGGTAACCCTAGGTACCGGGATTCCAAAAACTTAAAAATTACAAGAAAGGGGACTAAATTGACTAACTAATTAAACTTTGAAAAATTGGAACCCTAGCCTTGCGTGACTTCTTCTTTTCTTCTTTCTCTTTTTCTTTCATTTTCTTTCTAATTTTGTTTGGCTTTCTATTTCTATTTCTTTTTCTTATTTGTTTTATTATTATATATATATATATTTACTTAATAATTAAGATAACATATTATAATATATTTTAACTTTAAGTATTATAATATATATAATAAATTTACACATAATTTATATGTAATTTACTAATGCCGTCCCACTAAAAAAACAATGGTAAAATTGCTTCTTTAGTCTCTTTAATTATTCTTTAATCTATAATTCAACTTTCTCCCTATATGCAATTTAGTCCTTATACATAATTACTTTTAATTCATATAAATTCACTTAACCGAAACCTAATTAACTACACAACTAACTTCGTAAATATTTATTAAAAATATTTACGAATCCAATTTACAGGAACAGAGGTCCGGGAATGCACTTTCCTACACCCCTGACTATAGGGTCGTTACATACCTATTCAACCTTCTATAACATAACAAACATAATCAACCATACCATTTTAAAATAAACACAACAATTCACAACATGCATCAATGCTAACTTTGCACACACTTTATAAGCCTTCCAACCATTTCTCAAATCGTACCTATAGCTTCAAGGTACTAACCATTATCACATATATCAAAATTTACACAAGGTACAATTATCCTTCCCATTATCAACCCTTCAATCTATAAAACATACTTACTAAATTCACACATCAAGAACATCATTACAATATATATTTATACATGATTCACACCATTATCAAATAGCATTATATATAAACAAGGTCCATCACATATCAATTCATCTTTCAATTTATTAAGACATAGATAAAAGACTCTCTTAGGTACATGCCCTTAACTGACAAAAGGAAATTCACCGAGATTGTTGAGTTTAAGATTCTTGATGGATGCTGAAAATCGATGCTCAATATTCCAAATAACTCCTAATCTACGCACGGAAAACAAAACCGTACATTGAGTAAAAACTCAGTTGTATTTCTATAACTAATATTATAACATAACATAACATAACATAAATTATACAAAGACATAAATAAAAAATCAAAGGTTTATTTGCAAATTAATATGCCAAATTATACCATTTCTTCATATTCATTAACTCAATCATATTCAATTTGCTATCATAAGAACATAAATCATTCATATCGCATTTAAAGTCACACCGTATGGTTGTCACATTTTCATTTCAAATTCCTAACCTTGAAAGTCCAATAAACATAGTCAATCGTCATTTCAATTCAATGCTAACATTTCATCAATCAATCATCAATTCATAAATGTAACATCATGATTCATCTCAATAAGAATTTAATTTCACATTTACAACAATACACAATATTTCTAAAGCTATTCAATTTAATATTTATCACAAACAACCAATCAAATCGAATGAATTTCATTCGATTTATCATTTCTAACTCACCTTATGATATTATCATGTAAATTAGTTCATAAATGCATCAATTGAAGTGATTTAGGTTATAGAAATACAAATTGTAAACTTCGAGCTACTCGTTGACGGCTTTATCTTTTCCCTTCTTTTTTGAAGAATCCGAGTTGATGTTAGCTACGGGTTAACATAAACACACAAAACCATCAATACACAATCAATTTCACACTCAATTGCAAATTTATACGAATTTTACATTTTATTCAATTTAGTCCCTAAAACCAAAACTAACATAACTTTCAATTTAGAACACAAATTTTCAATTTGATTTCATTATAGTCTATTTAGGACCTCCTATTTCTCATTTCTATAGCAAGTTCCACAATTTATGCATTCTAGTCCCTAATGTAAAAAACCATTAATTAACTTCACAAGTTAGTCTTTTTTTCACCTATAAGCTTAAAATCTATAAATTTAATACCTATAATTTCAAGAAATCATCAATGATAACTTTTTAAAACTTTAACAGTTTAACGAATTGAGACATGGGTTAGCTAGACTAAGCTCCTACAATTTTAAAAACATAAAAATTACAAGAAAATGACTAAATTGCACTAACCAATTAAAGCTTCAAAAGTCAAAACCCCATGGCCTAAAGTTCCTTCTCCCTCACTTGCATTTTTGGTGGAAAATGAGAAAGATGGAGCTTCTTTCTCTTTCTCCCCACTTTTATTTGTTTTCATTTCAATAGTTTAATTTATTTTTTTATTTTATTTTATTTTAATAAAATTTTAATGAGATAAGACAACTTATCGTCCACTATACATACTAAATGGTATAATTGTTATTTAATCCTTGATCCATGTTTCTAATTTAAAAATCTATAGTAAATGAACTTTTAGCACTTTTACAATTTAATCCACGTATCTTAATTAATCACTAATTCAGAAAAATTTATATATCCAAAATTAAATTTGCCTATAATGTAACTCCGTAAATAATATTTAATAAAAATATTTACGGTCTCAAATTATATAAATAAGGTCCCAAAACTGTATTTTCCGACACTACTGACTTTTGAGTCATTACAGAAAGCACCTGAGTCAAATATTTAAGGTCCATTTGAAAAAGACTAAGTTAGACCAACAAAAGAATTACCTAGTTGAGCAACAGAAGCAACGGTAGAAGATTATTGACTCGAAGCCTAAAACTGTAAATACTCATTATAATTCAATCCAGACAACATGGTAAATTTAACACATTGAGTATTAGCAGGTGGAAGAGGAAGAAACCCATCTCCTTAATCTTGGCTACATGTGCAGTTGGTGGATTGTTGTGAGAGGGTTTCCCATGTAGAGCCCAACAAGTGTCATGTATGTGACACTTTTCTCACAGTAAGTACAATGAGTTTTATAGACCCTTTTCCTCGACCTTTTTTATTATCACCTTGCGAGTCATTTTCTAAGCCACTAAGCCACTAATAAAGATGATTCTTCCTCTAATTGAGCCTAATTTGAAAAGATGTGAAGTAGTCAAGCAGTCACTCATCAAGAGTAAGTATGGTTGGGCTGGTAAGAATATGATCTCTCATTAGAGCTAAATTCGTTTCCAATCCAATCAAAGAAAGAACCATAAAGAATTTCTCCATTTGCTTCTTCTAACCGCAACATTCTCAATAAGAGGCATAAAAATATTAAACTCATCCTTCAAATATTCAACCTAAACCAAATGATTAGTCATATCTTGTTGATTTTGCCATAGATGGACAAGACTAGAAAATGCTTTGTAGATGCGCGGAATATCATTAGATATAGGTTCTTGGCCTTAGCCCAAACTTCGTAACAAGTTTTGCAAGATTGAAACAAAGTAAGTAACTTTGGCTTGAACGAATGCCACAGCATGCTGCATAATTGGGCATCAAGTTTATTCCAAGAATCTTTGCCCATTTCATCAACGATAATAACTTCTTTTTCAAAATAGTCTTTATAGCCTTGCCCTATAAACCATAATTCCACAAAAGCAGCCTAAGTAACATAATTATTACTACCTTAGGATTTGACAGTAGTAATAGTAAAGAATTGGATAGCACTAAGAAGATGAATTTAGTAAAAGTTGAAGGATCCATAGCAAGGGAGAAAGAAAATTAATTAAAAATAGAAATTATGATTGAGTCTGTATGTAGGTGGCACCACCGTAGGTGAATTGACGACTGGAAGAATTGTGGAGGAGAACGGTGGCTAGAAGGGTGGCCTACGTTCTCTCACACATCGGCGCATGAGAGTGGGACAAAAAGCAATTTTTGGTGACAATTTTTTGGTCGGAAGGTCAACGAAGGCTAGGCTTTTTAATGATAGGGGCGGTGAGGCTTGGTTAGCTCTGATACCATGTAAAATCAAGAGAGAGATAAAAAAATAAAAAGAAGAAAATTTGTAACTATTGTTATAGCCTTAAGAAAATAGAAAAAGAAGAAAGGGAGGGAATATAGAGAGGAGAAGAAAGAATAATGTTTTGAATATAGTTCAATATATGTATAAACTTTAATACATAACCTATATGTACTAATAGACGTACATATAAGAAGGAAAGTCAAAGATATCAAAGACATTATACACCCTTAATTTTATGCTAGTCAATCCTTAAAATTGCTACACATTAATTATAATATCATATCAATATATCAAAAGTCAGGGAAGAGGAATGGCTACTAGAGATTGGTTTTGGGTATATTCTAAGATTTTTCGGTTCTAAAAGTGATGGTTTTCTTTGGGTAGAGATAAGTTTTTTTGCGTTTTTTTCCCCACATGTTAGGAAAGAGCAATTGGTTTAATCGATCTATTTTTTTCCAAATCGACTTAACTGATTTTAACATGATAAAATCGATCCAATCGACTTGAATTGAGAAAATCGATCAAATCAAACTAACATTGATTCGATTAGTTTTTTTTTAGTTAATAGACTCAATTTAAAGTAAACCTGAACCACGAAGAAAATTTTATGTACCAGCACCCAAATTTTTTTTAAATACTGGTATTTTTATATACTAGTATGATACGATTTTAAAAAAAACACCCTAGTGTTGGCCATTGGGTTCTCAAAGTAAAAAAAAAAAAAAAAAAAATCAATTTTTTAAAGCCTGACACAATCGTCAGGCAATCATAAGGCTAAAACACTAGGTAGTGCCGGCCATTGGATTCCCAAAATCTCATTCTATTATTCATTTCAGGTCATTTTAGTGATTGTTTTTAAATCTGTGTCATTTTAATAAATATTAAATTTTTTTAAGTTAGATTGATAAAATAGCCCAGTTCTGTAGAATAATTAAGAATAATTATACATAACGAATAAAACTAGACGATTAGTAATTATTGTTGTTGAACAGTTGTGTACATTGTTGGTCAGCAGAAGCAATAGCTGATGTGAAAGCCTTTGGTCTTAATTAGCGGATTGAAAGAAGTCTGGATTTTCATTATATTGAACTCAACTATCGGAGTTTATAAAAGTACACATAAATATCATGTAATTATCATTCTATAAAACTACTTGTGCCTGCAACTCTACTCCCCAGTCCCCTATAATACCATCAAAGAAAAGAAATAGGCTACTACACTCCCTAGTCCCCTATAACACCATTCAAGTATTATCATCTGATGACAAGGATTCTGTAAATGGCAGCCCCAGTGTGTGACTCCAAAGACTTTAGGGGGAAAAAAAAGGCAAATAATAATAATGATAATAATAACAATTCATCTATGGGAACTCTAGGTCTGATTAAGTCAAAATTGTTTCCAAGTTCATTATGACTAAAACATACTTAGTTGAACCCTCCAGTTGAGGCAGTATATCATCTTGGTATTGAAATTTCAGCAGCTCTGATTGGACAATTGCATAGGGGCCACCGCTTGCAGGTTATCATCATCATCTGTTCCAAAATATCGGTCTCCAAACTCACCCATACCAGGGACAACTCGGAAATCTTCATTTAAACCAATTTCAATCTCAGACGTTACAATCTTTACTCTTGGGAAGCTTTTGCACACCACATGTACCCCTTGAGGTGCCTGGCCAGCAAGATGACAGTAAATTTTAAACAGGAATTGCTTAAGAGAAGAAAGCTATAAGAGAGATACTAATCCATTCACGACGGCTTGTACCAACAAGAACTTACAGATATGAGATTGAGAAATATGATGTTGGACTCTGGTACACCCTTTTTTATAAGCAAGGAAATAGCTTGAACAGCTGAATTGCCTGTAGAAAAGTTTGCAACATCTTAAAACCACAAGATTATGATATTGAGTTGAATAAAAATGTCCAAAACAAACTACTAGCTCTTAGACTCTGAGAATAAAGTTATTAAGCAAGAAAAACTTAACAATGTCCCAAATGGGATTATAGTTCTAGGTTAGAACACATGGGATGACTCAGGACCATGAAGACAATCCCGAGATTTTTCATCTGGTGCATAAATACCAACCCAGCTCAGCCCACAATCTGTATGTGAACCAAACGATACTTGAAAATGAAAGCAAACAGAAGATGATTATCAACCATGAATAGAAACGCACCTGTGCCTAGGATAGGATCCAGTAGCAATACATGCCTCTCTGAGATGTCTTGCGGTAGTTTTTCATAAATAAGCTATTCAATCATCGAAGCATGAATGAAGAAGTGAGAACGGAGGCAAAAAACACTTTTACATGGAAAGTAGTAGTGTTTACAAACCTGCTGACCATTGTCACCTTCCCTGTGAATAAGAATTTTGCCAATCTTGATACCTTTGCAGCATGCTCGCAACGCATTCTCCATACTCTCACCACTAGTATTAGTTTAGTTTCAAGAGATGGTAGCTAATGGTTTAAAATAATGTGCATGGATAGTGTGGTAATAGTATCAATAAGTTAACAACCATGATAAATTCAAATTTTATTGGAAAAGCAATTGCAGTCACCCAACCATCTTCCCTATTGGTCTAGAGCTATCTGAAACATCTTCCAACTCACACCTACTTAACCATGGTAAGCTAAGTCGTATTAATTTTAAGTTCACATGTCCATGGCATACCTAAAGTATCTTTGGTTTATTCTTATGACATCAGCACTAGAAATAAATATTCGTCCACTTAAGTCGTCATTGATTAATTTCTGACCATCACTCCCTATGATTTAACTCTTTAGAAACGTCCCACCTCCTTCAAATATCCCCAAGAAAGTTTTAAATCAAGGAAACCATGCAATTATTTGATGAAATTAGAGATGAATACTCTAATATATTGAGGAAAAACTCACTCAAAACTATGTATTTCTTAGAAATATGTACAGATATATATACATGAAGCATTGAATCATGTAAGGAAAGAATATCTCTAATTAGAATCTCTAAAAATCAGCTATAATCCCTAAACATTAGCCATTCAATGCTGTCAAATAAATCAAAGATTCTCAACATTATTGATCCAGTTCCTTAAGATTTGAGACCAGAGTTGTACCTCCTAATAACCGAAACACCACATAACCTCTTACAGAAATCCACACCTGTATATACAGACCCTGCATCCACAATAACAACAATATTAATAATTATGACTAAGTAGCACTGTATATGCAAATGAAATTAAGAAACACAACAGCTTAGAACATTAAAGAAGCAATTAGCAATCATACATGCTAAATGCATTTAGAAAGTAGAAAACTCAATTCCAGATGATGTCAGATAACAAATCTATACAACTATATCTGACAGACATAACCTTAATAAAGTGTAATAAGGATGTGATAAAGACATAATAATGATGTGATAACCCCGATAATACTTCATATAATGTCCGGACTAGACGAAGTAACATCAACTAACCAGTTGGAGTGATCACTTGCTTTTCTGTAAAAGGCAGATGTCCCAGCCCATGTTCAACAACCTAGAAAAGATTATCTTAAATGACTGAGAAACCTAAGGGGGAATTTTTGTTGCATTAATTAACATGCAAAGGAAACCAAAAGATAAATATTGCATCTAATCCAAAATATACCCACCAGACGAATCAACCGATCAGAGTAAAAAACAAAGTCATGTTTCGTTGTTTGAGAATCACGAATGAGGGTATGCATGCCTCGTATCTACATAAATAAAAAGATCATGTTCGTTTAACAAATGTACATTGATCTTTTTCAAGTAGCTATTGGAGCTCAATACATGCAGAACAAATAGTTCACCCTTAGTTAATTGAAGGAAACAAAAGTGTCATACCTGAAAAGTTGATTGAATGACATATAAATTTGGGTAGATTTTACAAAGATCATGCTGTCCAAGCTTTGTCCTGATATGTTGCACAATCAAATCAATTGCTACATGATTATCTCCCCCACGGGGAATGATAATATCTGCATACTTCTTTGTTGGAAGTATAAAGTCATCAAAGGCAGGCTTCACAAACTTTGAATACTGCATTAAAAGTTAACTGCATATAAATATCAGCTGAAAGGAAGCACCTCCAAAAGAAGAGAAAGCTGAAAAGTTAGTAAAGACTATAAAAGATCATAAATTATTGAGCCCAATATTTCTTGCATTGAGGAAACAAATCAAATCCAAGCTTCATAATGCAGTGATGCTGCAGTTTATTGTTGCTGGTGGGAGAGAGAACACAACATGATTCAAAAACCTTATGCCAATTTATCATGTGCATGTGAGTGGTGAAGAAAAGTTAGACCTGATCAAGGACTGCACCGATATCTCTTCCTTTGTCAACAGTATCACGCCTTATTCTTCTAGCCAGACGTACATCAGCATCTGCACTGAAAATTTTACAATGTGAAGTGACAGCCCAACTTAGTAACACCAATGAAGCAACATGAAGGATACATTCTCCAATATATGCAAGTCATTCACTTAAAGCTTTCAGCAATAAATAATAAATAAGTCATCACTGATTTCTTTTTCTTAGTAGTAACTATCATTGCATCCGTATTAAGAATAGCACGCAACCAAAACAGTTTGGTAATCTAATGATGCATATTGACAAAATGCAGTACAACCAATCTAAAATGTCCCTAGCAATAGGCAGCTACAGATCTTTAAAAGGAATAGCAATATTGGGGAGTTAGAAAACAAATTATCATACCACAACCAACATTATAATAGCACCGTTTCATCAGTTCATCATCTAGAACAGAATTTAGGTAACAGTAAAGTTTCATGCCAGCTATAAGCAGCATGCAAATAAATAGGATCAGCCAAAGAACTGAAATAAACGTTTAACTATTTAACCTGTATCAACAAATATCTTCATGTTCATCAACTCTCGCACACGAGGGTCGTGAAAAATGAGTATCCCTTCCAAAATTATAACATCTGAAGGATTAACCTGCAGAAACTTTATCACAGTGAGTTTCTAAAAGTCAAGAAAACAACAAACATCAGTTGAAATTTATTACTACAATTCCTTTGTGAAAAGAAAAAAAAAAAGCAATCAAAAGGGTCGTGGAAAGACATGTCTACCGGTTATAAGGAATTGTAAGAAGACATTAACAGCTAGGACATTGTACATATATACAATTATAATTGAATTCTAGGTGATTAAGAAGGCAAAAGATGTTTTAATAATTGGACTCGGTGTACTGCATTGAAAATTGGACTCGGTGTACTGAATTGAAAATGATTTAGGGAACCCTTGAACCAAAAAGTGCCTGCATCAAAGATATAATAACATGGGTCCATGTCATATTAACATACATTTGAACATTGTGAGACCTTACCCTTCTTGCAGGAAAAGCATTACTTTTACAACTCTTGAAATCATAGTTTGGAATATCTACTGCTCGGTCATGCCTCAAGTTTTCTATAGAATCTAATAATTTCTCTGTGTCAAATGCATCTGCAGAAAGGAACAGTACTGTATCATTAAAATTCAAAGAAAACATATGGTGGAACCAAACGTCTTTCACATAAAACATTCACATCTCCTTAAGATCAATTAGTGAAAACATGCCTTTTGACATTTGCCCGTTAATAGTACTCAAATGCTCTCAGAAAATATTAAATACTTCAAAATTTACCAGATGTCCAAAATATCAAATGCCTAAAAGTTCAGGATAAGAAAAACTAAATTCAGATAGTGCCCTTGTTACCAAGACAGTTCATAGAAAACACTTGTTGAACAATTAAGTAGTGATGAAAGAGAGAGAGTATGAGTTTTTGTCAAATAATAAGCACAACGATCCAGCATGTCACGGGTTTCTTAATATTTTGGATCTCTGTTATAGAAATATTCTCACCAGGATGGTCAAAGTTGTATTCATGAACCCTAGCAAGTTCCTCTTCAGTGAGATTGTGATAAAAGGAATCCTGGCACATTGTTCAGATTAAAACTCTAACCAACAGGAGAGAGGAGACTAATTGTTTTTAGCAGTGCAGAAAAAAAAAAGCTACAGAAGTGGTCAGATCAAAATGTTGAACAATTTCCTTCTGCAAATGATGTTCAAATGACAAATGCCTACCCTCTCTTCCTTTTCTTTTTATGAATAATGACCAACAAATTCATAATCGATTAATGCACAACCAATTTAAGACAGGAAAAAACAAAAATGGAAGGAAGCCAATGATCCATTCTCACCCTCATAGCTAGGTTAATCAAAGAACCAATGGACTGAGTAAACATTCATAAACCCAAGTTTAAAGTGAACTTCAGCGGAAAATGAATTTCAAAACAGGAGAGAGGGGAAGACTGCATTTCAAATTTCATACATTTTCTAGAGCTTTAACTATTCAGCTTTGAAAATTCATGTTAGCTACAAGTTTACTTTTAAGATTCTTTTCTCTAAATAACCCTTAATAAAATCCAGACTTGAAACTAAGAGAAGACTGATTACCTGATTAACTAATACTACACGCTGATCATGAAGTTGCTGAATAATCATATCGCAGACTGTAGTCTTACCAGATGCTGCTCCCCCAGCAACTCCTGGCCCACAAAATAATAGCCAAAGTTAGATAAAAGTGAAAATCAGAAAGACAAAAGAATTCATAATATAGTTGAAAGAAACCAATTTAATAACAGAACTAGTACCAAATAAGTATTTAGTTCAGTGCCTGAACGTAGTTTCTTAACTATAATTCAAACAAAATTGAAGAAAAGTACATTATACAAACAACACTTGTGTCTCAAGCACAGTGAACCGAAAAGATCCATTATGTGGTAAAATATTATATTATGGCAATTCTTCTTCAAGGAAAAAGGAAAAAGAGCCTGGATTGCCGTCAAGTCAGCATTCTTATCCAAACTTTTTCACTAACTAATTTTGATCATTATTTCATCCAAAACACGATGCAAGTAACAGGTTAACAACCCTACTCTTGTTCAAACTTACCAATAATAAAAGGTTGTTTATGCACATTTTCAGCACCCGGTGAGGTTGTAGGCTTCTCAATATTTTTTGACTCCAAACCATCCATATGGAATCCAGAAAAGTGGACCCCAGATGAGGCTTCTATCATATCCTCAACTGAGTTAGAACCCATATGCTAAGACCTATACATAAAAGTTAAGAAAACAAATAAATGAGATCATAAAAATAAGATAGAAGTTAAATCCTGAATGGACACCCGCTTGATTGATTCATGTCTTAGTAAATTTTCTCTTCCCTTCCAAGAAGAAAGAAAACATTCATAGATGCAGCAATCCCCTTCACTTCACAGGAAAGCAAAGTTCTCTGCTTATTACCAAATCCCATAAAAGTTGTCCCTTTTTTTTTTCGATTTTACGATTACAATTCAACTTCAACCAACTTAAAAAGAAAAAAGATTCATGCACATTGCGATCCCATCACAGAATATTCATTAAGAAGTAGAATCATGGTGGAAACTAGTCCAGTAAAGTTCCTTTCTTTCTCCATTTTTCCACATTACCGATCACACTCAACTGAACTGATTGCTACAAACTAACACAACAAAAGCATATGTCCAAGTACTTCCAGTCAATCACAAAAATCGAGAAACAAGCACCGACTTTTTGGTAAGCCACGTGAATCAAACCTCTCATACAACAAAATAGAGTAATACTCAGCAGCATTCAAGTGAAAATTACCAAGATATGAACTGGTATTAGCTCCCAATTATAACATAATAATCCAATAATCTGAAGCTAAAATCTATCTACTCCCTTCAAAATCACCAATGAAAAAGCACACGTAAAAACTAAATCTAACACCTTTGGGAAGAATTAAAAATACCCGGAAAAAAAAAACAAAAATCAATTTAATATTGAATTAAGCAAAGACTACTAATTCTCACATCAACTAATGCAAAAAGAAAGAAAAAGCTTAAATAGTAATTTAATGAGGAATATTGAGTTAAATTACCTGATTAAGAAAAATATCGAATTTTTTTTCTATATTTTTGAGGAGCGAGAGAAAGAGGTGGGTAAAACGGAGAGGATTGATTTCGAGGTATTTATACAGTTTAAGAGTGAAGGAGACCTAAGCCTCCTGTAAAATAAGCATTTCATTTATTGGTTAAAATTCTGCTATTAGTCCCTGTACTTTACAAAAAATTGTGAATTTAGTTTATGTACTTTAATTTGCTATTTTTAGTCCTTATACTTTTCAATTTTTAAAATTTCAGTCCTCACCAAACGATAATTGTTAAATTTATTAAATTAAGTTTTGCTATTTCTAAAGCTGGTGCGGCGAACATATTATTAGAAGTGCAACGCTATATCAGTTTGTTATTTTCACATATTATTTACTAAAATTCAATTAATAATTAACGATGGCCTATTGCGTCAAAACTGAAATTTCAAATTTTTAAAAATTATAGAGACTTAGAATGATACAACTAGAGAATATGAACTAAATCTACAACTATACGTATAGGACAAAACTAGTAATTGAAATTAACCAAATACATTTAACTAGTATTGTTTGGGTTAAGATTAAAATTTTAAATTTCAAAAAGTTCAAGAACTAAAATTGATCAAAATAAAGTATAATGACTAAATCTATAAATTTTGTGAAGTATAGGGACTAATAGCAAAATTTAACCTTGTTTATTGTATTCTTAAATATCTATTTTTTTTAACACAATGCCTAGAACTACTCATAACCCTTCCCCAACCCACGTCCTCCTACATTGACAACAATGTCTATGCCACTCAAGTTAAGACTCAATCAATTATTTTTAAAGAATTAAGATTAATAAATTAAGTGTAATGATAAAATATATTATATTTAAGAAAGAGAATTCAAATTCGAACTTTGCACGAAGGTACTGAAAATGACAATTCATTGAATACTTTAATTTAAAAAATAATAGTTAGGATTTATTTACTCAATAATAGTCATTCCATTGTGGGAAAATATTTTAGTACATTGTCAATGCAATCTTTAGACTCCACAAACAGGACCAAACGTTGACAAGTGTCCTATAGAAACATAATAAAATATTAAAAAAATACATGATAATTTTTTAAAATTATTTATGAAATAAAAAAATACACTTTATTTACCCTTTTATTATATTGGATTTTTATTTTTTGAACTTTGTATTTCACTTCAAATGGACAATGATAGGTAAACTCACCAATTTCACATTTTTATTATACTCCTATTATTTATTTACACAATTTCTTTTCATTTTCTTTTAGCTGAAGAGATATGTGGCTATCCTCAAACAAATATATATATATATATATATATATATATATATAAGTCCTAAAAATCTTTTAGCTTATATATATACAAAATGATTTGATAAATCATGTATTATTGGTAAAATTTCAGATATCACAAATTTAAAAAATAGACATTTAATATTTTCTTTATCGGAATAAAATTTCATAGAATATCAAATATTAATACATAAAATGGTTAAAAAAATATAATATTATGAGTAGAGATGAAATAATATAGTTTGAGTTCTTGTCAAACAGAAATTTCACAAGAATTTTAATCACCTCTTAAAATTTTTTAAAATTATATAAATAATAAAATTATAATTTAATCATCAAAATAATAAAATATTAATTTAATCCTTTTAAATTTTTATAATTAAAATTTAATCCTCCATAACTTTCTCAATATGATGTACTACTACTAATAATTCAACAATTTATGTATAAAAATGGATATACGATCATATATTAAATTAAAGATAAGATGTCCACCAACAATATGCATTATTGTTGTTCTTAGCCATATCTAAAATAGGATATATATATATATGTGTGTGTGTGTGTGGGGCATAATTGAAAATTATACCAATATATATAAATTGTAGCAATATTATTATTAGGATTGTAGTAGAAACAGTAATTATTTTTATTCTTTTGAAAAAAAAGTATGTCTTTTACTTTTAGGTATTATTGGTTGCATTCAAAAGTGGAATAATGGAAAAAGTAAAGGGACAAATTGAAAGAAAATAATATTAAGTGTGCTTGAAAAAAAAAGTATTTTCAATCAAAATATATAAAAATAAATCATTACAAATTAAAATGATAGAGAAAATTGAAATTAAGTGTATATTTTATAAAACATGTGAATATTTGATACATTACAAATAGAATTTAAAATTACAAGCATAATTATAAAATTTGTACTATAAACAAATAAGGCTATATAAACCGCTCAATAATTTAAATGAAGACTAATAATTTAAATTGTAACTTTATTAAATTAAATAATTAAAATATAAATTTACTAATAATTCAATAACTTTACACATAATTCAAAAATGTGTTTCTAAAAAGTGAGAAAGAGATCCTAGCATCCACGTGACATCTGTCTGTCAGTGTGTGTGCAGTTGGATTAGATTAAAAATTTAGATTTAGATTTCCACGTAAGTACCCAATCACCTCTGGGCTCCACTCCTGACGTCTCTACTTAAATAACTACACCTTTTTCCGTGCTTTTATTTTATTTCATCAAATACCATCCGTAAGTCTTCTACAAACAGCACGTTGGTCCAAAATTTTAAACAATCAATAAAAGATAATTACTAAATTATTTTGAAATAAAATTTTAAAAAATGATAATTAAAATCAATACTTTGGTAAAGGAGTTCGCCCCAGTGGCCGAAACCAAAACCAATTAGCAGGCCCATTTGGTTTTTCTATGAATAAATTATTAAAAAATTAAATATAAAAATATGTGGGAACAAATTAATTACAAAAATAGAATATTTATTACAATACTTTTAGGGATGAACTTTAAAAAAAGTTTAATAAGAAAAAAAGTTGAAAAAAATATTTTTTAATTAATACCACCAATATATCAGGCGATATCCCTTTAATTAAATAAATAAATAAACTTGATTTTTTTCCTTATAATCTAACTTGGTAAATAGAAATGTATGAAAAAGATATTAAAAGTCTAAAAGTGAGGCAATGGTTATTGAAAAAGTAAAACTAAGTATTGGAACCATAACTTTCAACCTCTTTTATTTTTTTCTATTAAACTTTTTTTTTAAAAAAATTTATCACTACCATTAATGTGTCAAATAACTCTACAAAAAAATATTTTTTCCCTTTTTCTTTTTTCTTTTTGTTAAACCTACTCTTTTTTTTAAAAAAAATATCGGTGCCACCAATGTGCTAAATAACATCCAACATAATTGAAACAAACATTCCATTTTCATAATTAATTTATTTTTCATCCTATTTTTATATTTAATTAATTTTTTATATTTTTATAAAAAAGTAGTAAAAAATTTCTTTTTATGCTAGTAGGTCCATCGAGATCTTCAATTCCCATTCTGTTTCATATTCACCTACCACTTTACCTTTTTATCAAGTAATCCTCCTCTTCATTTGTAATATTTTTAATTTAATCCAAATCCACTTTTAAAACAAATACACATTTTATTCAATATAACCCTTATGCTTCTTCTTTTTTTGAAAAATCAATTGGACTTTTATAATAAACTAAGTCAGAAATTACATAAAAGGACTATCACCCATAATGGGCTGAAAATCCAAAAGAAAGCAACAAATAAACTTAAAGAAACTAAATAATCAGGCCCAACTGAACAGGAAAGGCCCATAAACAAAACAAAATTCAAATAAATAATAAAAAAGGAAACCTAATTAATGTCCAGTCAATCACCACAGCTAGACTCCATTATCCCTTGTCTTTTCATTTCACCATTCCATCTTTTATGATAACAGTTCCCAAAAACATATATTTACTCTTTTGCTATCAATTTCTTTGAAACCCTCTTTCATCTCTTTCATCTTGACTCTTCGGCTCTCAATTTGGCTGTCTTAATCTTCGATTTTCCCTCTCATGATGAGCATGGCATGGATCCTCCCCCTACAGGTAATATCCTACTCCCTTCTTCAGGGCTTCTTTGGCAAGGAAATGGGCATAATCATTTTTCGATTTAGGAATAAAATGAAAATCGATATTCTGAAAGTAAACTTTTTTGCTTTAATTGTCTCTGGTGAGCGTTCCTATAATTGATTTATTTGTATCTTTAGATTGGCATTTCTTTATCACTGTTCTTGAGTCCCTCACTATTTGTAAATTGTTAAAACCCATTGTAATGGCTAACTGAATCGCTTGTAACCCTGCATGTGCTTCCGCCGCGAACGGTGTCGGTATATCGAATTGGATAACTGTTTTTGATACCAAGATATCACCCCTCTCATCACGTACAGCCAGTCTCGAAGCAGATCTGTAGATCTCTTGTCAATAGCCGCATCGAAAAAGATAGTTACCCTCGTGTTTCTTGCTGCATGTTTATGATCTTTATCAATGATCATGTGTCAGAGTCTTAAAAATTTATATAAAGAATGATCGAGCCTAGAAACTAACTGTGACAACGATTGAGGCAAGCACACCTATCGAACAGTAGTATAGTTTAGTGGCAAGACCGGATTGTCGAACCCAAAGGAACTAAAAGTACTAATACTAACTTTCTTTTTATTATTTAGCCTAAAATAAAAGTGAATTGTTATCTAATCTAAAAGTAACTAACTATTAAGCTAAAGATGCTAAGACAAAGAGAATGAATTGGAGAAATACTTGTGGGAAAAACCAATTGATTAAGACAATACCCGAGGAAGAATCCACCTAGACTTCACTTGTTATTTAACTCTGAACCAGACGATTTATTCACTTGACTTGATCCGTAAGACTCCCCAATGTATATTAATACCTCTCTCGAGGCTACTAACGTCTAACCCTAGGTTGATGAATTGAAATCTCTTTCTAGTTAAAACCCCTAGAATTGCATTAACTCGATCTATGGACTCCCATATTAGGTTTGACCCTTATCCGGCAGATTTTCGTCATCCTATCTCTAGGGTTGCGATCAACTCCGCTTAACTATGCTAGATCTACTCTTAGACAGGGTCTATTCCTCCTCTGCCTAAGAACATCAATACTTGAATCAATATCCTGAAATAATAAAACAAGAATTAAGAACACATAATTAAGAACAAATCAAGTATTTATCATATAGTTCAGAAAACAATAACAAGATCCGTCTTAGGCTTCATCCCCCTCAGGTATTTGAGGGTTTAGTTCATAATAATAAAAGAATACATCTCAGAAGAAAATATAAAACAAAACATAAGAAAAACCCTAAAACCCCCTGAAGGAAATTGAAGGGAAGATCCTCCGTCTTGAGTATAACTCCGGCTTCTTGAGATGAATCAACTGGCTTTCTTCGAGTAAATCCCACAATTCTGGCCTCTCTGGCTTGGCTCTTCGGCCTAACTGGACGCCCCCTGAAGGTTGGCCTCTAGGGTGTTTATATAGGATTTTAGAATGGATTTCTTTGCCTCTAAGTACCCTAATCCGAATGAAACTCTTCTTTGTCACGTCAGGGACACGCCCATGGCACACGCCCGTGTGAATTGTGGCCAGGACGTTAATGAGGCACGGCCGTGTCGATTTCATACTTTGGCCCATTTTCTCCATTTTAGGCCCATTTCTTGTTCTTTTCATCCTCCGGTGCTTTCCTAAGTATAAAACATAAAATTAAAGGATTAAAAGCACCAAATTCCACAATTCAAGGCTTAAATCATCCAAAAGTATGCTAAATGTGGGGTTAAAATATGTATATATTACGGTTTATCAAATACCCCCACACTTAAGCATTTGCTTGTCCTCAAGCAAAATTCTCAACTCACAATTAAAATGAACTTCCTTGATTCATAATATTCATCAATAATGTTCCATCATAGTTCAAAAGATAATTCATACATTGATAATTTAAGTAAAAGGATCTTAAAGATTCAAACAATCAAAGTCATAGTTTTTGTAGCACGAAAAATATAAGCGTTTTCCCTTACCTAAATAATCACATTTAATTTCAAAATCGACAAGAGTTGACATCCTCACTAAAGATTCACTCAAATCACTCAAAGTGTTTAAGGTTCAAAATTAAGCACTCAAAAGTCGAACATGAAAAGTTAATCCTATAGGCTTGCATGAAAATCAAATCTCTACCACTGTAAAATGAGATGATACACAAATCAAAAGGTCTTAAGAAGGGTTATAATGGGGCTTGGGTTAAAGGTGTGGATAAAGGCTGAATTAGAGGGTTAGAATCGAGATTGAATTGACAATTTACCTAACTAGAAAAAATTAAACTAATACTTGAATAATTACATCAATTACAACTTCACTAATAATACGAGCTTCTTCTCAATATGTGGAATTTTAAACGTATAAGCTCACTTGATCCTAGAACTAATAATGAATATACTTCATTTTTTTTAAGAACAAATCATTATAATAAGAAGAAAGAACTTTAATAACTGAGATATAGAACATAGTTAGGAAACAATTCAAAATCAAATTTCGACAAAAAGGGAGTCAAGGAATGGTAATAACAAATACAAGATGGGTTTTGGTTTATTATTAGTGGGTAAGTCAATAAAAAGGTTGTTAGGATCAAAGGGGTTCACTGAGGGTTAATTGTGAGGATAGGCTTTTTAGTGGAGTGAGTGGGTTAAATCCTAAGTGCCTTTACCATATCTGTATATCAAATCAATAATATGGTCTTGACATGTATAATCGAAGTAAGTTCTAGAATAACAAATCAATGTTGACACACCCACAATCAAAAACTGAGCACGAAAGGATGTATGCTCTAAAAGGCTCAAAATCTCACAAGAATTATGGGTTTTGATATCAACCTTGTAAATTTCAAACTTCAAGGTAATAATTAGATTCAGGTAGACAACCTAACAAAATTTTAATTTTTGAAAATAGACTTATCGTGCTTGATTCTCTAGTCTCCTAAAGTTTAAATCATCACTGCACAATTATCAATGACTTATTCCAAAACATATCAATAAAAATCATAAATCAAAAGAAATTTCATTCTAATCATAATATGGGAAAATTACTTAAGAACAAGGTATAATTCAAGGCATAATTCAGGGATTTGAGAATAATGCAGAAAGTTAGGCACTTTCTCGAAATAAATATTCACCCCTCCACACTTAAGATGTACATTGTCCTCAATGTACAAAGATAGATAATAGCTGTCGAAACTATTTTTTTTTAAAAAACAGGAATCATCTTGGTTTTGAAAACGAAAATAAAATGGGAGTCGCCACCGATCTTTATTAGGTGTGATTGGACCACCTTTGTTTTAATAAAACATTTTGGTTTACTAAAACAACATTTTTGGTCTACGAAATTTGAGAAAACGGGTTGGGAGTCGGTTACGTGCGAGGAAGGATTAGCACCCTCGTCACGCCCACAATTGGTACCAAATCGATTAATTAGTGTCCTAATGTCGAAAGTTGAAAACCGAGAACGAATTAAAAAATACGATCATTTTTATTAATATTGATTTTAAAACACTTGAATGAGTTGGAATAATCATAAAAGACCATCTCATCTCGAGGCGACGAAATGCCACATCCAGTAAGTTAGGACACGGCACCCCGAATCCTTGAGAATAAGCCCGCCTTTTATTTAAAAGCATGTGTATTTTAATTTTAAAAGAATATTCGGTTATTTAGATCAAACGAGAAAGAACGAAACCCAGTAAGTTAGGGCACGGTCTCTCGAATTTCTAAATACTGAATATTGCCATTTTTAGAAATTATTATCTCGAGATAACGAGATGCCACACCCAATAAGTTAGGGCACAACACTTTATACTCTCGAGAATAAGCATTTTATTTTAAAGTTGTATTTTTGTTTTAAAAGGATATTCCGTTATTTAGGCTAAACAAGAAAAATCGAAACCCAGTAAGTTAGGGCACGATTTTCTCGAATTTCCAAAACGCGAAATATTGCCTTTATTTTTGAAGATTTTCATTTTAAAACGATAGCGAGTATAATATTTAAAAGCCATGTATGATTTATTTAGACTAAAAAAAACAACGATTTAAAATGGATAAAAATGTTTGGGTTTAATACACAATGTGATGGCATAATGTGAAAATAGCAACAATCATAGAACAATAATACATGAATAAAATGCTATACGACTGAACGACAATCGTACGAAAATACAAAATAACAAACTACAATACATACAAAGATGGCAATCGTATAATGTGCACTATTTAAACATTAGCATCAATAATCAAAGGCAAATAAATTAAACAACATATGTAATAATTTACAAAAAGTATGAAGCAAGTTGAAATAAATTAAATATCAAACATATAATTTGAAATGATGATAAATTAGTTTAAGATAAATAATGTAAGAAGAAAGTCAAAATCAGCAATATAATGATTTAAAAATAAATAATATATACCTATTCAAAAGTGATATATATAAAAGAGTTTTTTTTTAAATATATAAACAAGGTTATGTAAAATAGATAAGATATAAAATAACTTATATATTAAAATAGTTTAGGGTAAATATTATATATATTGATTTAAAATGAATAATATGAAAAAAAAACTTAAGATAAATAGTATATAAACAATAAAATAACATACAAAAGGGGTATAAAATGAATGATATGAAAACCAAAGGATTTAAAATGAATAATATATAAAAAAGGGGGGTTTAATAGGAGTAATTTATAAGAACTTAAAATAAATAAGAATAATGATAATATGATTTTTTTAAAAAGAGAATAAATAAATAAACTATTTAAACAGAACAAGGGCTAAATTAAAAACAGGCTGACATTCGAAGTATAAATTTAAAATAAGGGAAAGATCATTAAGGATTGAATTTAAAGCGCCAGAAAACAGCAAGGACTAGGTGGGAAAATATCCACAAAGTTCAATGCGCACATCCAGTCGACAACTCCAGGGACCAAATCAAAAACAAAATGAAACCTTAGGGCCAAATTTAAAAGAACAAGAAAACAGGAAATGGGGCATAATCAAGTAGAGCTGCGGAAGGGAGGGACCATTCGCGCAAATATCCCTTTTAGAATGCGCAGGTCCCCCCTTTAACTAAACGACGCCGCTTCTTCAAAGCCCTAAAACCCCATTTTTATTCTGTTTCATTCAATCTGGGTTCAGAAGAGAAAGAAAAAAAAAACTAAAATTTTAAAGCTTCTCCCCTCCCCCTTCCTACCGACGTTTGGTGTAACATCCTGATTTAATGGGCCTGTGCATTTTGTGTGTAGATGGTTTAAAATATTAAGTTGAGGGTTAGGGGTCCAGATTGGGCTCAGAAATGGGCTGAGGCCTTGATTGAATTTCTGTGTAGACACTCTAGTGCTTTAAAGGTAGTTATCTGTGTTTTAAATGACAAAATGGGCTTGTGGCCCAAAGGTAAGTGGCGCTATAATGGAGCAGAGGGTGGCGTCAGGGGAAAGGAAGGGAGGAGGCCCAGTTTTGGCCGTTTGAAGCCCAAGTAATTGGGCCAAATTCGGCACTTAAAAGGGAGCAAGGGGGACGGCAACAAGGCTAAATTTTAGGGATTTTTAATGTTTAAAATATGTGGATATTATGCTGATAAAGGAGGGAGGAGTTGGAGCTAATTAAGTCTCTTTTGGAGGAGTTGTAGATTAGGATAAGGGGGAAAAGATGAGAGCTAATCTAGGAAGCTAGTGTTGGCCGAAAATCAAACTCAAGAGAGGGGGAGGAATCGGTTTAGTATAGGCAAGGGGATGTGCCGAAATTTTAAAGGCCATCTTAAGCATTAGTTCTTTTTCTTTCTTTTCTCATCTTCACTCTTTCAAAAGCAGAAATCACCACTTCCCTCACCACTTTTCTTTATTCTTCTATCCGAAACCCTCTGAAGTTTCATTAACTGCCAAACCTCTGCTAATTGCTTTCTTTTCTCTTCCAAGTGCTTTAGCCGAAATCTCCCTCTTGTTCATCTTTTTTGGGATTTCCTTAAAAGCCGAAATTCCTAGATCTCCAATCATCTACGCTTCGGTCTTCTGCTGTGATTGTCGAATCTTTCTGCAAGGGGTAGCCAAAACCATCTGTAGAGGTAAGTGTCGATTGTGCTATTCTTTCAATCATTTCCGGCTTTTTGGAGACCATAGCCGAATGGCTAAATGGTTGATTAATCTTGTGTTTTTCTTTCTCTTGTGGCATTCCGGGATTTGAAGGGGATTCAATCGCTTAGATTTCTAAGCCAGAGTTCAGTAGCACTCGGATCGTATTACTTTCGGGATTTCAAGGTAAGGAGATCTGTTAATTTAAAACGTATAATTCGGGTAAAACACTAACCCTTGGCCGAATATAGGAGAGGCCTTACCTTCGCGTTCTTCCAGCTTTTGAGCAAGTTGTAGACAAAGGGAAGTAGATCTGATTAACGAGGGTATCGACATAGAGAGTAGTACTACGTGTTATCAGGTGTGTAACATTCTTACACCATTTGGATTGCCTGTTAGAATATGTTTATAAATCTGTTATATTCTGTTAAATGCCGAAATACCAGTATGGCTATTGAAAACCCGAGGAGGGTTAAGGCGAATCACCAGGTTAGTGATCTCTGTCATTCTAAAGTGAATAGTTCTGTTGATTTGATATGATAAACATGTATGCCGGTTTCTGTGATTGTACGGGGTTGGGTGATTGATGAAAGGGGAAGTGTTCTGTTGTAGTTGCTTTTGCCATGATCTGTTGTAGTGGCTTTTGCCATGGTCTGACGATGAGCAGCTAACTGCAGCATGACTGCCATCGATGGTGTGTAGCGGTGTGGGTTGATTGTAGAAATCCCCAATGGTGTGATTGGCAGGTAAGGGTGGTGTGTAGCGGATGGAAACTTAAGATTGGGTTGGGCTTTGCATAATGCCTAATATATTATATTTTGTTATCTGTTCTGTGGGGCTAAGGCCCAGCCTGATGGTGCACGAGGGTTGCACACTGAGTCCTGTGACTCACCCTATTATTTAACATTTTTCAGGAGACACCTAGAGCATCGGACCGGGCTAGAGAGGAGCGCAAGGTGGCCATGCATGAGACTATATTGGAAACTGCAAAAGACATTATTTTGTTCATTTATATTTAGTATTTTGGGTTATATTTTATTGTAATAAGGCCACGGGCTATTTACTTTATATTTTCGGTTTTTTTGGGCTTTACTTTCAGACAATTGAATTATCCGATAAAAAATTGACACTAAGGCATGTACTAAATTTCGGTTTTTAATTCATAAAGGCATCGTATAGAATTTATATCCTATATAAATGATCAAATTATTAAGTTTTTCGGTATAAATATTTAAACTCGACAAATGTTTTTCCAAAAACGCGACATGTTTTACTGAAACTTCTTAGTGACATGCCAGATCCGGTCGTGGTGTTTGGGCCGGGTTTGGGGTGTTACAAATTGGTATCAGAGCCCGGTTCAAAACTCGACTTTGGGGTTTTGGGCTCAAAATGTTTTCTAAAGTTGGGTTTTTGAAACATGCATGTTTATAAATAAAATACAGGTTGGTTTTTCGGCATGGCACCTGCGTCTCCGGCCAAAGTCCGCCAGGTCAGTATTCTGAACGCACTGTGTGTTATATATGTATGTGGGCTTGATGGGCTTTATGGGACGTAGACTATTTAAATTAGAACTTGATGGACTCTAGGCTTAGCTTAAACAACTTCTTAAATCTCATAAGACTTAAGTCAACTAAACAAACCCGTGAACAAGTCGCTGGGTTGGGGTGTGGCAACAGGCATGCGCATGTCTAGGATTGGATCCGGAAGAGCCTGGTACTTAAGCAGTCCTAGTGACTCACCTCCTCTTCGCTGGAATCCTACCTGGTGCGAAGTGACTGTTCACCTTAATCGTGAGGACTTGTTAACGGGCCAAAAGTTCTAACTAAAACCCGAAAGGGACCGGCCACTCTAGTTTTGTAAAAATTACCAAAATGCCCTAGTTTGAAAAAAAATTACCAAAACACCCTTGATTTGAAAATCTTCAAAACGCCCTTGATTTGGAAATTTATCAAAATTTACAAAATTACCGAAATACCCCTGGTTTACAAAATAATTACCAAAATACCCTGGGTTGCAAAATTACCAAAATACCCTGCTTTACGAAATTACCAAAATACCCTTATTTAGGAAAATTACCAAGATACCCATGATTTGCAAATATACCCACAGATTTACGGAAATACCCTGATTTACAAAGTCAGCAGAAAATGAAAAAAAAAATAACAACAACCAAAAACAACAAACACCTGAACGCCACTATTATTCTTTTGAAATCGAATTCTCCAGAATACCCTTGTTTAAAAAAAATTTACCCCTGTTTTAAAATATATATATATATATACCTCTATTTCGAAAATCCCCAAGATACTTTATTTTGAAAAATACCCTATAGGATAAAATTTCGAAAAACCCCTGGGTAGTGAAATGACGAAAATACCCTATGTGTTGAATGTGACTTCATGGATGTGATATGTATATTGAGGTGTGGATGAACATGGTTTCTAGAATTAGGAGTAAACCTGAGACTGGAACTGTAGATAGGTTCGAATTCAAAAGAATCACTCTTAAAACTACTATTCATAAGATTGTTCGTGAATAATCAGTGGGAAGAGTTAATAATTCATAAAATTTCTAATCAGATAAACGCCAATCGGAAGAATTGGTACAAGGGGTCGAGGACGTCCGCCGCGTGGTCGTGGTAGGGGTAGGATGACCTTGTCAGAGCCAGTAGGGTCTGGCCATGGGTCAGGAAACGAGATGCCAGATCCGCCAGCTGTGGAGGGAGAATTACGGGACCAAACGGCCGGAGATGATGTGGTATCTCAGGAGATGTTGCAGGTCCTTGAAAGAGTTACTGGGGCAGGCACGGGTTCAGGAGCTTGGAAATCTGTGTCGGAACGACTCCGAGCCAATGGAGCGGAGATGTTTAGGGGTGTTTCTGAGGTAGCCCCTAATACAGCTGAGTATTGGTTAGAGGCAAGTGAGTGTATAATGGTTGACCTTGACTTCACTGTAGGGGAGAAGTTGAAGGGGGTCGTGTCTCTTCTTCGAGACGAGGCTTATTAGTGGTGGCTCACGGTAAATGAGGGTACTGCCGCAGACCGGATTGACTGGGATTACTTTAAGGAATCGTTTCAGGGAAAGTATGTTGGGGCCAGCTATGTGGACGGCCAGAGGAAGGCATTTTTGAATTTGGTACAGGGAAGTAAGTCTGTATCTAAATACGAGGTGGAGTTTCTGAGGTTGAGCCGTTACGCTCGAGGGATTGTGGCGACTGATTATGAGCGTTGTGTACGGTTCGAGGATAGACTAAGAGATGAGCTGAGGGTATTAGTAGCACCGCAGCGGGAAAGGGACTTTTCGGTTTTGGTTGAGAAAGCTAAGATATCTGAGGAGGTTAAGCAGACTGAGAAACAGAATAATGATAGGGATAGGAATAGGAATAAAAGGAATTTTGGGTCGTCGGGATCATCTGGAAATTTTCAGAAAAGGCCTAGGTCTGATGGGCCAGCTCGTGCGCCGACAACTGCTACTGGGAGTCAGAATCGATCATGTCCTTCGTGTGGGAAGGTATATTATGGGGAGTGTAGAAGGAAAATCGGTGGATGCTTCAGGTGTGGATCCACGGAGCATATGATTAAGGACTGCCCACAGGTGAATCAGGGACAGCCCGCGAGACAAGGTTCTAATCAGGTTAGGAGGGGTGGTCAGCTAGCACCGAGGGGTCGTGGCGCGGCCAGAGAAGGAAATAAAGTCGGTTGGGGTCGTGGAGCACCTGGTAGGGGTGCAGGTAATGTGGACGCGAGACAGCCGGGTCTAGTTTATGCAGCTCGTCGACGGGAGGATGGTGACGCATCGGATGTCATAACCGGTACGTTTCTTATTGCTGATAACCCTTTTCTTGCCTTGATTGATATTGGGTCAACTCACTCCTATGTTGCATGTTTAGTATCTGAGACTCTAAGTATAGACTCTAAAACAACCACTAGGAAGATGACTGTGGTTAGTCCTTTAGGACAATCTAGGGTAGTAGACAAACTATTTAAGGATGTACCTCTAGAGACTCAAGGGCTAGTGTTCCCGGCAGACTTAATGGAATTACTGTTTGGAGAGTTTGATCTTATCTTAAGAATTGATTGGTTGAATAAACATCGTGCTAAGTTGGATTGTGAGACTAAGCGCATGGTGTTGAGTACCCCGGAAGGCGGGGAGGTGGTTGTGTTAGGAGAAAGAAGGGATTACTTGTCCAACATAGTATCTGTATTGAAGGCTGTTAAGATGATTTGGAAAGGATGTAATGCATTTCTAGCTTTTATCAATGCTTTGGACGCTAAGGAGGTGACTGTCGATGGGGTAAAGACGGTAAAGGATTTTGCGGATGTCTTTCCTGAGGAGTTACCAGGGTTACCTCCAGACCGCGAAATGGAGTTTGGAATAGAGCTACCTCCAGGTACGACTCCAGTGTCAATTGCTCCTTAACGAATAGCGCCGAAAGAGCTGGTGGAGCTCAAAGCTCAGATTTCGAAACTGTTGGATCGAGGGTTTATTCGACCGAGTGTGTCTCCGTGGGGAGCGCTGGTCCTATTCGTGAAAAAGAAGGAAGGATCAATGCGTGTGTGTGTGGACTACCGTCAACTGAACAAGTTGACGATTAAGAACAAGTACCCACTGCCAAGAATTGACGACCTGTTCGATCAGCTCAAAAGAGCTTCGGTCTTTTCTAAGATTGACTTAAGGTCGGGATATCATTAGTTAAGGGTAAAGGAAGGAGACATTCATAAGACGGCGTTTCGAACTCGCTACGGTCATTATGAATTCTTAGTGATGCCGTTTGGGCTAACAAACGCGTCAGCAACATTTATGGATATGATGAATCGGGTGTTCCAACCATACCTTGATCAGTTTGTTGTAGTGTTCATTGACGATATCCTGGTTTATTCCAAGTTCGAGGAGGAGCATGATGTACATCTTTGTGTGGTGTTGCAAGTCCTGAGGGAGAAGTAGCTGTTCGCTAAGTTCAGTAAGTATGAGTTTTGGCTAAGGGAAGTAACTTTCTTAGGACATGTGGTTTCTGCAGAGGGAATTAGGGTTGACCCTCGGAAGATAGAAGCTGTATTGGATTGGAAACCGCCGAAGTCGGTGGCAGAGATTCGAAGTTTCTTGGGATTGGCAGGGTACTACAGAAGTTTTGTTGAGGGGTTCTCATTAATTGCGGCACCTCTAACTAAGTTGATAAGGAAGGGAGTACCGTTTGTTTGGACCGACAAACAACAGGAGAGCTTTGAGAAGCTGAAAAAAATTTTGGCAGAAGCACCGATGTTAATTCAGCCAGAGGCGGAAAAAGAGTTTACCATCTACTGTGATGCGTCATACACGGGTTTAGGGTGTGAGTTGATGCAAGATGGAAAAGTTGTTGCATATGCGTCTCGACAGCTAAGACCACATGAGTTGAACTACCCTACGCATGATCTAGAATTGGCGGCGGTAGTGTTCGCTCTGAAGATTTGGAGACACTACCTGTATGGGGAGAAGTCAGTTATTTGCATGGACCATAAGAGCCTGAAGTATCTCCTTACCCAGAAGGAGTTGAATCTGAGGCAACGTAGGTGGATTGAGCTCTTGAAGGATTATGATTGCTCGATCGAATATCATCCGGGTAAGGCTAACGTGGTGGCAGGTGCACTGAGTAGGAAGGCGATAGCAGATTTAAGGGTGATGTTCGCTCATCTTAGCCTGTATGAAGATGGCAGTTTGGTAGCTGAACTCCAAGTAGGACTAGTGTGGACTAGTCAGATCAAAGAGAAGCAACTTCTAGACAATGCTTTGAGTGCTCGACTCCGGCAAGTGTAAAGTGGTGAAGGAGAGGACTATAGTTTGAATGGTGATGGAGCCCTGTGTTTTCGTAAGAAAGTTTGTATGCCAAATGATGTGGAGTTAGGGCAGATGATTCTTCAGGAGGCGCATAGTAGCCCTTACGCTATGCATCCTGGAGGGGTTAAGATGTATCGGGATTTGCGTGAACAATTCTGGTGGCCAGGTCTGAAGCGAGAGATAACGGAATTCGTGAGTAAGTGTTTGACGTGCCAGTAGGTGAAGGCGGAACACCAGCTGCCTTCAGGGTTGTTGCAGCAGGTAAAAAATTCACAGTGGAAATGGAAAAGAATCACGATGGATTTTATTAGTGGGTTACCTCTTACGCCCACTAAGAAGGATTCGATTTGGGTGATTGTGGATCGGTTGACGAAGTCTGCTCACTTCATACCGGTTCGTGTGGATTATTCTCTGCAAAGGTTGGCCAAGCTGTACGTGGCTGAGGTTGTGAGACTGCATGGTGTACCTGTGTCGATCATATCAGATAGAGACCCTAGATTCAAGTCACGATTCTGGAAGGCTCTGCATCAGGCAATACGAACAAGGTTAGATTTTAGTACCGCTTTTCATCCGCAGACTGATGGTCAGTCTGAGAGGGTAATCTAGATCCTGGAGGATATGTTAAGAGGTTGCATCACTGATTTCAGGGGTAGTTGGGAGGAGTATTTACCTCTGGCAGAATTCGTGTTCAATAACAGCTATCAATCTAGTATTCAGATGGCGCCTTATGAAGTGTTATACGGACGGAGATGTCATACTCCTACTTGTTGGACAGAGTTAGGAGAACGTCAGGTGTTGGGTCCAGAACTAGTGTCGGAAACGGAAGAGAAAGTTAGATTAATTCGGGCTCGATTGAAGGAAGCGTCTGATCGACAGAAATCGTACGCGAATCTTAAGTGTAAGGAGTTGGAATTCGCAGTGGGAGACCAAGTTTTTTTGAAAGTGTCACCGTGGAAGAAGGTAATGAGGTTTGGTCGGAAAGGCAAGCTAAATCCCCAGTTTATTGGACCTTATCGGGTATTAGAACGTGTGGGCCCAGTGGCGTATCGACTGGAGTTGCCTCCAGAGTTGGAGCGGATACATGATGTGTTTCATGTCTCGATGCTAAGACGTTATCGTTCTGACCCATCGCACATTGTGCCAGTGGAAGAAATTGAAGTAAGGCCAGACTTGTCCTTTGAGGAGGAGCCAGTGCAAATCTTGGATCGAGACATCAAGGTGTTTAGAAGGAAGTCTGTCCCTTTGGTCAAGGTTTTATGGAGGAACCACGGCGCGGAGGAAGCGACATGGGAGCCAGAGGATGTTATGCGACAGCAGTATCCCCATCTATTCTGATCAGGTAAATTTTGAGGCCGAAATTTATTTTAAGGGGGGTAGATCTATAATATCCTAATTTGATGGGCCTGTGCATTTTGTGTGTAGATGGTTTAAAATATTAAGTTGAGGGTTAGGGGTCCAGATTGGGCTTAGAAATGGGCTGAGGCCTTGACTAAATTTCTGTGTAGACACTCTAGTGCTTTAAAGGTAGTTATCTGTGTTTTAAATGACAAAATAGGCTTGTGGCCCAAAGGTAAGTGGCGCTATAATGGAGCAGAGGGTGGCGTCAGGGGCAAGGAAGGGAGGAGGCCCAGTTTTGGCCGTTTGAAGCCCAAGTAATTGGGCCAAATTTGGCACTTAAAAGGGAGCAAGGGGGGACGGCAACAAGGCTAAATTTTAGGGATTTTTAATGTTTAAAATATGTGGATATTATGCTGATAAAGGAGGGAGGAGTTGGAGCTAATTAAGTATCTTTTGGAGGAGTTGTAGATTAGGATAAGGGGGAAAAGATGAGAGCTAATATAGGAAGCTAGTGTTGGCCGAAAATCAAACTCAGGAGAGGGGGAGGAATCGGTTTAGTATAGGCAAGGGGATGTGCCGAAATTTTAAAGGCCATCTTAAGCATTAGTTCTTTTTCTTTCTTTTCTCATCTTCACTCTTTCAAAAGCCGAAATCACCACTTCCCTCTCCACTTTTCTTTATTCTTCTAGCCGAAACCCTTTGAAGTTTCATTAACTGCCAAACCTCTGCTAATTGCTTTCTTTTCTCTTCCAAGTGCTTTAGCCAAAACCATCTGTAGAGGTAAGTGTCGATTGTGCTATTCTTTCAATCTTTTCCGGCTTTTTGGAGACCATAGTCGAATGGCTAAATGGTTGATTAATCTTGTGTCTTTCTTTCTCTTGCGACATTCCGGGATTTGAAGGGGATTCAATCGCTTAGATTTCTAAGCCAGAGTTCAGTAGCACTCGGATCGTGTTACTTTCGGGATTTCAAGGTAAGGAGATCTGTTAATTTAAAACGTATAATTCGGGTAAAACACTAACCCTTGGCCGAATATAGGAGAGGCCTTATCTTCGCGTTCTTCCGGCTTTTGAGCAAGTTGTAGACAAAGGGCAGTAGATCTGATTAGTGAGGGTATCGAGATAGAAAGTAGTACTACGTGTTATCAGGTGTGTAACATTCTCACACCATTTGGATTGCCTGTTAGAATATGTTTATAAATCTGTTATATTCTGTTAAATGCCGAAATACCGGCATGGCTACTGAAAACCCGAGGAGGGTAAAGGCGAATCACCAGGTTAGTGATCTCTGTCATTCTAAAGTGAATGGTTCTGTTGATTTGATATGATAAACATGTATGCCAGTTTCTATGATTGCACGGGGTTGGGTGATTGATGAAAGGGGAAGTGTTCTGTTGTAGTGGCTTTTACCATGATCTGTTGTAGTGGCTTTTGCCATGATCTGACGATGAGCAGCTAACTGCAGCATGACTGCCATCGATGGTGTGTAGCGGTGTGGGTTGATTGTAGAAATCCCCAATGGTGTGATTGGCAGGTAAGGGTGGTGTGTAGCGGATGGAAACCTAGGATTGGGTTGGGCTTTGCATAATGCCTGATATATTATATTTTGTTATCTGTTCTGTGGGGCTAAGGCCCAGCCTGATGGTGCACGAGGGTTGCACACTGAGTCCTGTGACTCACCCTATTATTTAACATTTTTCAGGAGACACCTAGAGCATCGGACCGGGCTGGAGAGGAGTGCAAGGTGGCCATGCATGAGACTATAGTGGAAACTGCAAAAGACATTATTTTGTTCATTTATATTTAGTATTTTGGGTTATATTTCATTGTAATAAGGCCACGGGCTATTTACTTTATATTTTCGGTTTTTTTGGGCTTTACTTTCAGACAGTTGAATTATCCGATAAAAAATTGACACTAAGGCATGTACTAAATTTCGGTTTTTAATTCATAAAGGCATCGTATAGAATTTATATCCTATATAAATGATCAAATTATTAAGTTTTCCGGTATAAATATTTAAACTCGACAAATGTTTTTCCAAAAACGCGACATGTTTTACTGAAACTTTTTAGTGACATGCCAGATCCGGTCGTGGTGTTTGGGCCGGGTTTGGGGTGTTACATTCGGGCTGTCTCCAACTGCCCATCGCACCACCACCGTACTCGGTGGCCGACGAGGCACAGAGGTGGTTTTTTAGCCCGTTTCGAGAGGCGTTCGACGATTTCGCTTCCAAACTTCCACGAACGTCGAAACCACAAGCCCCTCTTCCCCTTTTAGCCTGATTTCGACACCAAAAGGGGGTTCCGACAAAGGAACGGCACCGATGCAGGTAAATTTCTTTCCCTTTTCTTTTTGTTGTTCGTTTGTTTATAAAGATTTAGAAATAACAAGAATAAAATAATAAAATAAAAGAAAATAGTGAATGATGATAGAAAATAGAAATAAAAGGAATCAACCTTTAACTTCTGTTCTTTTTTATTGCTCAGATTCGTAAAAAAAAAAAGGAGAAGTCGTTACAATGGTGTTGGTTTCGGTTTTTATAACCGATTTACGGATCCGATTCTGTCCTCTTCTATTTTGTTTTTTTGTTTTTTTGTCATTTTCTTTCTCGTTTGTTTTTGCTTGCGTGTCGTTTGCTTCTCTGTTGCAGGTGACGGAAGTGTGTCAGACACATGGAAGGGCCTGCTGGCGGCGTGCAACGATGGCAGAGGCATGGAGGGATCAGCGACGCACTACTCTTGAGGCCAGGGTTTCTTGGCTGCTGTTTCTTTTTGTGTAGTAGGCTAGGGTTTGTAAAATTTGGGCCTTAATTCTCCCTTGGGCCGGGCAAAAATTGCCCATTACAATAATAATATAAAATCATAAGATAGGGAGAGAAGTGAAACTTCCTGAATTTTGGACGGATTCCTTGAGAATGAAACTTATAGGTATGGAGTAGATGAAATGCATGATGAACTAAGCAGATGTGAAGGTATGTGAAAATATTCCAGTTCCTTAGTAGCACCTTGAACCTTTTGAAACTGCAGATTCATCAGTAAATTTTTAGGGGGTTTTGATATTTACTCGACGATTAAACAGTCGGAGATAAAAGAAATTGGAATTTTACTAATAAAAGTTTAGAACAAAATAAAAAATAAAGGTGTGAACTGGCAAATTATAATAAAAGGGTACATCAAAATCAAATAACAGCAAAAACAAAAATAAAATTAAAGATAGAGCTAAAAATAAAAAGGACTCAAAAGTCCTCATCATCGGTTGGGTCACAAGGTGGTGGAGGCGGCGATATGTGAAAGTGATGACAAATCTGCTGAAGAGTCGCCTCAATGCCGTCGAATCGTCGAGCGGTGTCATTGAATTATTGAGTACAGTAATGCTCGAACTGAGTGAAACGTGCAGAGATGTCTGAAAGTGAAGCAGCCGCATGAACTGGGCGATGGCTCGGTTGTGGTTCCTCATGTGGGTGTGGGACATTGGCAGTAATGTCTTTAGGACCCTCCTCTTTAGTAGTAAGTGCTAGCCGATATTGGGGAGGATCGGTCCCATGTCGACGTTGGATCATCCTCATATGTAGCATCGTCTGGATGCCCTGTGGGGACATCTGACCTATCAGTGTGAGTGAGGAGATCTGAGTGGCGGTGTTGAGGAGTCCAAAATATCAAGCCAAGCGTGTGATGTATGGACCCATAGATATGACCCCTCTCCTATGTTGCTTCGTCTGATGTTGAATGACACGAGCTATGAAATAAGCTAGGTCGAAAACGTACCCGTTAGCCATACACCATAGGAAGTAGGCGTCGTGAGTGTTGATGACACCGGTGTTCTCTCGCCTACCTGTCAGTGTATGAGCTAAAATAGCGTGTACGTACCTCAGGGATGGGGCGAGAGCCGTTGCCTTGGAATGACTGGGGTCATAAGTGGCTGAGTTGGGAGCTATATTGTACCAACATCTCGTGGGGGAGTTATGGATGTGGCGGTGGAGGTTCTCGATTTTGTTATCCTCCATGAATTCGTCGGTATAGAGTCCCAGAGCAGCTCTGAACTGTGGGACACTCATATCACGGACTAGACCTCCGAGGCAGAATTGGATAATGCCAGAGTTGTCGAACTTAGTCATCACAGTCTAGAGGTGGAAAGCAGAGAATAGTTCCAGAGTGAGCTTTAGGTATATGGGCTCAATGATGTCGAAAAATTGCCCCCACGGGTCTGTGAATAATAAGGCCCAGACCTCATCTGCTAGCTGGACCTGCTCCAGGGTGGTCCAATCGATACACCTTCCTACACCAATAGGTCTTGAGTGTAGTATCTGATAAAGATCCTCCTGAGTTCCCGAAGGGAACCGTAGGAATAGGTGTCGTATTTCAGCGGAGGCACTCGAAGAGGCCGCGCCATGTCCCTTCCGTTTTTCGACGTAGGAACGGTAATTTTTCGCCTGCGTGGAGGAGTCATTACGTGCCTGAAGATGAAGAGTATTCAACAATTCAAGTATTTTTCCAGCCAAGACATATATTAATCTATCCTAATGCCAGCCAAGACATATATTAATCTATCTTAATGCCATAAAGAATAACATTTTATTCTTAAAGAATCAGCATGAATTTTGTTTGCTATTTACTTAACAGGAACTAAATGAATTAATCAAGCAATAAAAATAAACTAACTGGAAACTTAATAAAATTCTTATGATAATATAGTTCAATGGAGGAAAATGTAAAAATGAGAGGTGACCGGTGGAGTTTTTGGAGAGAAGTGGCGTGGTTGAGGAGGTGGTCGGAGCACGAGCTTGGTGGTGACGCGCGAGCGTGGAAGAGTGTGGCTGTGGCGTCTGCGCACGGGCGTGGACTACATGTGTTAAGTATGGATGAGAAAGAGAAAGAGAAAGAAAAGAGATAAGGAGAAGGAAGAAAGGAGGAGGAGAGTGGTGGCCGGACTTAGGGGATGGGGGAAAAGAAAAGAAAACGGATAGGGTTTGAGAGGAAGAATTTGGGGAAAAAGATGATGAATAGTGAGGGGTTTATATAGAAAAAGGGTACAAGGGCGTGCCACACGCCTGTGTAAATCGTTTTTAGCCCGTGCGTTTCGAATGTTCAGGGGTCTGGCGCATATGTTGTGTCCCACGCCCATATCGCACGGGCGTGCCTAGCCTTGTTCGCTTCTCCCATGCCCGTGTAAATGGTCCTACGCCCGTGTTCGTAAGTCAGTTTTGTCCACAGCCTTAAAGCACGAGCGTGTTTAACGCCCGTGTCGTTTACTCAGAATCGACCACGGGTTGGATGCACGAACGTGTCACACGCCCGTGTCGATTAATCAGTATCAGCCACGGGTACTTCGCACGGATGTGTATATTTATCTCAGCCCGTGTTCATTAGTCAGTTTCGACCATGGCCGCGTCGCACGGCCGTGTCATTTAGTCGGAGCCCGTGGATTGGGGAATTTTTTTATCTTATTTTTACACCATCTTTGCCATGCCCATGTACCTGTTCGTGGTGTTTACACGGCCACGACCACGCCAGTGTGCAAGGCCGTGTGGTAGGGAAACCTGCGATTTATTGAATTGGTTAGTTTGTAGTTAGGTGCTAGAAATCTAAAATATGACATTAGTGAAGTTAGTGCTCGAGTTGCCTCTCGATAAGTGCTCGTTTAAAGTCTTAAGCTAGACTTACCCTGTTTTCATTTCTAAATGAAGGTTCATGGAGCCGAAGCTCCTCTCTCATAAGGTTCATGGAGTCGAAGCTCCTCTCTCATACCCCTAAATTCTTCACCATTATAAATTTTCAGTCGCTGACCATTTACCTTGAATGTGCCACGAGTTGGATGAGTTACCTCGATTGTGCCATAGGGAAAAATAGTTTTGATCACGAATGGACCTGACCATCTTGATTTCAGCTTTCCAGGAAACAATTTGAGCCTTGAATTGTACAACAGGACTAAGTCTCCTACTTCGAATTGCTTTGATTGCTTTAAACGAGCATCATGGCGTCGCTTTGTTGCCTACTTATATAATCGCGAGTTCTTATAGGCATTAGCTCGCCATTCATCGAGCTCGTTCAACTGCATTATCCTCTTCTCACCTTCGGTTTTAAGATCGTAATTTAAGAATTTTATAGCCCAAAAAGCTTTGTGCTCTAACTCAAATGCTAGATGGCAACTTTTTCCATAGACAAGTTTGTATGGGGATGTTTCTATGGGAGTTTTAAACGTTGTTCTATAGGCCCATAAAGCATCATCTACTTTTAATGCCCAGTCTTTCTTGTTTGATTCAACTGTTTTCTCTAGAATACGCTTAAGCTCTCGATTTGCTACTTCTACTTGCCCACTGGTTTGAGGGTGATAAGGGGTAGCTGTCCTGTGGTGTACTCCATATTTTTTTAAGACTTTATCAAATTGAGTATTACAAAAGTGAGTACCCCTATCACTAATAGTTGCTCTGGGTGTTCCGAATCGAGAGAAAAGTTTCTTAAGAAACCTCACTACTACTCTAGCATCGTTACTAGGTAAAGCTTGAGCTTCCACCCATTTTGACATGTAATCTACTGCTACTAAGATGTATTTATTTCCAAATGAACTAGGAAATGGACCCATAAAGTCAATACCCCATACATCAAATATTTCACATGATAGCATATACGTTTGAGGCATTTCATCACGTTTAGAGATATTACCTGTTCTTTGGCATTTATCACATAAAGCAACATACCTGTTGGCATCTTTAAACAGAGTTGGCCAATAAAAACCTGATTCGAGCGTTTTATGTGCTGTCTTAATCCCACTGTAATGTCTTCCTGAAGGTCCTGAGTGGTAATGTTCTAAGATTTTGCTTGCTTCTGCCTTTGTAACACAACTCCGAATTACTTGATCTGCACATATACGGAAAAGAAAAGGATCCTTCCAAAAATAGTTTTTCGCATCAGCAAAGAATCGCTTCTTTTAAGGATGTGTTAACCTTTTTGGTAGGATGTTAGCAGCTAAGTAATTTGCAATGTCTGCGAACCAAGGTACCTCGGAGTTAGATATAGCAAATAGTTGTTCTTCAGGAAATGAGTCATTTATCTCATTCTCATCTAATTTTTCAATATATGGATTTTCAAGCTTAGAAAGATGATCTGCTGCAAGATTTTCAGCTCCTTTCTTATCTTGAATTTCTAAATCAAATTCCTGTAAGAGTAAAATCCATTGTATGAGTCGAGGTTTTGCATTGGATTTAGTTAAAAGATAACGAAGAGCTGAATGGTCAGTGTAAACGACAACTTTAGATAATATCAAATACTGTCTAAATTTATCAAATGCAAAAACCACAGCTAGCAATTCTTTTTTTGTGGTGGTGTAATTTTCTTGTGCAGCCGTTAATGTCTTGCTAGCGTAATAGATCGGCTGAAAGTGCTTGTCTCTTAGTTGTCCCAAAACTGCACCTACTGCAAAATCACTCGCATCACACATTAGTTCAAAGGGTAAATTCCAATCAGGTGCAATTATAATTGGAGCATTTATTAATTTATCTTTGAGGATATTAAATGCATCTAAACATTCCTGATCAAAATTGAAAGGTACATCTTTTTCTAGTAATTTCGTTAAAGGCTTAGCTATTTTAGAAAAATCCTTAATAAATCTTCTATAGAATCTAGCATGTCATAAAAAGCTTCTAATAGCCTTAACTGAGCTAGGAGGAGGTAATTTTTCTATGGTTTCAACCTTTGCTTTGTCTACCTCAATCCCTTTACTAGAAATTTTATGTCCTAACTGTAACACCCCTTACCCGAGACCGTTGCCGGAGTCGAGCACGAGGCATTACTAGACTTAACTACTAATTCGACATAAAATTTAAAACTGTCCATCTGCGTCATAGTCACTAAATTATTTATATCTGGAGCTACGAAACTCCAAATTAAGATTCGTTAATTTTCCCTGAAACTATAATCATATATCTTTTTACTATAATTTTTCCAGAATTTTTCATGTGGCCAATTAGTACAATTTATTCATTAAAGTTCCCCTATTTTACTGTTCAACTGTTCTGACCTCTCTTAACTACAAATCAAATTACTCTTCGTACAGAATTTATATGACCTTCTTATTTAGTTATTTTGAAAATAGACTCATTCAGGATTCCATGCATATAAACTATATCCCACAATTATTTTTGTACAATTTCTAATGATTTTTCAAAGGCAGAACAGGGGATCACTTAATCATTCTGAACTAGTCTCACAAAAATTCAAATATCTCAAAACATAAGAATAATTTGTTTGTTACGTTTCTTTTATGTGAAAATAGACTCAATAATCTTAAATTAGATATCTTATTCACTTTCTAATTCCATTTATTCTATTTTTGGTGATTTTTCAAAATCACGTCACTGCTCTAATTCATAAACTGTTTCATTGCAAAATATTGTTAACTAGTTTATAACATCTTTACTCCATCTCATTTAAACTCTATACATGCCATATAAATCTTTAAACATAAAACAAAAGCTACCGGAATTGATCTAGATAGTGAGCTTTGCTGTGATGATCCGATCTACCAACTTCTCTTTAATTCAATCTACATAAAAATATCAAACACACACAAGTAAGCTTAATGAAGCTTAGTAAGTTCATAGGTTTAAAAGTAATGCTTACCACACATAATATTTCCAAACAAAAAGAAAACATTTACTAAAGTTCCCTGCCATTCACAACCATTGTTAAATACTTCACATAATTGAGCTCAACATTAACAACTACTCAATCTCTTCCATTTGATTCACTTCTTTTATATTACTTATTATCAAATTAGGAAACGTCTTACGAATTTGAGTACGTTGTTGCTCAGTGCCACGTTTCACAACTCAGTATGGATGATACCATACCTACATTTCTTAACTCAGTATGGTTAATACCATACCTACATTTCACAACTCAGTATGGATAATACCATACCTACATTTCTTAACTCAGTATGGTTAATACCATACCTACATTTCACAACTCAGTATGGATAACACCATACCTACATTTCTTAACTCAGTATGGTTAATACCATACCTACATTTCTTAACTCAGTATGGTTAATACCATACCTACATTTCACACTTTTCCATGGATTAACCATGGTCTTACCCGTCAATTCGTCACATGTCACGGTACGAACGTACTCAATTCTGTGTTTTTCTTAATTTGAATTACCGCCTTTATTCTTCATTTTATCATAATTTTCATAATTCCACAGCAAATTCATTTTTAACAACACACTATATCATTCAATCATTCACAAATAAACATATAAATTCAACCATATGAACTTACCCGACTGATTTGTAGTAGATATTGAAATTTAGGTACTATTCTGCAACTTTTTCTTTTCCTCGTTCTTCTTTGGATTCTTGATATGATGTAAAAATATGAATAACCAGCTTTCTCCAGAACTCCTATGGTGTTTTGGCTGAAATAATGTGAAGATATCTCTAGGTTTTTCAATTTTGTCTTTATTATACATGTTAAAATTATTAAATTTCCAATTTTGCCCTTATTTCCCTTATCTTTCTAATGATTTTCTTCCCCTTGCCGCCCAACCTTTTCACCTTTAGGTTTAATTGCCCTATAAATCCTCTTTCTTTTAACACTTGAGCTATTTAATTCTTCTAGCAATTTTGCATTTGTTACAATTTAGTCCCTTTTATTAAATTGACTACCCAAACATTTAAATTTCTCAACCAAACTTTAATGCTAACTTAATAACACTCCATAAATATTTCTAAAAATATTTTTATGGCTCGGTTTTCAAATTCGAGGTCTCGATACCTCGTTTTTGACCCATTTGACCTAATAAATTCTTTTAATTCACCAAATTCACCAATCCACAAATTCTTCTAAATTCTCACTTGACTCATAAATATTAAATTACTATCTTATTCAATCTTACCTGTCGGATTTAGTGATCTCATATCACCATTTCCGACACCACTGAAAATTAGGCCGTTACAACTCTTCCCCCTTTTAAAATTTCGTCCTCGAAATTTGTTACCTGAAAATAGATTTGGATATTGTGATCTCATTGACTCCTCTGTTTCCCAGGTTGCCTCCTCCATACCATGTCGGTGCCATAATACTTTAACCAATGGTATTTTTTTGTTCCGCAATTCTTTAACTTCACAAGCCAAAATCTTCATTGGTTCTTCTGAATAAGTCATATCTGGTTGAAGCTCAATTTCAGTATGAGGAATTACGTGTGAAGGATCTGACCTATACCGTCTTAACATAGACACATGAAACACATTGTGGATCTTCTCAAGTTCCGGAGGTCAAGCCAACCGATAAGCTACAGGACCAACCCTTTCCACAATTTTATACGGCCCTATAAATCTCGGACTCAATTTTCCTTTTCTGCCAAACCGTAACACCTTCTTCCATGGTGAAACTTTTAAAAATACTCGATCACCCACTGCATATTCTATGTCTCTTCGTTTCAAATCCGCATATGACTTCTGACGGTCTGAAGTAGCTTTTAGACTATCTCGAATAACCCGGACTTTCTCTTCAGTTTCCCGAATCAAATCAACCCCAACTATTTTTGATTTACTCAATTCAGACCAACACAATGGAGTCTTGCATTTCCTACCATAAAAAGCCTCAAACGGTGCCATTTTTATACTAGACTGATAACTATTATTGTAAGCAAACTCAGCCAAAGATAAATACCTTTCCCAACTGTCACCAAACTCGAGTATACAACATCTTAACATATCTTCTAGAATTTGAATCACTCGCTCTGACTGTCCATCTGTTTGAGGATGAAATGCTGTACTAAAATTTAATCTGGTACCTAAAGCTTCTTGCAGTTTGTTCCAAAATCTCGAAGTAAACCTCGGATCCCGGTCTGAAATGATAGATACTGGAACTCCATGTAGTCTCACAATCTCTGACACATACAATTCTGCTAACTTCTCAAGTGAAAAATCTGTTCTGACTGGAATAAAGTGTGATGACTTTGTCAATCTATCAACAATCACCCATATCGAATCTTTCTTTCTTGGAGTCATAGGCAATCCTGACACAAAATCCATTGTAACACGCTCCCACTTCCATTCAGGAATCATAATGGGTTGTAATAAACCCGTTGGCACTTGATGCTCTGCTTTAACTTGCTGACAAATCAAACATTTTGCAACAAATTCTGAAATTTCTCTTTTCATACCAGGCCACCAATATATCTTTTTCAAATCACCGTACATTTTTGTACTGCCCGGATGAATAGAATACATACTATTATGTGCTTCAGAAAGAATATTATTCTTCAAACCAGAATTGTTTGGAACACAAATTCTACCTTCATCATCAATGCTGAACTCTGAATCTAAATTATCTCGAACCATCTGTCATTTAGATACCAATTTCGGGTCTTCATACTGCAGATTTTGAATTTGCTGAAGAAACATGGGTTTCACTTTCAATTCTACTAATACAGCACCTTCTTCATTAAGAGCCAATTGAGCATTCATTGTCCGAAGTCCAAACAAGGATGACTTTCGACTAAGTGCATCAGCAACTACATTAGCTTTCCCTGGATGATAGTCAATAACCAAATCATAATCTTTCAGCAACTCTAACCACCGTCTCTGTCTTAAGTTCAGTTCCTTCTGAGTCATTAAGTATTTCAAACTTTTGTGATCCGTATAAATATAACACTTCTCACCATATAAATAGTGTCTCCAAATTTTTAAAGCAAAAACAATTGCAGCTAATTCAATATCATGTGTAGGGTAATTCTTTTCATGTGGTTTTAATTGCCGTGAAGCATAAGCCACCACCTTTCCTAACTGCATTAACACACAACCCAACCCATTTAAAGATGCATCACTGTACACAACATACGGTATACCTGATTTTGGTTGAGTTAAAACTGGAGCTTCTGTTAACATTTTCTTTAATTGGTCAAAGCTCTGTTGACATTCATCAGACCACACAAACTCAGCATTCTTTTGTAATAAACGAGTCATTGGTGAAGCAATCATGGAAAAATTCTTTACAAAACGGCGATAATACCCTGCTAGTCCCAGAAAACTTCGCACTTCAGTTACATTCTTCGGTGTTTTCCAATTCACCACTGCTGAAACTTTACTTGGATCCACACGAATTCCTTCAGCTGATACAATGTGACCCAGAAATCCAACTTCATGAAGCCAAAACTCACATTTACTAAATTTTGCATATAACTGCTTTTCTCTCAAAGTCTGTAATACAATTCTCAAGTGTTGTGCATGCTCGGATTCTGTCTTTGAATAGACCAATATGTCATCAATAAATACCACCACAAATCTATCCAAATAAGGCTGAAAGATCCGATTCATTAAATCCATAAATGCAGCAGGGGCATTTGTTAAACAAAAAGGCATTACCAGAAATTCGTAGTGACCATATCGAGTTCGAAAAGCAGTCTTTGGCACATCACACTCTTTAACCTTCAGTTGATAATACCCAGATCTAAGGTCTATCTTTGAAAACACTGCAGCACCTTTCAATTGATCAAATAAATCATCGATTCGAGGTAATGGATATTTATTTTTAATTGTTACCTTGTTCAGCTGTCTGTAATCAATACACAATCGCAATGAGCCATCTTTCTTTTTCACAAATAAAACAGGTGCGTCCCAAGGTGATGTACTCGGTCTGATGAACCCCTTATCCAATAACTCTTCCAATTGCGTCTTCAACTCTTTTAACTTAGCTGGTGCCATTCTATACGGTGCTATTGATATCGGAGCTGTACCCGGAATTACATCAATTACGAATTCAACCTCACGATCTGGGGGTAAACCAGGTAATTCCTCAGGAAACACATCAGTAAACTCATTAACAACCGACAATTGTTCCATCTTCAATTCAAAACCCCGAGTATCAAGAATATAAGCTAAAAATGCTTCATTACCCTTCCGAATCAATTTCTGAGCCGTAATGGCTGAAATAGTTCTGACATCATTCTTTTTATCTCCAAACTCAGCTAAAACTATTTCCCCTATCTGACATTTTAAATCAATTCGTTTTTCTCTACAATTCACTATGGCATCGTGTTTAATCAACCAATCTATTCCAAGAATAACATCAAATTATTGAAAAGGTAACAACATTAAATCAGCAGAGAATTCACAGCATTGTATTTTCAGTGGACAATTCCGACATATTAAATTAACTAACATACTTTGCCCTAACGGATTAGTGACTTGCATATCAAAGTCAGTGGACTCAACAGTCAAATTCTTTTCTGACACTAATGCAGTGCAAATATATGAATGCGTAGATCCAGGATCAATTAAAGTATACACAGAATCATTAAAAAGATGGAAAATACCAGCTATCACATCTGGAGCAGAAGTTTCCTCTCTTGCCCGAGTAGCATATGTACGTGCAGGTGCCCTTGTTTCTGATCGGGCTACAGTATCTCTCATTCCCGAACGAGCAGTCTCAGCAACACTACTTTGACCCGAACGTCTACTTTTTTTAGAAGTATTTGTTTGCTTCTCGCCTTGTTCTTTATTTTCTTTTAATGACTGAGGGCAGTCTAGAATAAAATGATCAGTTCCACCACATCTATAACAAGCTCCGGTTCTTCCCCAACATTCACCAATATGAAATCTACCACAATTTTTGCATCTAGGTCTCGGAATATTTTGCACACTACCAGTACTAGCTGCTGGTTTATTAGTCACTCCGACATCTCTTTGAGTTGTTTTACTTTTATTCGATCGTTTTAGAATTGTAACAGATCGACTAAAATCATCTCTGAACTTTTTAGCTGGAAAAGTCGAAGTTGGTCTAGAGAAACTTCTTTTATATACTTCTTTACCTTTTCTTTCTCTTTGCATCTTTCTGTTATACACTTCTTCCATCTTTTGAGCTCGATCAGACAGAACCACAAATTCTCGAATCTCTGTGCCTCCAATCATCATTCTGATTTCATCATTAAGCCCTTCTTCAAATTTAATGCACATTTCTTCCTCTGTCGGTACAACATCTCGAGCATACCTACTGAGATACACAAATTCTCTTTCATATTCAGCCACTGTTTTATTCCCTTGTCAAAGATCAAGGAATTCCCTCTTCTTTTTATCTAAATATCTCCTTCCCACATACTTTTTTCTAAACTCATTTTGGAAGAATTCCCAGGTAAGTTTATCTGCAGGTACCACTAATAGTCCTCCGCTCCTTCTTTCAGTAATGAAATCGCACATCTCAAATAATCCTCCGGAGAACACATCATCTGTTTAAAAACTCTTTCCAAGCTCTTTAACCAATACTCTGCTTTAACTGGATCATCGTCTAATCTTCCTCTAAATTCTTCAGCTCCGAACTTTTTGAGTTTCTCAATCGGTGTTCTTTTGCTAGATTCATCTATTAAAGGAGGATCAACTGGAGTTGTAACTGGTGGCACAGTAGGGGGAGGAGGAGGTTGTTGTGCCTGACTTCTTCCTTGTATTGTTTCACTAAACCACTGATTCATTACCCCGTAAATCAAATTTATAAGTTCTTCCTTTCTCATCAAAGAAATCGGAACATTATTACTTGTTCCCTGCTTAGAAGTCTGTACTCTACTATTAACTTCCTCTTCATGATCAGCACCCTCGGGTCTATCAGACATCTTTACAATCTATAACAAAAATTAATAGTTAGATCGGATCATTCACATCCCACTATCACAGATTTATATGGCATGTATTTCTAGACATTTTATACATCACATTCATTTCGAGAATCGTCTAAACCAAAGCTCTGATACCAATTAATGTAACACCTCTTACCAGAGACCGTTGCCGGAGTCGAGCACGAGGCATTACTAGACTTAACTACTTATTCGACATAAAATTTAAAACTGTCCATCTGCGTCATAGTCACTAAATTATTTATATCTAGAGCTACGGAACTCCAAATTAAGATTCGTTAATTTTCCCTAAAACTAGAATCATATATCTTTTTACTATAATTTTTCCAGAATTTTTCATATGGCCAATTAGTACAATTTATTCATTAAAGTTCCCCTATTTTATTGTTCAACTGTTCTGTCCTCTCTTATCTACGAATCAAATTACTCTTCGTACAGAATTCATATGACCTTCTTATTTAGTTATTTTGAAAATAGACTCATTCAGGATTCCATGCATATAAACTATATCCCACAATTATTTTTGTACAATTTCTAATGATTTTTCAAAGATAGAACAGGGGATCACGTAATCATTCTGAACTAGTCTCACAAAAATTCAAATATCTCAAAACATAAGAATAATTTGTTTGTTACGTTTCTTTTATGTGAAAATAGACTCAATAATCTTCAATTATATATCTTATTCACTTTCTAATTCCATTTCTTCTATTTTTGGTGATTTTTCAAAATCATGTCACTGCTGTAATTCATAAACTATTTCATTGCAAAATATTGTTAACTAGTTTATAACATCTTTACTCCATCTCATTTAAACTCTATACATGCCATATAAATCTTTAAACATAAAACAAAAGCTACCGGAATTGATCTGGATAGTGAGCTTTGCTGTGATGATCCGATCTACCAACTTCTCATTAATTCAATCTACATAAAAATATCAAACACACACAAGTAAGCTTAATGAAGCTTAGTAAGTTCATAGGTTTAAAAGTAATGCTTACCACACATAATATTTCCAAACAATAAGAAAACATTTACTAAAGTTCCCTGCCATTCACAACCATTGTTAAAATACTTCACATAGTTGAGCTCAACATTAACAACTACTCAATCTCTTCCATTTGATTCACTTCTTTTATATTACTTATTATCAAATTAGGAAACGTCTTACGAATTTGAGTACGTTGTTGCTCAGTGCCACGTTTCACAACTCAGTATGGATGATACCATACCTACATTTCTTAACTCAGTATGGTTAATACCATACCTACATTTCACAACTCAGTATGGATAATACCATACCTACATTTCTTAACTCAGTATGGTTAATACTATACCTACATTTCACAACTCAGTATGGATAATACCATACCTACATTTCTTAACTCAGTATGGTTAATACCATACCTACATTTCACACTTTTCCATGGATTAACCATGGTCTTACCCGTCAATTCATCACATGTCACGGTACGAACGTACTCAATTCTGCGTTTTTCTTAATTTGAATTACCGCCTTTATTCTTCATTTTATCATAATTTTCATAATTCCACAGTAAATTCATATTTAACAACACACTATATCATTCAATCATTCACAAATAAACATATAAATTCAACCATATGAACTTACCCGGCTGATTGGTAGTAGATATTGAAATTTAGGGACTATTCTGCAACTTTTTCTTTTCCTTGTTCTTCTTTGGATTCTTGATATGATGTAAAAATATGAATAACCAGCTTTCTCCAGAACTCCTATGGCATTTTGGCTTAGATAATGTGAAGATATCTCTAGGTTTTTCAATTTTGTCTTTATTATACATGTTAAAATTATTAAATTTCCAATTTTGCCTTTATTTCCCTTATCTTTCTCATGATTTTCTTCCCCTTGCCGTCCAACCTTTTCACCTTTAGGTTTAATTGCCCTATAAATCCTCTTTCTTTTAACACTTGAGCTATTTAATTCTTCTAGCAATTTTGCATTTGTTACAATTTAGTCCTTTTTTTTTAAATTGACTACCCAAACATTTAAATTTCTCAATCAAACTTTAATGCTAACTTAATAACACTCCATAAATATTTCTAAAAATATTTTTATGGCTCGGTTTTCAAATTCGAGGTTTCAATACCTCTTTTTTGACCCATTTGACCTAATAAATTCTTTTAATTCACCAAATTTACCAATCCACAAATTCTTCTAAATTCTCACTTGGCTCATAAATATTAAATTAATATCTTATTCAATCTTACCTGTCAGATTTAGTGATCTCATATCACCATTTCCGACACCACTGAAAATTAGGCCGTTACACTAACACAATCCCCTCTCGAACCATAAAGTGACGCTTTTCCCAATTTAAAACAAGGTTCGTTTCCTCACATCTCGTTAGAACTCGTTTTAGATTTTTAAGGCAAAGATGTAAAGAATTACCAAATACTAAAAAATCATCCATAAATACCTCCATAATGTCTTCCATAAGTTCATCAAAGATAGCCAGCATGCAGCACTGAAAAGTAACAGGAGCATTACATAATGCAAAAGGCATTCTACAATAAGCAAACGTATCGTATGGACATGTGAATGTTGTCTTGTCTTGGTCCTTAGGGGCTATTGGGATTTGGAAGTAGCCAGAGAGTCCGTCTAGGAAGCAGTAGTACATATGCCTAGATAATCTTTCCAACATATGATCAATAAAGGGCAAAGGGAAGTGATCTTTTCTGGTAGCGTTGTTCAACTTTCTATAGTCAATACAGACTCTTTGGAACGACCTGCACAGGACTTACCCAAGTACTGTCAGAAATAGGATAAATTATTCCAGCATCTAGGAGTTTAATTACCTCAGCTTTAACAACTTCTTTCACGTTAGGATTCAATCGTTTTTGAGGTTGCACACATGGTTTATACTCGTCTTCCATTAAATTTTGTGGGTGCAAAATGATGGGCTTATTCCTTTAATGTCAGAAATTTTCCAAGCTATGGCTATTTTATGTTCCCTTAGTACCCTTAGCAACCCGTCTTTCTCTTTGGGTTCCAGTTCTGAAGAGATAATTACTGGTAGCGTAGAATTATCCCCGAGGAATGCATATTCTAAGTGTTTTGACAACTCTTTTAATTCCAATTTCAGTGGCTTATCAATAGAGGGTTTTTGTTTTAGTTCATCGTTGATTTCAATGCCCTCTTCTTTCTTTTGTTTAGAGGTAGATTTATTAGAATCCAACTCATCTGTATCATCATCTTCCCCCTCACATTGGGTAAGACACAGTTCCATCGTGTCGTTATGCATGATTTCCTGCAAAGAATCTTGAATAAAATGATCAATGGCATCAATAAAATAACAGGAATCATCTTGTTCTCTAGAGTACTGCATAGCATCGTAAATTTGGAAAATAATTTCCTCGTCGCCTGCCCTTAACGCGAGTTTACCATCACCTACATCAATAACAGCTCTAGCAGTAGCTAAAAAAGGGCACCCCAAAATTAAAGGCACCTCAATGTCTTCATCCATGTCAAGCACAACAAAATCAATAGGGAATATAAATTTATCAACTTTTACCAAAATATCTTCAATAACTCCCGTAGGATATTTAATAGATCTGTCCGCTAATTGAATACTCATCCTAGTGGGTTTTGGCTCCCCAAGACCAAGTTACTTAAACATTTTATAAGGCATTAAATTAATACTGGCGCCTAGATCAGCTAGTGCTTTCTTAATATTTAAACTAACAATTAAACAGGGAATAGTGAAACTTCCTGGATCTTTTAATTTGGTTGGTAGCTTGTTTTGGAGGATGGCTGAACATTCTTCATTAAGTTCCACCGTTGATATCTCTTCAAACTTCCTTTTATTTGTTAGAAGCTCTTTTAAGAATTTTGCGTTTGTCGGCATCTGTGAAATAGCTTCAACAAAAGGTAAGTTAATATGTAACTGTTTAAAAAGTTCAAGAAATTTACCGTATTGTGCATCTAATCGGTCTTTCTTCAACTTTACCGAATATAGGATTGGTGGTTTACATTCTTCGTGTACCAGATGGACATTCTCAACTTCCTCATCCTTTACCTTATCAATTTCGTATGGTATCTTCTTCTTTGTTTCAACTAACTCCTTTCCACTTCTTAGTGTAACTGCCTTCACCTGCTCTTTTTCCCTAGGTAGACTTTTTGGTTGCCTTTCAGAAACTAACTTAGTTAGTTGCCCAATTTGATCCTTAAGCCCTTGAATTGATGCTTGCTGATTGTTCAATATTGTTTCGGTATTTTGGAGACGGGTTTCTGACACCTCAATAAATTTTGTCAGCATTTCTTCAAGGTTTGGCTTCTTTTCTTGTGGGTAGGATTGTTGTCTTTGGTTTCTTTGACTACCCCACGAGAAATTTGGATGGTTCCTCCAACTTGAATTGTAAGTGTTACTATAAAGGTTATTTTGAGGTATAAAATTGTTACCCATATAGTGAACTTGTTCGTTTTCAACGCTCGGGTTGTAAGGCAGATATTTTGTGTTGTTTATCCAGTCTCCATTCGTATTGCACTGCATAATTGGATGTACTTGCAAAGAATCATATAAACCATCAATCTTTTTATTTAAAAGTTCTACCTGATTTGATAGCATGATTACTGCGTCGAGGTTGAAAACACTGGCTGCTTTTGTTGGCTTGGTCCTTGTGACTTGCCACTAATAGTTATTCAGTGACATCTCTTCAATGAATTCGTAGGCAGCCTCAGGTGTTTTGTTATTTAAGGTTCCGGCGGCAGCTGAATCAATCAATTTCCTAGTTGAAGGGTTCACACCATTGTAAAAAGTTTGGACCTGTAGCCAAAAGGGTAATCCATGGTGTTTGGAACCTTCTCAATAGATCTTTATATCTCTCCCATGCATTATAAAGTGTTTCTAAATCCATCTGCACAAAAGAAGAGATATCATTCCTTAACTTGGCCGTTTTAGCCGGTGGAAAATATTTTAATAAAAAATTTTCGGTCATTTGTTCCCATGCAGTGATTGATCCTCGTAGAAGAGAATGCAACTACTATTTGGCTTTATTCCTCAAAGAAAAGGGAAATAACCGAAGACGGATGGCATCATCAGAAACGCCATTTATTTTGAAAGTATCACAAGATTCTAGGATATTTGCCAAGTGATTGTTTGGATCTTTATTCTGCAAACCGTCAAACTGAACAAATTGCTGTATCATCTAAATTGTGTTAGGTTTCAGCTCAAAATTATTTGCAGTAATAGCAGGTCTAACAATACTTGACTCAGTTCCTGTTAAATTAGGTTTAGCATAATCATACATAGTTCGAGGAGCATGATTTTCGGCCACCTCTGGAGGTAGCAGATTATTCTCAGCCATATCTTCGGTAGTATTGGTTTTGACTTCTTGCTCTTCTTCTATGTAGTTTAAGCTTCGCCTTATTTCTCTACGATTTCTGTGAACGGTACATTCAATATCACTTTCGTCAATTAGGGGTCCTATCGGGTTCCTTCTAGTCATAAACTAGAGGTACCTGCTAAGAACAAATAAAAGAAGGAAAATTAGCAAAGTTAAAAGTAAAATAAAAGTAAATTGCAAAAATAAAAATGGCTAAAGTTACAAAAATTGAGCGTTGTTAATATTTTAGTTCCCCGGCAACGACGCCAAAAACTTGATCGTGTGTCAGGGTCTTAAAAATTTATATAAAGAATGATCGAGCCTAGAAACTAACTGTGACAACGATTGAGGCAAGCTCACCTATTGAACAGTAGTATAGTTTAGTGGCAAGACCGGATTGTCGAACCCAAAGGAACTAAAAGTACTAATACACTAACTTTCTTTTTATTATTTAGCCTAAAATAAAAGTGAATTGTTATCTAATCTAAAAGTAACTAACTATTAAGCTAAAGATGCTAAGACAAAGAGAATGAATTGGGGAAAATACTTGTAGGAAAAACCAATTGATTAAGACAATACCCGAGGAAGAATCCACCTAGACTTCACTTGTTATTTAACTCTGAACCAGACGATTTATTCACTTAACTTGATCCGTAGGACTCCCTAATGTATATTAATACCTCTCTCGAGGCTACTAACGTCTAACCCTAGGTTGATTAATTGAAATCTCTTTCTAATTAAAACCCCTAGAATTGCATTAACTCGATCTATGGACTCCCATATTGGGTTTGACCCTAATCCGGTAGATTTTCGTCATCCTATCTCTAGGGTTGCGATCAACTCCGCTTAACTGTGCTAGATCTACTCTTAAACAGGGTCTATTTCTCCTCTGCCTAAGCACATCAATACTTGAATCAATATCCTGAAATATTAAAACAAGAATTAAGAACACATAATTAAGAACAAATCAAGTATTTCTCATATAGTTCAGAAAACAATAACAAGATCCGTCTTAAGTTTCATCCCCCTCAAGTATTTGAGGGTTTAGTTCATAATAATAAAAGAATACATCTCAAAAGAAAATATAAAACAAAACATAAGAAAAACCCTAAAACCCCTTGAAGGAAATTGAAGGAAAGATCCTCTGTGTTGAGTATAACTCTGGCTTCTTAAGATGAATCAATTGGCTTTCTTCGAGTAAATCCCACAATTCTGGCCTCTCTGGCTTGGCTGTTCGGCCTAACTGGACGCCCCTGAAGGTTGGCCTCCAGGGTGTTTATATAGGCTTTTGGAATGACTTTCTTTGCCTCTAAGTATCCTAATACGAATGAAACTCCTCTTTGTCACGTCAGGGACACGCCCATGGCACACGCCCGTGTGAATCATGGCCAGGACGTTAATGAGGCACAGTCGTGTGGCTTGGGCCCAGGCCTTGTTGATTTCATACTTTGGCCCATTTTCTCCGTTTTAGGCCTGTTTCTCGTTCTTTTCATCCTCCGGTGCTTTCCTAAGTATAAAACATGAAATTAAAGGATTAAAAACACCAAATTCCACAATTCAAGGCTTAAATCATCCAAAAGTATGCTAAATGTGGGATTAAAATATGTATATATTACGGTTTATCAATCAACATTTAAGGTGAGTTTTTTCTGTTCCATTCCATTCAACTCCGAAATGTAACTGATAACTTGGTTCGAAATATCTCTGCCTTTAGAGTTCTTTCTTTCATAAATTAGCTAATTTCGATATGTACAGATTGACCATAATCCGCAACAAAAGAGTTGACATTGCTCTGTATTTCCTCGTCTAAAAACCCAGGCCACTCCATTATACTTTGAAGATCATTATTACACACCCAGAAGAGATTTAAATTTGACCACACATCTATTGTTGTAAGACAGTGTTGGAAAATGTGGTTACTGTCTTCCTCGGGGTTGTGACATCTGGGACAGAGAGCTGTCATTACCACTTTTTTTATTCTTGAGATTTGATAGAGTAGGAATATAATTCCATGAAATTCTCCAATTTTTAATTTTAATTTTTGAAGGGAGATGTAAATTCCATAATTTCGTGTAAGAATCTCTAGTCTCGGTTTGTAAATAATTATTACTAAGACCTGAATTAGTCTCATGTAATAGTTTATAGGCACTCCTGGCTGTGAATTCTCCTGACGATTCCCCTCGCCACACTTGAAAGACTTCATAAACTGTCTCTGCCAGCGGGATCTGTAGTATTTTCTTCGCAACATCCTCATTAAAGGTACTGACGATTAAATTTGTATTCCCAGTTCTACTAGTGAGATTAATCAAATCTGATACTATCTTAATAGTTACATTACTAGCCTCTTTTTGTAATCTGTTGTTTCAGCTCCCGATATCCATAAGTCGCCCCAAATAGAGATACGATCCCCCATACCAACCCTCCAACATAATCCTTTCTCCAAAATTCATTTTGCTGCCCAGACACTTTTTCAGGTAAGGGAAGGTAAATTTCCTAATTGAGCATTGTTGAAATCCGTATTTGGATAATACTTTGCCATTAAAACACGACTAACCAAAGAATTATGAAAATTAATAAGGCGCCACCCTTGTTTGGCTAATAACGCAATATTAAATTTATCGAGATTTCGAAAACCTAATCCACCATCTTCTTTCAAAGAGCATAAATCTTTCCAAGTACACGAATGGATGCCTTTTTTATCTCGACTTTTCTGCCACCAGAATTTTGCAATTATGCCTTCTATTTCAGCACATAGAGATTTAGGGGATAAGAAACATGCCATAGTATAGGTTGGAATGGCTTGAAGAATGGCCTTTATAAATACCTCTTTTCCGCCCTGAGAAATATGTCTTACACTCCAGCTATCAATCCGTTGTTTAATTCTATCCTTCAAACTTTGAAATGCCATTTTCTTTCTTCTGCCCACCGTATTAGGAAGACCAAGGTATCTTTCCGGGTTATTTGAACTTCGTACTCCAAGAACCTTGGAAATTATTGTTTTTTCTCCCTCTTGTGTATTGTTATTAAAGGAAACTGTAGATTTGCCATAGTTAACACATTGACCAGAACAACACTCATATTCAAGCAAAAATCTGCTTTAATAAATTAGCTCCTCTTTTTGTAGCCTCCGCAAACAGTATGCAATCATTCGTGAATAATAAATGTGAAACCTGCGGTCCACTTCTGCTTGCCTTTACTCCTCTAAGTATGTTTCCACTCATAGCCAATCGCACAAGACTAGAAAGACCTTTCCCACAAATTAAGAAAAGAAACGGACTCAAAGGGTCACCCTATCTTAATCCCCTTGTAGGGCGAAAACTATCTCCTGCGTGACCATTGAATACCACCGAATAAGAAACTGTAAAGACACACTTCATTAAAGAATCAACCCATCCTGGATCAAAACCCATTCGTTTCATAATTTCTTCAACAAAAAGCCATTCAACTCTATCATACGCTTTACTCATGTCCAATTTTACCGCCATAAATCATTTTTTCCTTGTTTTCTTCTATTTTAAAGTATGAAGGATTTCATAGGCTAGCAACACATTATCTGAAATCAATCTCCCTGGTACAAATGCACTCTGTGCTAAATCTATACATTTATCAATGACTATCCGAAGACAATTTGCAATGACCTTAGCTATCAACTTATAAAGCACATTACATAGGCTAATAGGTCTAAAATGAATAATGGCTGAAGGATTTGGAATTTTTGGTATTAATATGATATTAGTTTTATTAATTAAACTAATATCCATACCTCCATTTAGAATTCGTAGACAAAAGGATGTAACGTCTTCTCCAATAATTAACCAACATTTCTGGTAAAATAAAACCGGAAATCCATCTTCTCTTGGTGCTTTTCTTGGGCCTAATTCGGATAAGGCCTCTCGAATTTCCTCCTTTGCATATCTCGCCATCAATCAGGAATTATCCTCTTCTAAAATACAGAAATCAATTCCCGTCAACAGGTGCTCATAATTTCCTCTCCTTCCAATTGCAAACAGATTTTAAAAGTAAGATCTCGCAATTTCTTCCATTTCCCAAACCTCTTCTGTTTCCCTACCATCCTCATATTTCATTTTGTGAATAACATTTCTTTGTCGTTGTTATGTAGCTTGTTTATGAAAAAACGCGGTATTTCTATCTTCAAATTGCAACCAGTTAACTCTTGCCCTTTGTTCCTAATATCGCTCATCCTTCTCTATCTCAAAATTAAGTTGAATCTTCGTATCAATAAGTTCTGCCAAATTTTCATCATCCCTCTCAGATTCCATCAATTCAACCAATCTAGTAGTTAACACCTTCTTTTTGCTTTTTTGATTTGTCTAATTTGACTAGCCTATTTATCCAGCTCTTCCCTTACCCTTTTCAATTTCAGTAACAAGTCTCTTGTTGAATTTTCCCAGATGCGTTTTACCTTCTCACCAAATGAATCTTCCAAAACCCACCAAGCTTCAAACTTGAAATTCATTTTATGTCGCTCATTATCTTTTCTTTCCGTAGTGATAAGCAATGGGCAATGATACGAAAAGGAATGTGGAAGGTGTTGAATTGTAGCCTCAAGGAATAAAGATATCCAATCTTCATTAGCAACTCCCCTATCCAGACATTCTTGAACATTCTTTTCTGGCAGATTCCCTCTTTCCCAAGTAAACCAATTTCCAATATAACCCACATCAAATAAATGACAATCTGTCAATACAGTGCAAAAAGCATCCATACGTCTCTCCTCTCAAGGTAAACCTCCCTTCTTTTCATGACCATACATAATTTCATTGAAATCCCCACAAACAAACCATGGGAGCGCATCAACATTACTCAAATTTCTGAAAAGATCCTACTTATCATACCTATCTTGTATATAAGAAGAGCCATAAAACCTTGTAAATCTCCACTTGTTGCCATCAGCAATATTCTCAATGCACACATCAATATGTCTTTTTGAGAAAATTTGAAGAATGACAGTTGTATCATCACGCCATGCCAAACATAAACCTCATTTAGATCCGCTTACCTCTACATCAATACCATTATGAAAACCACAACTCCTTCGTATTCTTTCCGTCTGATTTTTATTTATTTTAGTCTCTATGAAGAAGACTATTTGGGGTTTATATATTTTCAGTAAATGCCAAAGCCTTCGTACTGTTCGTGGATTTCCCAAACCACAGACGTTCCAACTTAAGATTTCCATTGTTCTCGGTCTGCTTGCCTTTTGGCAGCTGCCGATATAAAAAGATTGCTATTCACCATGCTCTTATCCCTTATAGCCGAACTGGTAGAGTCATTACATATAATATATACTTCGGATTCTCCTCTTTGTTGCTTTTTTCCTTCTTCTCCTATTAGAATCCCTTCCTCTATATCATGATCCATTGCAAATTGATTTTCATCAACTGGTTGTTTTCCCCCCTTTTAGAAATAGTAGACGAATTTCCTTCCAAATTAAACCCTAAAATAGGATCAACAAAAAGCCCACTTCTAAAGTTGTTTGTCACACCCCAAGTTCTATATTCAAATGGCCTACTTCTGTTGAGGTTCCCTCCCATTGCTTCTTCTTCATCCTTACAAAGCCAGACACTATTTTGTGCCCGGGCTCTTCTTGTTTGTGCTCTTAACGAAAGATCCCAGCCCATTTCAGTAGTCTCCACTCCTAATGCCATTTTTGCCTCACAAAAGGAGTCACTATGTCCCAAACGACCACTGTAAAAGAAAAAGAGTGTTAATCTTTCATATTTGAATCTGACATATGATCTGTTTCCATAGAACATAATTTGCTTTTTCCTCTTTAAAGGATATCTTACATCCAATTGAATTCTAACTCATAGAAAATTCTGATATCCCTTCCCCATATTAGCGCCATCATACTCCATAAAAGTACCTATGAAATCACCTAGTTGCTTTGCCAAAGCCTCAGAAAAGAAACCTGTAGGAACATCATGAATCTAAACCCAAAAAGGCGATAAAACTAAAGGGACTTTTAATGGATCTTCACCCTACTGCAACATATATAATAGCAACAGATAATTATTGAAAGGGAGAGCCTTTCAAAACCCTCTCCATATCCATATTATGAAAAAACTAGAACATAAATCTTTTTTCTCCAAGATCTAGAATTCGAACACCTCTGACAGGATGCCACAGATTCACCATCGTACTCTTCATAGCAGGAAAGTGGATAACACTAGCTGTTAGAAAGCACCCTACCAGACGAAATTCCCTTTCTTCTTTCTCTAGATTCAGAAAAAACGATATTTGTAAAATCGCCTCCTCTTCTTCATTAAGAGTTAAACTAACAAAATCAAATTCCATGGACAATGATTAAATTTCATACGATCTAGAAAGTAATTGAATAAAATCCAATTGCCAAAGCAAACGCCGCCACAAAAAAATAGAATAAACCTAAAGACCCTGTCAGAGGAGACAGACAATAGCGTGCTAGGGTAGCAGACTTGCTTTTAGATTTGATTATAGCAATAGTTTAATTTAATTTTTGATACTCGATAAGTTTATCTTTCCACTTTTCTTTATGGGAAAACAAATGCATTACCATAAATACTCCATTCTTAGTAGTTTCTTTCTTCCACACCAACCAAGTTAATAAACGTGAAAAATCGTACACTGTTTAATCTTTGCAACTTGATCCTCAAATAACCTTTTTTATTTATTTACTTTCTATAGATTCTCAATAATTACGTCTTCATGAATCATCAACATCGAACACAACCCTACATCTAATAGATAATAATTACACCGAGATTTTATAAATAAAGGAAATTTCTTTTATTTTCTGCCAAATTCTGCTTTTGGTCTTTTATTATACTAAAACTTAACATTTAGTCTTGTTGGTGGGCTAAGAATCGAGAGCAATAGGGAGGATTCAGATGATTGAGAGAGTTGAAGGTAAAGAGAAAAGTTGAAGAAGATAGTGGTTGTTCGCTTAATTGCGCTTCAAAGTGGTATTTAAAGGGAACATTCATAGGTTACATGTCTTCTATTCATTGGTAGATTGTCATTAAAGTCTTGTAATCTAAATCTCTCTTGCTAGGTAGGTGATATGATTCAATGGGATATGGACAGTGAATTTAAGTGATAAGTGGTAGTAGTTTTGTTGGGCGAAATTAGTGAACTTGGTGAGCTTAGCAAAGACCATTTACTTGATGTGCTTTTGATATTTGATAAGGCATGTTTTGACAAAGTATAGCTATTGAAGCATATCCAAATATTACTTTCTTAATCAAAATAGATGTTATACAAGTGAGTTTTTTGAGATCAAGGGATATTGGTGATGTATTCCAATTTGTGGCATGGTATGGAGTAAGAAAGTTAATTTCATCCTAGTGTAACTCGTTTTGGTAGTAAACTAGACAACAAATTTTAATTTCTATTCCATGTAAATTTCAATCTATATTAGCCATATTGATTTACACAATATTTTAATATATATTTTTTTATAATTATATATAAACATTTAGTTAAGTTATTGGACATGATTAAGAATTTTAAAATTAATATGTTAGTATATATACACAAACATCTATTTAAGTTATAGAACATTAATTAATGTTGTTGTAGAACCATGAGTAAAATTTGAAGTGAAGTGAGGCCGAAGGCAGAGGTGAAGATTGAGAATTAGCCCATAATTCTGAACCATTTTCATCGCCAGGTGGTGAAATTAAAATTTTAATGCCGAGTGATTGGGCCAAGGCCAACTAGCACACGCTCGGAAAATCTCAAGAAATCTTAAAAATAGTGGCCCATGCAGGTCTCGAACCTGCGACCTTCGCGTTATTAGCACGACGCTCTAACCAGCTGAGCTAATAGGCCAGTTGATGCTATATTAATTTACTAATTTAATAATAAAGTAATAAAAACGGTACTTCTGTTATTCAAATTAGGCCATGGTTTATAAGAGACGTAGCCGGTCAGTTTATTTTCTATTAATACAAAAACAGGGGTTCACCATTATACATAGAACAGTAGCATATATGTTGCACTAAACTCGGTTAATTACATGGTTGACACTAAAACAGCATTAATCATTCCTTGTAGTTGCTAAGACTAATCCTACTGATTTTTCCCTCTTTATTTTCTATTAGTAATACTTTATTTATCTCCTACGATACACGGGTTAATTATGTATATTTATTAGAATATAATATATTTATTTGTTAAACTTTTATATGTAATAACCAAATTTTACCCGGGGCCCCATTAAAGCCCAATAAAAACAGTCCAAAAATAATAGTCCATTAAGTACAACCAAACCCAAAGCCCAATAGCCTAGCCCAAAAAAACCAACTAAGCCCAATCTACAAATGGCCCAGAAACCTTGAGAACTTTTGGAACCCTAGGGTTTCTCTCTTAGCCGCCGCCCCCACTTTGCCCTTGTCTGCCACCTACCTTTCACTTGCACCACCCATCCACTTGTAGAGGAAAGAAGACAAAACAAGAGAATAAAAAAATCATTGTAAAATGGCTATAAAAGCCATTCAATATTTGTATGAAAAGGGGGATTTTTTCAAAAAAAAAGAGATTCAAAAAAAAAAAGAAAAAAGAAAAATTCAAAAAAAAGAGAAGCATTTGATATAGATTCGAAAACTAAGGTCTTCATTTTATTTTTCCCTTTTATCTTTTATTTGTTTTCGTGAATATATATACGTTTATATTTCTTTAATTTTCTAGAAAAGAGAAAAGTTTATATATAAGTATAAAAAGTAAAAAACAAAAAAAAAGAAGAAAATTTTTTACCTTTTTGGGCCACCGTGCGCGGTGGCCGACAGTGGCGCTGGCGGCGGGGGAACGGCGGCTGACTGGCCGGACCTTCGCCAGATATTGAGGCCCTTCAGAGAAAAAAGAATAGGGTGAGAGGTTTTTTTTTAAAACAAGTGATGAAATGAATTTTTTTGGGGGATTTTAGGCCTTATATAGCCTCCCAAAACGACGTAGTTTTGGGGCTAGCCTTAAAACCCCCAAAACGACGTCGTTTTGCCTCCTACCCGTTTTTGACCCGACCAGTTAGGGAGGATCCGCTTGTTTTTTATTAAAGGGTTTATTGCGCTTTTGGTCCTTCTACATTTTTATGGTTTTGCGATTAAGTTTATGGTATTTTTAATTTCGCCCAACCATTTGTTTCGGATTTCAATTGGGTCCTCCCTGATGCTATGCATTTTAAAAAAGGGGTTATTGCCCATCTTGGTCCCTTTCCCTTCCCATGAGTTTCGAATAGGCCCTTTCCCCTTTTATTTTATTTCGAATTGACCCCGAACTTTCGTTTTAAATGCAATTTGATCCTTTTTTAGTTATTTTGTAAAATTTCTTAGTCTTTTTATCATTATATTATTATTTTTATTACTATTATTATATTTTTCATATTTTATTATTATTTTGTTTAACTAACTTTACTATTATTATTATTACTATTATTATTTTATTACTATTACTATTATTATATTTACTATATTTATATTATTATATTGTACATATTTTGTATCGTCATTACTACTTTATTATTATTACTATACTATTATTTTATTATTATTATACTATTATGTTATTATTCTTTCTATATTACTATTATTGTATTATTACTTGTATATACTTACTATTTATTATTATTAATTATTATTATTATTGTTATCATTACTATATTTATATTAATATATTGTACATATTTTGCGTCAGTATTATTGTTATCTTATTATTACTATTATTATTATATTTATTATTGCTATTGTTATTATTATTATTATTATTATATTTCCTATTATCTTGATCTTTACTAACATCTTCTTGCTTTTTATTATTATTATTATTTTAATACCATTTTTTACCTTTTTTATATTTTTATATTATTGTATCTTTTATTATCAATATTGTTAATTTTTCGTTTTCGTCACTTCATGTGGATCAATAGTTTTAAATCGCAACTCGACATTTTTAATTCATATAAAAAGGGGTAATATTTGTGTGTTTAGAAGTCCGGAAAATTACATCCTAACGTGTTGGGTGTCGATCTTTTCGCTCGACTAAATACTCAAATACCCTCTTCTTTTACATGTTTTGAAGATCAAAGACGATTTCGGTGTCAGAATATAAGGGTGTTATATCCTAACGTGTTGGGTATGATACTTTTATTCCTTTGAAGCGAGTTAATCTTGAGATTCAATCCTAATTCAGTTAACCGTTTTTTTTTTCTTCGAAAGTTTTACCCTAAATATTTTCAAGTTTTCGACATTAGGACAACATTAATCAATTTGGTACCAACTTTGGGCGTTGCAAGGGTGCTAACCCTTCCTTGCACGTAACCGACTCTCGAACCTGTTTTCTCGAATTTCGCAAACCAAAATATTTTTATAGGTGACCCGATCACACCTAAATAAAAAGGATCGGTGGCGACTCCATATTTTTAAAAGTCGATTCCCGTTTATTAAAACCCCTTTTAAGAATGGTTTCGACAGCTTGGCGACTCCGCTGGGGACCGTTGAGAGTCATGCCATAAATTGATTAATTGTTGTCCTTTTAATTGAAAACTGGAAAATTGTTTTGAAAAATCATTTTTTTGACTCATTTGTTTGTGCTATAATGTCAAGTTTCATGAAATACTTTGGGCATTGCATTGCATGACCGTTGTGGTCACACCTTTAAGTGGGAGTGAGAAACTAAGCTTTCGTGAGGTTTTCACCTTCGCATGGGCTAGTGGATTGCTTCCGGGATACATCCGTACCTATCTACTTCGTGAGATTATCACCTCCACATGGCCATAGGGAAATGTATTCCCCTGAACTGAACTAGGTCTATATGAGCTTATAATGGGTGAGGATTGAGGAATCTGCTGGTTCAGGTACCATTCTTTAGAACCGAACCTCATATAGCAAGCCTTAAAGGCCCATCTTAGGTAGAGCCATGCCAAACCTTAGTGGTCACCCGAGTAAATGTTTTATTTCTTGCTTGTTTTAAGCTATGTGTGAAATATTGACTTGTTTTATTGAAAGACATTTTTTATCACACTTAGTTCACTAACGTGCATCATATTGCATGACCGTTGCGGTTTCACCTTTAAGTGGGAGTGAAAAACTAAGCTTTCGTGAGGTTTTCACCTCCGCATGGGCTAGTGGGCTACTTCCGAGACACATCTGTACCTATGTGCTTCGTGAGGTTTTCACCTCCGCATGGCCATAGGAAAATGCGTTCCCCTGAACTGAACTCGATCCATATGAGCCTATAACGGGTGAGGATTGAGGAATCTGCTGGTTCAAGCACCCTCCTTCAGAACCGAACCCCATATAGAGACCTAGAAGCCTACCCTAGGTAGAATTGTACTAAACCCTAGTGGTCACCCAGATAGGTGTTCTATTTCATCGATTATTTCTCTTGTACTAACGTGTTTTCTTCTGTTTTGATTGCATTACATTGCATCATCAAAAGAAATGAGGTGTTGATTAATATTTGATTGCTAAATAGAGGAGTTTTTCATAAGGAAATGAATTTCTTGATAAAGTGGATTATAATACGGTTGCCCAAATATAGTCCAAGTGAATAACGAGAGAAAGCTGATAGTCCATAGAAGAGTACAAGACTTTGGCCGATGATTCAAGTCAACAAGGATTATTCAAGAGTCGTCACGTCTTGACTTTCTTAAAGAAGCTTATGAACAATCGCAGAGGATAAACGAGTGAAGAAGTACAACCTGAACCAAGCTACAAGGGGCTAGAAGAGGAATCTATGAAGGAAGCTTACGGGACATGACCATAACACCCGGATACGAATGAAAAGATTAGCGTTTCCACTTGGGCTATGAGGACAAAACCGTATATGCAATCCGTTTTATGTAAAGAGCTTTATTTTTTAGAAAAGTTCTTCTAATAGAATTGAATTCATAATCAGCGCCTCTCTTTCTTTTTGCATTCACTCCATGCATTTGCATTGCATTACATCATTTTAGAAAGAAGGTGTTGATTCGTATTCAATTGCTAAATTGAAGAGTTTGTCATAAGAAAATGTGTTACTTGATAAAGTGGATTATAATACGGTTGAGACAAGGCCTTGCCTGAAGATTCGAGCCGATAGGGATTTTTCGAGAGTCATCAGAAGATTATGAGCATCACGGAGGATAAGTGATTGATGAGGTGCGACCTAGACCAAGCAACAAAGAGCTAGAAGAGAGGTCTATTGAGGAAGTTCACGGAACATGACATCCGAGTATAAAGAAAATGATTTGCCTAAAGATTCAAGACGGCAAGGATTGTTTGGGAGTCATTAGAAGATTATGAGTATCGCGGAAGATAAGCGAGGGATGAGGTATGTCCTGAATCGAGTAACAGAAGGCTAAGAAGAGATGTCTATTGAGAAAGTTCACGGGACACGACATCCAGATACGAAGAAGAGGATTTGTCTGAAGATTCAAGCCGACAATGATTGTTCGAGAGTCATCAGAAGATTATGAGCATCGCCGAGGGTAAGTGAGTGATGAGGAACAACCTGGATCAAGCAACAAAGAGCTAAAAGAGGCGTCTATTGAGAAAGTTCACGAGACATGACCATGATATCCGGATACGAAGAAGAGGATTGGCGTTTTCACCGGGACTATGAGGAAGAGGCCGTATATGTGGTCTGTTTTAAGTAAAGAAACGTGTTTTCTAGACAAGTTCTTCTAATAGGAATTGAATTCATAATCAGCGCCTATCTTTCTTTTTGCATTCATTCCATGCATTTACATTGCATTTCATGCATTGGCATTGCATCATATCACATGCATTAAAACTTGTAGGAAGACTCTAATTAGGTGAAGTTATTTCAGTGACCTAGAAGACATGGACCGAAGGTTGGAGGGATTAGAGCAAAGGCAAATATTGATGCAAGAACAGTTGGCCAAAATTCAGCAGGATATACAAGATCCAATGGATATGATGCGCCAGTTAACCCTATTACTAGTCGAAAGACTTGGAAAAAGGAGTGGCCCAGTAGTCGGCAGTACGGATGATGACGAAGAAATCGTTTATTCCCCGATAAATATCTTGACTCAACCAGGCGTACAGTCGCATGGGGGACCCATCACTATCGGACCCCAATGTCAGACTAATACCTCGACCCCGTTTAACGTTCCTATGAGCTCATGCCTTAACCCTGGGGAGGATCGATCCAAACCGATTGCTAAGGCAGGAATAAAGGAAGGGAGGAAGCAGACTTTGAAGACCCCGAAGAAGAAGGAAAAGGAAGTGGGTATTACAAGTAGGTATGACAAGGGCTATTCGGAGCCGATTATAGTAAACCAGCCAAAAATAACAGCTACCAGCTATCAGGTCTCCCAAAGACGAGAGCCTAATCCAAAATCGAACTCAAAAAAACCTCGGTTCATGCTCATCCCGATCTCGTATGAGGAAAAGTACAAAATGTTGTTTGACGCATACGTTGTAGCCCCTTTTTATCTAAAGCCATTACAGCCCCCCATATCCTAAATGGTATGACCCGAGTGTTCAATGCGACTACAATGCGGGAGTAACGGATCACACGATAGAAAACTGCACTGCTTTCAAAAAGGTAGTTGAAAGGCTCATCAAGTTGGGGGTCTTGAAGCTCGATGGTACACCTAGTTCGGAGAACCCATTACCCGACCATGCCGTTAAAGGGGTAAAAATTGTGAGTACCATGATGAACGAGGGCATGAGATCAGAAGTGCATCAAGTCGGGGACACTAGTGCAAAGCCTAATACTGGGGAATTGGAGCATTAATGACGTATCTGATGAGTGAACCAAAGAATCAAAATTTCCAAGACCGTGCATATTTGGTAGTGTTTTGAACAATAGGACTGTGGAAGGGATCCCTGTATTTTTAGAGCTAGCTCGGAGTAATGTCCAAAACGCGCCTATTGCTCTAAAGCCTAGGAGCAATAAGAATCTTTTTGTGAAAGAGGCTTGTGTCCAGAATTGTCATTTCGATAAAATGCATCTTTCTAAGTAAATATTTTCAGGCTTTACATTTTTTTATTTTTCATTCATGTCCATATCATACAAAAAATCATCCTTAGAATCATTTATTCTTTGGATTTTCTGCCTTACACCCACAATGGGTCCCCAGATATCAATGACTCAGAGTCTACTTTGGAGAAGATATGCGTCTAGAGGGGTCTCAGGGCTTTGGAGACGATAGAGATTGTAACTTATCTCCTGATTTGTTAAAGATGGCAGAGCAAGATGAAAAATAGATACTACCTTATAAAGCATCATTGTAAGCCTAAGAGAAGAGAGAAAGGTGAATATCGAAGCCTATTCCACCACAAAGACAAAGTAGGACATCATTGAGTTATTCCCGATTCAAGGATGTTTTCACGTGACACGCTTGGGCTACTGAAACGTGGATATGCTGTTGAGGCTAAGGGAATTCTAGAAGAGGTTCATCAGGATATTTAAAGATCATATGCTAATGATTTTTATGATAGCCAAGCTAATCATGAATTTCAGATTCTGCTGGTCCATCATAGAAAGGGATTGCATCAGTTATGCCGTAAATGTCAAAACAAGATTCATATGTCTCATAAACCTTATCTGTATGGGGCATAGAGTTTATTGGGACGATCTCGTCGGAAGCTTTTAGCAAACAATAATTCGCTAAGAGGGTGGAAGTAGCCTCGTAGGCCAATATTGCAAAGTCAATGGTCATTAAAAAAAAGAAAGAAAGAATGCTGACAACAAAAATGCCAAGAAGATTACATTTAACCGCACAATGTCAAAAGTTTGTGGTCTGTTCAAAGATCAAATGCCACGTCATAGTGCAAAAAAAAAAAAAGGGAGGGCAACAAAACAAGGATTGTTAGGATGATGACCTAGACTTGTAAAGATTGGCATATAGAAGTTACGTTTACCCTTTATGCTCATCAAACGTCGGCCAAGACCTCTGCCGGGGCAACGCCTTAGGTTTTGCCTATTGAAGCCAAAATCCCCTCTTCCTGGGGCGCGGGCCGAGCCGAAATTGAACGAGGCGGATAAGATCCAATCCCGATGTGATCAAGTAAATTTGAAGAGAAAATGTTGAGAGCTATCCGTCACAATCAGATGATGCGAGTTTACAACAAAAAGGATCGCCTTAGAAAATTTCATGATAAGGCTTTGAAAGTAAATTCTCCCATTCAAAAGGGACTTCAGAAGAAAGTGAATGCCAAACTAGGAAGGACCTTATGCAGCAAAGAATGCATGTTCTATGGAAGCATGGATATGGACGGAGATGGATGGCAAGGACCTGTCCAATTCGGTGAATTCAGATTCAACCTAAAAAGGGGATAAAAAAAAGAAAAAACAAAAAAAGGAGAAAAAAGGAGAAAAAGAAAAAATTCTCAAAAAAAGAAAAGAAAATGAGAGGCCAAAGGCGAAAACCCGCAAAGAGCGCTTTGAGACCAAAGGTGGGTTTGAGTTGAAAACCCGAAGTGGGCGGCTCAAATTTTGATAAAAAATTAGGGCGTACAGTAGTCTCGCCATGCCTGAAGTAACAATGAAGGGGTATGTTACGTCTTGGAGCATCGACAAAGTACTCCGAATCCCCTAAAAACATATTGAGTTTAATATGGTCTTCAAGAAGTCTGAACGGAGAAGCTCAGGCTATGGTATCTGGGGCACCTAGTTTCCATGTTACCCATTTTTGAGTTTGCCATCTTTGTTTTTTTTTTTCAAAATACACTCTAAATAAACTTTCTTCTACATTGCATTTGCTAGCTTTGATCAACTTGTTTGTTCGAGCTATGCTCTCAATAAATTTCTATTTCGTCCAGCATTATGATCTTGTTCGAGCATTTTTACATTGAAATAACAATTATTGGACTAATAATACTTTCATGAAGGGAGTTTCGCATATTACTCTGAAAACCTCTAAATAATACAGGAGTCTGAAATAGGATTATTGTTTAAGATTCACCAAGCTTAAGGGTTGGAAACATCTGGGTCTAAATTAAGGTTATCTCTTCAGATTTTTGTCAAAAATGGTGATTGAAAAAATGACAAGGTATTGCCTCAGTGATACAATCCGGACGAAAAATGGGTATTGTTAACCCAAGTGCAAAATCGAAATCATTTTCAAAAGAAAATGATATTCTGCATTCATGCGAGCATCATACACATACATCTGGCTGGGTCACCTAAAGAGCGACCAAAAGATGAAAGCTGATACAGATCCTGTACTCTCGAATAACAAGAGTGAGGGTTGAAGACGAAACAAATCCTATGAACCCTGAAGTTACAGTGGGGCAAATTTGTTGAGCAAGATATTTGTTTCCCTGAGTTTTCCGGCATGAATACTGGCAAAACAAGATCGCAGCATAAGATGTCAGTGATATAACCCTGATAAACAATGAGCGATGACCACCTTAAGCTGTTAGAAGGGGTCATTCTTATGAAGTGTTACATTCATGCAAAACACATTTAGTTAGAAGCATTTAAATGTCGTCCATAACACATGTAGTTAAGAGGCTTCGAGTCGTTCCGATTATAACATCCTCATCATTTGCATAAGCATAAGCACATTCTACATGACAGGTTACTCAAAGAACGGTGTAGCAGGTTCAGATTTTGCTCTCTAGAGATGATAGTGGAGCAGATTGAGGATTGAAGTCTTCCTGAAGATAGTAAGGAAGAAAATTGAAAGGTTCAGATTTTGTTCCTTAGAGGATATTGGAGCAGCTAGAAGATTGAAGCCTTCCTGAAGAAAGTAAGTTGAAAGGTTCAGATTTTGCTCTCGAGAGATAATAGTGGAGCAGCTTGAAGTCTTCCTGAAGAAAGTAAGGAAGAAAATTGAAAGGTTCAGATTTTGCTCTCTAGAGATGATAGTGGAGCAGATTGAGGATTGAAGTCTTCCTGAAGATAGTAAGGAAGAAAATTGAAAGGTTCAGATTTTGCTCCCTAGAGGATATTGGAGCAGGCAGAAGATTGAAGTTTTCTTGAAGATAGTAAGGAAGCAAATTGAAAGATTGAAGAAAGCAAGTCTGGCATCCTGATGTTTCAGGAGCAGATTGAAGAAAACAAGCCTGGCATCCTGATGTTTCAAGAGCAGATTGAAGAAAGCAAGTCTGGCATCCTGATGTTTCAGGAGCAGATTGAAGAAAGCAAGTCTGACATCCTGATGTTCCAGGAGCAGATTGAAGATAGCGGATCTGGCATTCCTGATGTTGCAGGAGCAGATTGAAGATAGCAAGTCTGGCATTCCTGAGTTTGCAGGAGCAGATTGAAGACAGCAGATCTGGCATTCCTGACGTTGCAGGAGCAGATTGAAGATAGCAGATCTGGCATTCTTGAAGTCGCAAGAGCAGATCGAAGGTAGCAGATTTGGCATTTCTGAAGTTGCAGGAGCAAATCGAAGATATTAAATCTGTCATCCTGGCATTCCAGATGTTGCAGGAGCAGATCGAAGATATCAAGTCTCGCATTCCTGATGTTGCAGGAGCAGATTAAAGATAGCGAGTCTGGCATTCCTGATGTTGCAGGAGCAGATCGAAGATAACGAGTGTGGCATTCCTGATGTTACAGGAGCAGATCGAAGATAGCGAGTCTGGCATTCCTGATGTTGCAGGAGCAGATTGAAGATAGCAAGTCTGGCAGTCCTGATGTTGCAGGAGCATATTGAAGATAGCGAGTCTGGCATTCCTGATGTTGCAGAAGCAGATTGAAGATAGCGAGTCTGGCATTCTTGATGTTGCAGGAGCAGATTGAAGATAGCAAGTCTAGCAGTCCTGATGTTGCAGGAGCAAATTGAAGATAGCAAGTCTGGCATTCCCGATGTTGCAGGAGCAGATTGAAGATAGCAAGTCTGGCATTCCTGATGTTGTAGGAGCAGATTGAAGATAGCAAGTCTGGCATTCCTGATGTTGCAGGAGCAGATTGAAGATAGCAAGTCTGACATTCCTAATGTTGCAGGAGGAGATTGAAGACAGCAAGTCTGGCGTTCCTGATGTTGCAGGAGGAGATTGAAGACAGCAAGTCTGGCTATCCTGATGTTTCAGGAGCAGAACGAAGACAGCAAGTCTGGCAATCCTGATGTTCCAGGAGTAGATCGAAGACAGCAAACCTGACATTCTCAAGGTTACAAAGAGGCAATTCGAAGTCAATAATCGTATCCCAAGACTGAAGCGAAGTGGGACAAAGCGACAAATAAACAGTGAAGTTTGAAGCTATTTGAAGAAGACGAGGACCAATAAGTCAAAGCCCACCAAGACCGGGCAAAATTGGTTCTTCTATTGTCTTTGCTCTATTCTCGTTTCACGACAATGAGCAAAGAGGGGCAGCTGTAATAACCAAATTTTGCCCGGGGTCCAATTAAAGCCTAATAAAAACAGTCCAAAAATAATAGTCCATTAAGTACAACCAAACCCAAAGCCCAATAGCCTAGCCCAAAAAAACCAACTAAGCCCAATCTACAAATGGCCCAGAAACCTTGAGAACTTTTGGAACCCTAGGGTTCCTCTCTTAGCCGCCGCCCCCACTTTGCCCTTGTCTGCCACCTACCTTCCACTTGCACCACCCATCCACTTGTAGAGGAAAGAAGATAAAACAAGAGAATAAAAAATCATTGTAAAATGGCTATAAAAGCTATTCAATATTTGTATGAAAAGGGGGATTTTTTTCAAAAAAAAAAGAGATTCAAAAAAAAAGAAAAAAGAAAAATTCAAAAAAAGAGAAGTATTTGATATAGATTCGAAAACTAAGGTCTTCATTTTATTTTTCCCTTTTATCTTTTATTTGTTTTCGTGAATATATATACGTTTATATTTCTTTAATTTTCTAGAAAAGAGAAAAGTTTATATATAAGTATAAAAAGTAAAAAAAAAAAAAAGAAGAAAATTTTTTACCTTTTTGGGCCACCGTGCGCGGTGGCCGACGGTGGCGCCGGCGGCGAGGGAGCGGCGGCTGACTGGCCGGACCTTCGCCGGATATTGAGGCCGTTCAGAGAAAAAAGAATAGGGTGAGAGGTTTTTTTTTTTAAAACAAGTGATGAAATGAATTTTTTTGGGGGATTTTAGGCCTTATATAGCCTCCCAAAACGACGTAGTTTTGGGGCTAGCCTTAAACCCCCCAAGACGACGTCGTTTTGCCTCCTACCCGTTTTTGACCCGACCAGTTAGGGAGGATCCGCTTGTTTTTTATTAAAGGGTTTATTGCGCTTTTGGTCCTTCTACATTTTTATGGTTTTGCGATTAAGTTTATGGTATTTTTAATTTCGCCCAACAATTTGTTTCGGATTTCAATTGGGTCCTCCCTGATGCTATGCATTTTAAAAAAGGGGTTATTGTCCATCTTGGTCCCTTTCCCTTCCCATGAGTTTTGAATAGGCCCTTTCCCCTTTTATTTTATTTCGAATTGACCCCGAACTTTCGTTTTAAATGCAATTTGATCCTTTTTTAGTTATTTTGTAAAATTTCTTAGTCTTTTTATCATATATTATTGTTATTACTATTATTATATTTTTCATATTTTATTATTATTTTGTTTAACTAACTTTACTATTATTATTATACTATTATTATTATAATACTATTACTATTATTATATTTACTATATTTATATTATTATATTGTACATATTTTGTATCGTCATTACTACTTTATTATTATTACTATACTATTATTATTATTACTATACTATTATTTTATTATTATTATACTATTATGTTATTATTCTTTCTATATTACTATTATTGTACTATTACTTGTATATACTTACTATTATTATTATTATTAATTATTATTATTGTTATCATTACTATATTTATATTAATATTGTACATATTTGCGTCAGTATTATTGTTATCTTATTATTACTATTATTATATTTATTATTGCTATTGTTATTATTATTATTATTATATTTCCTATTATCTTGATCTTTACTAACATCTTCTTGCTTTTTTTATTATTATTATTTTAATACCATTTTTTACCTTTTTATATTTTATATTATTGTATCTTTTATTATCAATATTGTTAATTTTTCGTTTTCGTCACTTCATGTGGATCAACAGTTTTAAATCGCAACTCGACATTTTTAATTCATATAAAAAGGGGTAATATTTGTGTGTTTAGAAGTCCGGAAAATTACATCCTAACGTGTTGGGTGTCGATCTTTTCGCTCGACTAAATATTCAAATACCCTCTTCTTTTACATGTTTTGAAGATCAAAGACGATTTCGGTGTCAGAATATAAGGGTGTTATATCCTAACGTGTTGGGTATGATACTTTTATTCCTTTGAAGCGAGTTAATCTTGAGATTCAATCCTAATTCAGTTAACCGTTTTTTTTCTTCGAAAGTTTTACCCTAAATATTTTCAAGTTTTCGACATTAGGACAAACATTAATCAATTTGGTACCAACTTTGGGCGTTGCAAGGGTGCTAACCCTTCCTTGCACGTAACCGACTCCCGAACCCGTTTTCTCGAATTTCGCAAACCAAAATATTTTTATAGGTGACTCGATCACACCTAAATAAAAAGGAACGGTGGCGACTCCATATTTTTAAAGGTCGATTCCCGTTTTTTAAAACCCCTTTTAAGAATGGTTTCGACATTATACAAAGTTTGTAATTTTTATAATTAGGAAAACTATGGTTAAAAGTTTATAATAAAAAGCAATTATTGTGAATATTTCAAAATTTGTGATTTTTTTTTATGTAAAATTACATGTAAGTTTGTATTATCAGTTGTATAAACTAAGACCAAACAAATGATATTTATACTTATGTTATTAATTACAAATATCAATATCATTATTTTATTTTTTTTTTTCAAAATTTTAATTAAAGCTGTATATAAGTTTTAAAAAATTTAAAATTAAATCAATTGATCAAAATGTTAATAAAAACTTAGGCTAATTATGAGCCAAAATCTGTCAGACCTCGTTAGTGTTGGATTGTCTATTAACTACTAAACTAGGCTAGATAAGATTGGTCTCTTGGAGACCCATGCGGCTTAAGAGTCTTGAGTAAAAATATCTGTAATCTTTTCTTTTCTCTCTTATTATGAACATCCCTTTTAATATTTTCTATAAACTTTCGATGAAAAAAATTAAACCTTTTTACAGTTCTTTCTCCTTCAGCTTGAAGGAGTCCACTTGTCGTAATTTTTATTTCGGTTGACACCTTCGATAATAGATACTTTTTCCTTTTTCTCTTTTGATTTCCTGATTTAATATTTGAGAATAAATCTTGAACCACTCAAAATAAAACCCTCAAGTTCAAACTTTCTTTGGCCGAATCTTCACTGTTAATGGTTCAATAATCACATAACTCTAACAATGATCTCTAATCGTCCCACGTAGCTATTAACCGTTCACATATATAGAAGACCCCTCCAAACTTTGAACATAAAAAAAAAAAAAAAAAAACTCTATGTCGAAACCATTTTTAAGTTTTTTTAAAAAACCGGAGTCGATTTTAAAAAGGAAAATGGAGTCGCCACCAATCCCTTTTTGCTTAGGTGTGATCGGATCACCTTATAAAACATTTTATTTCAAAACATTGATTTTGACCTACGAAATTCAAGAAAACGGGTTCGGGAGTCGGTTACGTACGAGGAAGGATTAGCACCCTCCTAACGCCCAAAATTGGTACCGGACTGATTAGTTATTGTCCTAATGTCGAAAATTCGAAAAGATTTGAAAACATGATTTCTTTAAAAACTTGAACAATTTGAGTTGAAACTTGAGATTCCTTTGTTCCGAAAGAATACAAACATCACATCCAGCACGTTAGGACATGATGTTTTAAACCCTCGTAGTCAACATCATCTCATGATTTACAAAATTCATTAAAAGGATATTTAGTTATTTAGTCAAACGGAAAATCGAAACCCAGCACGTTAGGCCACTATTTCCCGAGTTTCTAAACACAAAATATTACCTTATTTAAGAAAAACTTTTGGATAAAATGTAGTAATTAAAGGAGATAAATATTTTTAAACAAAGATTTTAAAAAAATAACATTAAGTTATTACAAAAAATGCATTTTACTAAAGTTACAGGTCATATTAACAATTAGCACTAACATAAACAATTAAGTAAAAGAATGACAAGCAATAATAATAATGTTAAGGTAAACAAAGATAATGGATTCAAAACTTTTTTAAAAAAAATGAACAATCAAAATAAAAAAAAATATAGAGCAGATAATAGAAATTTTAAAAGAATCTATGAAAAAAATTAAAAAAAAATTATTCACAAGATTAAATTCATATATAAAAAAATAATAATATAAGGTAAATAATATACTCAAAACAATTAATGAATATTATAACAATTTAAAAAAAATAAAAAAAAAGTATAAAAATGATATGGATAAATAAAAAAAAAGTTAAAAAAACGCATAAGTCAACCTAACTCCCGCAATATGAGGATTCAACGAAATTCCTCCACCAAAATCTAACTCGAACGGAAGCAACTCAAAAAGAAACGAAGATGAGCAAAGAACAAAATAAAAACAAGCCACACAAAATAAGAACGCAAAAGAGAGAGAAATTTGAGTAAATGCTCTCAAAAATTTTTATTACTCAAAACTCAAGTGTGTTTTACAATGAAGTCGAACCAGCAGGCAGAGGCGCGAGGAAAGAACCCTAGGGTTCGGGGTTCCTAATTTCCGAAACAAATTTTGGGCCATTGGACTGTTTGGGCTTTAGGTATTAGATTTAGTTGGGTCAGGTTACAATTGATTTTTTGGGCTAATATTATTTGGGCTTGAGTTTAAATTTTGAGTTTTGTAAATGGACTGTAATATCTGGACATTTGGTTTATTTGTTTTATTTTTTGTTTTTGGATTTTGTATGGTTTGGGCTCGGGCACAAATGGGTTATTACAACCCATTTTTATTCTAAAACTTTTCATTTCGTGCATGTGATTTGAAAAAAAATATGTAAAAAAATTCAGCCAGGTTAAAAAAAAATTATGAATGGGAGTATGCATATTTATAATTTATACAAACTTTAAATCAAAATTTAAACCAATATTCATCTCTTTAAATATTATTTTAAATATTTGAACTTAACAAATTTAAATAAATTTGTTTATTTTATCTCATTAATTATTATTTAAATCTCTAAACTTACCAATTCTTTTTTCTATTTCTAAAAATAATATTTTCAGTTTTGATATTTTATTTTTAAATGAGTAAAAAGGAAATTTTGAATTTGAAATAAAATTGTTAGGTATCTTTTTAAGTATTATGATAATTTTTTAATCTTAAATTTGAAATATAAGTTCTTAATATTAAAATTAAATATATTAAAAGTATTTAAAAGTTAACTAAAGAGATGGGATTTTAATTTTGAATAAGTAAAAATATAATTTTGGAATTTGAAAATGAAATTGGTTAGGTATATTTTAAGCTTTAAGATAATTTTTAATTTAAATTCGTAATATAATTTTTAAAAATTACAATTAAATATTTCAAAAGTATTTAAATGATAAATAAAGAGATTAGATTTTAAAAATTAAAATATATGATGCAGGGGTTAACCATTAACATGTAATTCAATATATTAAAAAATATATCCTTTTTTTTTTTTTTGAGCAGCAAAATATATCCTATTTGTTGAGTATATTAGAGGGAAGAAAATTGTTTATCATATTTCACATTATTATTTTTAAAATGTAATTATTATTTATACGGGTTATTATATTTTGATGAAATATATTGTTTAATAAGCTTTTAATTGATAAATAATCCGTCCAAATTGTAATAACCAATTTTTGCCCAGGCCCAATCAGTAAAGCAACCCAATTTAGCCCGAGCCCTAATCGGAAACAAAAAAAAACAAAATAAGCCAATCAATAATAATAAAACAGTCCATAGTCTTTATTTACAGCAAGGTCCAATTACAAAACCAATACCAGACCCAAATTTAATAAAACAACCCAGCCCACTTAACCCATCCCTAGCCCAAATTTACATCGGCCCAATGGCCCAAAAATTTTAAAGATTTTCGGCAGAGAAGAAACCTTAGGTTTCCTTGGTACGTCGCACGCCTCTCCGCGCCTTGGTCACCGCGTCCTTCACACGCGCGCCTCGCATCATTTTAGCAACCCACGCGCGCTGTTGTCAACCACCACCATCGCCCGCGCCTCGATCGATGCCCGCACGCCTTGCCCATACCCTGCAAAAGGGACGACAAGCAGAGAAACAGAGGCAACAAGAACCAAGATGTATGGAACAAATAGTGGAATAACAAAAACAGATAGTGTGTTTTCGGCTATAAAGCCATTCAAAATCAATGTAAAAAGGGTTCTTCTTTTTGGCATTATCAACAATCAGAAACAAGGAACTTTGAAGGTCGATCTAGTTCTCGATCCTACTATCTACTGTCATTTTTCTATTTATTTCTATTTATTATTTTTAAGTTTCTAAAACGAAGTAATAATAAAAAATAACAAAGAGAAGAAAGGGAACTTACCCGAACCCTGGGGCTCGTCGTCGGAATCTTCTTTCCTTCGCCGAGGCCGATTTGAGGATTAAAGGGGGAACTTTCCTTTCTCTTTCGTTTTTTTGTTGGAATACAAAGGGGCGTGGTCTGCAAAGGGGTTTCGAAAAAGCCTCAAGGCCCGATTTTAGCCATCACCGGCCACCGATTCGGTGGTGGCGCGGTGGTGTGTCGGAGAGGGAAGTAGCCCGATCGTCGGGTATGAAAGAGAGAGGGAGAGAGAATGTTTTTTATTTTTGTTTTTTTTTGAAGAATGAAGTCTGCAAATGAAATAAAGAAGGAAATTTTGGGTTTTAAAACTGGATACGAAACAGCGTCGTTTAGCCCCCCTACGATCCACGCGTCGACCCGACCCGTTCAAGGGATCCGCGTGTTTTCATCAAATGGTCTAATTACTATTCCAGTCCTTCCGTGTTTTTATTATTTTCAATCCCGTTTGATTTAAATTCTTTTATTTTTAATTTGGCCCCAGAACTCGTATTTCGTTTCAATTCGATCCTATGGGTCTTCAACGGTTTAAGTCAAAACGACTCCGTTTTAAAATTTAGTATAATTTCAACTTTAACCCCTGTCCTTTAACGCGTGTTTTATTTTAATCCTTTCAGTTCTTTTTTAATTACTATTTGACCCCCGTTTTCTTTGTTTATTTTATGTTCATCCTTTTATTTTATTTTATTATTTCGTATTATATTAAATTGTCCATATTACTATTTATATACCAGTATATTAACAGTATAAATATATATGTATTTTTATAATTATTATTTATTACTTTTATTTAGCTAAAAATTATTTTCATTAGACATTTTTATATATATATTATATGTCTTTAAATTGTATTATATAATGTTATATCGCATATTATTTTTAACTAAAATTTATTTATGTTATAATATATTCTATTCATATTGTTTTCTTTATATATGTAATTTTATATATTTATTTAAAATCACTATATATTATGTTTATATTGGCTCTATCATGTATGTGTCTTTTTATCTATTATCTAAGCATGCGTTAAATAGGTTCATATTTGTTTGTTGTTAATTATATTTGTTTATGCTTCATCATGTATTTACAATTACTTTAGTATATGAATTATCACTTATCATATTTTGTGTTATTATTGCTTTATTGCCTATTTTAAATGTTAATACATCATAATTGCTTTTAAATAATTTTGTTCAATATTTTATAAAATACAAATATTGGCATATAATTGTTGTTTAAAATAAAAATACGTTTTCGCAAAGTCGATGTAACATCCCAAAAACGGGGCTATTTGGAATTAAATTATTTTTCTTATGTAAGAACTGATGCGATATTATTCATGGAATAATAGTGGTTAATTTAAGGCTTTGAGTATGCACGGTTTAGTAGAAAATTTTAATTTGGAACTTTAAAAAAAAAAAAAAAAGGGAGCTTGGCTTTGGAGGGCTTAAGAAATTTATTTGGAAAAGTGTGGCATAAGAAAGACTTAGGTACAAGTGGCGTGGGGCGCCTAAGAGTTTGCTAGGGGCCTTGGGTTCGATTCGTGGAAGAAGCAAGGGGGAAATATTTTTCCTTTTGGGTTGGGCATTAGGCCTAGAAAGGCCTTTTAATTAAATTAGGAGGGCTTATTGACATGAAAGTGGGCTGGTTAAAGTGGCTGGCGTGTGCTACTTAGGCGTTGAAGGGAGAGATAGGGCGCTGGTTCGAGTGGGGGCAGCAGCAGTTTTGGGCGTTTTTATTTTTGTATGGGATGGCTGAAGTAGGAAGGGGTTAAATTTAAATGGTGGGGCTTTATGGCATAACAGGCGGGTTGGAAGAGTTGGCAAGGGCGCTGGAAGAGGGGCTGATGCGTGAGGTCCTGCGTTCGAACCCAGCATGCAGCAGCGGTGGTTTTTATTTTTCAAGGCTGGCGTGAAAGGGAGCTGGCCTGCACATGGGGTTCCTTGTTCGGTTAGTTGATGGTACATGTTTTTGTTTTGCTTTTATTTATTCATTATTATTAGATAATAAGGGATAATCAAGGATAATATTATTATTATTTAGATAACAAGATAAAAGATAGGATAATAAAGATATTAGTTTATTTTTTTATCTTGGATTATTATGGAATTATTATGTGATTATTATTTTAAGTATTCAAATTCAATTTGAATTGCTTCAATGAGTGGCTTGGAGTAAATCAAGAAGTTGGCTAGAATTTGAACACTATGGCCGGCAAGCTAAATGGGGGGGTGTCGAACGCCTATAAAAGCACCCATTGACCACTTTGTTTTGTTTTTCCATTTTGCTTAGCCGAAAATTCTAATCCTTCTCCACCTTATTTTTCTTTTATTTTATCAAATCCCTTTTTGTCGAAATTCTCATTTACTTTTCTTCTCCATTATTGCCAAGCCGAACATACCCATTGAAAGTGCTGTAGACTTCGGGATTTTGCTAGTCTTCAATCAATTGTGAAGGTACGCAAGGAAACAAAGAAGTCGACTCAGGCCCCGATCTTTAGTATTCGATTTCTGGTAAGTAATGGTAAGATCTACTTTAGTTAGTAAGTTGATATTCGATTTAGCCGAAGGCTACTAACTTACTGAGTGCCGATTTTAGGGTGGTGAAACAAAAGGCTGATACTCAAGACATTCGGGTATGGTTTTGGGGCTCATAAGAGAACCCTCTTAAATTTTGGATTTGGCCGAATAGGCCTTTGGATACTAACATTAACAGTTGGCCAAATATAGGAACAAGTGGATCTGTGGTGACCAACGTTTCTTTTCGGGATTTAGAACATCCAAGGGTGTCAGGTGTGTACATACACACTTATAATAATTAATAAAGTATATTAAATGTGTGTTGTGTGTAAATCTGCTTTATGTAGATGTGGAATTAGTGCCTTAATGGTACAAGCGAGGATCCCGGTAAGTCTCTATTTGTATGAGATGGATAATAATGCTTTTGGGAAGCATGGATTATTTGATACATGTGATATATGTATGTTCTGTTATTAACTGCTTGACATGGGTTGATGAGTGGAGGGGGCAGTATTATTGTGCCGACGGGCACCAGTGTTTTGGTAACACACTGTGACTACGGTCACCAGAGGTTTGGTTCCTCCAGAGGTTTGGTACCTCAAAGCGACTTGTCCCTGTGGTTAATACCACCGTGGGTTGGCCCCACTTGAGACATGGGATCGTCTGCCAGTGATTTGGTATCACACGATGGGTTGGCCCCATCACCCGATTTGTGTCCACGGACACCAGTGTTTTGGTAACACATTGTGACTATATGTCACCAGTGGTTTGGCACCACCAGTGGTTTGGTACCACAACGGGGTAGATAGTGGCGTTTGGATGGCTAGGTTGGGTATTTAACATTCTGCATATTAATTGTTATATGTTGTGTATGAAAATGTTTTAAAACGGAGGAAGGGTTACATACTGAGTCTTGGTGACTCACCTTCTCCTTTATGTTTTTCAGGTGACACTTAGATCGCGGATGTGGAGCCGGGTTGACTCGAGGTGGCCATGCAGTGGATTAAATTCAAATGAACTTTAACTTCAGTTTGATAAATTTTATTTTGGGTTTATTTTATTTGGTTGTAATAAGGCCTCCTGATACTTTATTTTTATTATTTTCTTATGTTGGATATTGTTTTAAACTCTGCTATTATTACTGTTGAATTTAGATCACACATTTTTCCAATTAACCACGAAAATATTTTAAAAATGCCATCGGGCACAGTTGAAATATGTTTTATAACTTGACTTAGAAAATATTTTTTTTTTTTAAAAACACTAAGTATGATTTTTATCAAGATAATCAAATCTGGGAAGTTTTTCAACAAAGTTTAATGGGTTTCAAAATGGTTTTCGAAAAGCTTTTTCCCGTAACGATCCAGATTTGACCATAGTGTTGGGCCGGGTTTGGGTTGTTACAGTCGATATCCTTTAAACATTCTTTAAAAAAAATAAGGCAATATTTGTGTGTTTAGAAGTTCGAAAGATCACACCCTAACGTGCTGGGTGTCGATTTTTTTTCGTTCAACTAAATAACCAAATACCCTTTTATACGCTTTGAAGATCAAAGATGATATCGGTGTCAGAGTATAAATGTGTTATATCCTAACGTGTTGGGTATGGTACTTTTATTCCTTTGAAACGAGTTAATCTTGAGATTCAATCCCGATTTAATTAACCCATTCTTTTAATTCTTTTTACCCTAAATATTTTCAAGTTTTCAAAATTGGGACAACATCAATCAATTTGGTACCAAATTTGGGCGCTGCAAGGGTGCTAACCCTTCCTTGCACGTAACCGACTCCCGAACCCATTTTCTCGAATTTCGAAGACCAAAATATTTTTATAGGTGACCTTATCACACCTAAACAAAAAGAATCGGTGGCGACACCCTTTTTTTAAAAAAGTCGATTCCCGTTTTTTCAAAGAATGGTTTCGACACAAGTAATAGTTTATATCCACATTAAAATGTATTCAAATCATTGTACACATTTGTACAAATTTTATGATTAATATTATATAAATAAATTTAAATTTTTTATGGATTTTCTAATTTAATATTTTATTTGATAAATATAATGACTTAAATAATAATTATTATATATGATGCATAATTTCTTAAGAGTAAAGATATAGTAGAAATGCAAAATAATTTTAAAATGAAATTTGAAATGGAATTGGTTAGGTATATATTAATAAAAATAAAGTCATATTATTTTTATTTAAAAGATTGATAATATTTCTATAATATGTTTTTTATTAAAAATTAATTTAATGGATAATTAAATTTTTTTAAAATAAATAGAAAAACATATTTGTGACACTAGTTACAATTTTAGTCTAGTTATATTAAATATATGATATATGGTTTTCCGCTTATTTAAATTTAATTTTAAATTAAATACTATTTATTAGTTTTATTAATTATAAAAAATTAAATTTGTGATAATAGTTTAGGATTAGTACAAATTTTAAATTAATTTCTAAGTAGGGATGGCAACGACGCAGATTTTTGCCCACCCTACCCTACCCTTGACCCAAAATTTAATCAATTCGCTTCAAACTTGAAATTTAATAGAAGATCCAACTCTAATCCAACACAAATTTAATTTAATTGTTTTCTTTTTTACTTTGAAGTAAATAAAATTATTTTATTTTTAATTTTGAAGCAAATAAGATTTTTTTTTAAATTTTAAATTAATATATTTATTTATTAAAAGCAAAAACGTAATATATACATACATTAGAGGCATTTTTGTAAGTATCTTAGATTTGGATGGATTTATCTTAAACTCGACATCAACTTGATCCGATCATTTTTTTAATTTCACCAACTCTAAACGCAATTTTCCAAAAAAAAAAAACGGATTGAATCAAAACTTATTGGATTCTAAGTTTTTTTTTTGCCATTTTTATTCCTAAGTCTATATGTATCATTTAAACATAATTTTTTTCTCTCAAGTGAATGATCAAATCTTTTCTAGTTTTATATATGTATTATGTTACTTAAAAAATAAACAAAGCAAAATTTTGCAAATAAATATGATAAATTATATGAATTTTTGTTGCATTTTATCACCTTAAATAAACAATTATCGAATCATTGTGATAAACTAATATATAAAATAAATTGAAATATGAATATATTTTTTTGGTGAATTATAATAACAAAGTAAAATTAGCGCAATTCAAATAAACTTATACTTGGGGTGGTGAACATCCTTGACTATCAAGCCATCACATGTGGTTTGAAACATGAACATTTTTAAAATAATTAAAAATGACACAATATAAATATATGTATATATCAAAATATGTACACTTAAAAAGTTATATCAATTGAACTCCCCACAAGTAGCAAAATAAGACGAAAAAAAAATCAATAAACTTGAATCAATAATTTGCGTTCTCAAAATTATTGTTTTAGATTTTTAAAACTTTTTTATATTTTCTTTAAAAAAATTAGATTTTTTATTTTTAAATTTATATATATATATATATATACTTAAAAAATATAAATTTTGGAAATTTTATAAATATTTGGATTTTTAAAAATTATTTTATTTTTTTTTTGGTAATTTTTAATTTATTGGTTGAGAGAGAGACTAATTTGTTTATTTTCAAAATTAAGCAGGGATCAAAGAGGTATTTACACGAATTTGTTATTTGAGTTATTCAAATTATTTGAGCTATTCGAATTGTAAAGTTCAACTTGACTTGAAATCAAAACTCAAACAATTTATTCGAGTTTACTCAAAAAACTCAATTAAATTAACTCAAACTTTAAAAAAATTGAGTTTAAAATAGGTTTTACTCATTCCTTACCTCTAAGCTAAGCACATTTAATGTGCTTGGCGTGTATCTTACTTTTATATGTTTTATAAATATGGTAACGTTTTTTTAAGGTAAAGCATAATTCATTAAAGGTAGCAAAATAAATAGTAAAACTAGAATTTCTTAAGGGAGGACAAACTATACCCAAATTATAGGGTTATCTCGTACATCCCGTCCTAAGTCTCTCGCCTTCATAATTCAAAGAGATAATAAGATTTGAAACTACAATAAAATAAATATTAGGGAGAAAAGCTTTCACTCAATGTGGTTTGCATATAATAAAGTTACCATAACAATGGCGTGAGTCACCATATTAGCAAACTAGGCGCCCATTGGAAGAACAAAGATCTTAAAGAAGATTGTAACATCAAACAATCATGGAGGATTGAACTAGATATACATATTGAGTTTATGTAAAATGTCAACAACTTTTCTGTTTATCCAATCTTGACTCAACTAGGTTAATACTCATATAAAAAGTTATTGTTTGGCTTGCTTAAGAGTATGCATTCGGTCAGTTTAATTTTTATATATCAAGAACAAAATAAATCGATTAACCTATTAAAACTAACCCGAAATGAATCGACTTTGTATGAAAACTAAATAAACCAAACTGAAAATTTTTGCTTTAGTTTGATCGAGTTTTCAATTTTTCTTTTACTTTTTTAAAGTATTGATTAATTTAATTGTAATTTATAGTTTGTAATTTAGAATTCTGAATTGGGTTATTTAAATAAGTGGACTTATATTTGAGTTTAGTTCGGTTCAATTCGATTAACAGAATTTTTGTACACCTCTAAGCTTTGCTCATATTATTTTTTCTAAGGCTTAGGCCAAATTAAACGTGAGTTTTTGTTGTTTTTGTTTTTGTTCATGACTTAAGCTTCAACTTAGGCACCTTCTTTAGCTTGAATTTCGACTTAAATCTTTTTATCAAAATCCTTTCAAGAGTTAGACTTGAATGGATAGTGTTGTTGTTCGATAGATACCCACGTATAAGAATATATATATATATATATATACATATATAGTATTAGTAATAAAGTGAGGGTTGCATGAGTGCATGCGTGAATGATGGATTAGGGTAGGGGTCCAAATAATGATGGTAGTATGGTGCCAAAATGCAATCTTTAATTAAGTCAAAAAGGAAAAAGACAAAAGAAAAAGAAAAAGCTGATATGTATATCACACTCAAAGCAAATTAACCAAATAGTTGCTACCTACTGTTGTGTCTATATTTTGTTCTCTCTCTATTTACCTTATTCTGCTCTACCTATTAATTAAAAGCAAATTAAGACATATATATATATATATATATATATTGATTATAATTTCTTGGTGGTAATGCAATGCATGCTTCATTCTGTTGCTAAGCTATCAGAATTCCTCTCAGAATGGGGAATGACACTCTTTCTTCCACATTACATGCCGCAGAATTCTGAGAATAATTTCTCTCTCTCTTTTTAACGACAGAATGTCAAAAGTAGTGATGAATGAGGAAATGATAATCTTTTCTTTTTTTTTAGCCATTTTTTTCCTTCTGGTTGTAAACAGGGTAACCATTTAGTTGGGACTTGCAACAAATTAATATCCGTCTCAAATAATGGCAGATCTAGAAAAAAAATTTAGGATTGGGATTAGATTGTATATTTTTACTATCGTAAAAATATAATTTAATCATTTTAATAGTCTATAATTTTATAATTTTTAAAGGATTAAATTAAATTTTTATCATTTTTTAGGAGTTAAAAGTATAATTTTACCAATACTAATTTAATATTTCATTTTAGGAGGACCGGGCCCTTTCAGCTCTCCTAACTCCGCCACTAATCCGAAACATTAAATCTAGTAAATTTCATAATTAAAAAGCTTAATAATCATAAAAAAATTAATGCATCATGAATAATATTAATAGTAATACATGATTGATAGGGAAAAGAAAAGGTAAACTATGGTTTGGTCATCCAACTATTAGAATGATGAATTTAACCACTAAAATTAAAAAATAAATTAAACTTTTGGTCATTGAATTTTCTGAAAATTTTTATTTAAACTTTAAAAGATTTAAATTTTGCACTGACATTTATAAAAAAAAATATTTTGTTTTAAAATCACAAAATTTTCATATTTTTGTTAAGATTTCTTAATTGATATAGTTTGTGATAAGTACTTATTAGATGAAATACATATCAAATATTTCGAGTAAAGAATTTTTATAGTTTTAATAATTGGATTTATTCATCAAAATTTCAAATTGATAAAAGTCTAGTTAAAAGTTAAAATCTACTATTAGTTTTGTTAAGTAAAATACTGGAGACTTATTTTTTATTTCTATAAAATTTGAAATTTTCTTTAATTATTATCCCAAAATGTTCTAATATAAATAACAAAAGAAGGAAATAATTGATTATAGAAAATTTTAAAAATGTTAGTAATTAGTATGATGTCCATACTTCAGGGTGGGTTGATTATTTGTTTATGTCAAATTATGGAGTACAAATTTGAAGGTTAAAAAGTACTCTAATCCTACTTTTATTTTAAGAAATTTAGACCTTATATTTTTTGAATTTTAAAATTTAGGTCTAATTGTTACCGCCACTAAAATTCTTCTATTAAAATTTTTGGTGTGACATTTTAAAATTAAAAAATTATTCACTTGATAGTCATATAATAATAAAAAATAATGTTGAAAATGCTAGTTAGGATTTTTTTTCTTAGAAACATCCCTTTAAAATTGTCATGATAAAATAATTTTCTTTTTCCGTTAGAATATTGTTCTTAAAAGAATTGACATTAGCGTATTGATTGAAATAAACAATATTAACTATTTAGACTAATTGATAACATTATAAAAATAGATGAACTAAATTATATAAAAAATAAAGTATATAGATTGAATTTCAAGTTTCAGCATAGTTTAAAAGTTAAAATTAAAATTCGAATGTTGTCATTTAATGTCAAAAAAGGAGACGTAAATCTAAAAGAAATGACAAGTCAAATGGTAATCTCTGAGACTCTTAAAATATTTAAATTATATATAGCTACATAATGTTTTAATTAAAAAGTGAATGATATTAATTATTTGGACTACCTAACATTGTTATGTTGTTAATTTAGTACCCAAATTAATTTTACGTTTTGACTTTTATTTATTTATATTTTAATTTTAAATTTAGAAGTTTATATTAATATAACGAAATAAAGATGATTTTAATTGTATTTTATAAAATTCTTAAATTAATTTATGATATTATGATTTAATATTATCACGTGGGTATGTCACCAAAGCTAATACATCTCTACAGACATGAAAGATGATCTAACACTGACAAAAATAAGCTTTTCTACTCGGTCGTACGAGAATTTAGAATCTAAGCCCTGCATATGCATAGCTACAATCATATTTTGAGAGAGACACTAAAACATATATATATATATATATATATATAATTGGATTAAAATATGCTCACGATTTTTCTATACTTATTATACATTTGGAAATGACATATTTGATTCGTTAAATTTAACATTACGGAATAAAATTACAGTGTTTGAATTTCGACATCCCAATTATCTCATAATCTCACATTATGGTCATCCCATTATATAAAATATAATCCCATTACAAACCATTCTTTAAGTAATCTTAAATTATGAGCATAATCTAAAATTTTGGATTAATTTGTCCTTTATTTTTATTATTCTGATCAATTTAGACTTTTGTCTTAAATAAAGTTTAACACTAACTAAAAATAATTCTTTTTTCTTGATAGCGAACCAGTAAATATCGTACATTACAATTATAATAATTATAATTTATTTAATAATTTATTTATTAATATATTAATTATAGTTATAACAATAATTATGGTTGGTGTTACAATAATTTTTCATGAATTATTGTAAATATGATTTATAAATTTATTTCAAAACAATATATTTACTTATTAATATAAATTGTAATAGAAAAAGTAAGAAATGTAATAATTTATCGTAATTTTATGAAAATTGAGACTAAAAAAGCTATAATAAGGACAATTGAGTAAAATGTGCTTCCAGGTAATCTTACATTCCTTTGACCAAATACTTGAATCTTACATTTCAGCCAATTGAACCAAACAAGATAATCTCATATTCCACCTATAATGTTACATTCCCGTAATTCTATTACGAACCAAATATCTCCTAAGGAATTTACTCCTACTTTTTATATTTCAAAATTTAAGTTTAATTGTTAACATTGTTAAAATCCATATGTTAAATTTGTATTGTGACACCTTGAACTGAAAGAAATACTCACGTAGTAACCATGTAACAAAAAAAAAAAGACATTATATTGAACCTGAATTTAACAGAAGAATTTTAACTATGCATAATTGAACTCATATTTTTTTTTCAATCTTATATTTTTAAATCTAAAAATAAATTTTTTGAAGTAAAAGTAGATGAACTAAATCCCAAATGTATAAAAAGTACAAGTACCTAGAACATATATTGACCTATATATATACACGCGTATATCTATATATTTGATGTGCAAGGAGAACCTAACTTTACATATGCATTGTAGTAATTCTTTAATAAACCAAAAACACAAAAGCAAGTAAAGCGATTTACAAATGTACAGTTTATATACTTTGAGAGAAAGAGAGAGTGGGACTGAGAACCTTCTCTTAATCAGTGGTCCATCAAATGGCATTGGACAGTGGGTACAAAATGTTAACCAAAAACAAAAAGGCTTGCCTCTACAATCATTTATATTATGGGATCCAATGTCCCCAAAATAAACTCTTTTGACTTTTTCCCTTCCTCTTTTACCTCTATAAGTATACCACTACCACTACCACTATCACAACCACTACCATTATTATTATTATTAATCAATGTTATAAAACTTTATAAAACTATGGTATTTGTAACTGACATATAAAACAACAATAGAAATAAAATATTCATTATAAATTTATAAAATTAATTTTTTTTAAATACTAGATTGTAATATACCTACAACATGAGCGAAAAAACCCATGTAATAAATCTAAAAAAATTGATATGAAACTTATATGTAACTTTGTTTGAAATGATAAAATTAAGGGAAGAAAGATTTTGAGATCTCGATATTCAAATATATGAATGTATTTTTCTAAATTGTATGTAAAAAGAAAAAAATACCCTCAAATTTGTATTTGTTGCTTTATAAAAATATTCTACTTTTGATAATTTCCCAATTGAGGTGACATTAACTTAATCAAAACTTTTAATAATAATTGTTCTACCCCATTCGCTTTAAGATGGTGGCAAGTATAGAAGACTCCTGAACAAGAAACCTACCACCAGTAAACCAGGAGGTTACTTGTCAACTCACCCCCCCAGGATGGCTACCCAGACGATGGATGACCTAATCATCATTGGGAACATGAAATTGTTTGATCATAAAAAATCACGTGGGTTCAACTACTTTATCCCATCAAAGTCAGAATGAATGGCAATATCTATCCTACTATAAACATCCTCACCCTATCAAAGACATCCCTCCCATGTGATTCGAAATGATTACTAAATGGTAAGTCCAACACGTAAATACCATATTACATGGGAACCCTAGTTATAAAGATCTCTAGAAATGATGAAGAAAAGAAGACCCTTCAAGAATACCAAATCTACACTTTGTTAACACACTATCAACTCTTGACCTTTATGTTCTCTTCACGACCACTTTCTATAACCTCTGGCTCTCTGTCTCAACTGGGTGAACTGATCCTCATAGCTATCATTCCCTCTTCCTCGGTACTCCTCTTGCTGTACATAGTATCAACAATAGGTGTGGTGAGCGTGGAAGACATGGCTTCTCAATCCCACAGTGGCACTCAAAATTATCAAACCAACCAAACCAACAACCTAGATGACCAAGTCAACTTTTTCGTTCCACTCGAAACCTCTATACCACCTATCCCAAGTATTTCTACTAGCTTGAACACCAGTGACTCCTTTTGGTTCATCAATTTGAAGTGATGAGAACCATTAGGAATATCCTGCAAGCGTGGATGGTAATACCAAGTCTCGATAGAAGGGCGTATCCATTTGATAAGAAAATCGAATCTCCTCTGGAACTTCAACTCTACGGGGATATACTTGTTGTAATCTACTGGCATTGTCACCTTCCCACCATAGAATAAGTTCACCATTGAAGGAGTGGATGTTTGAGGCCTGAATTTGAACAACCCGTGAAATTGATCCTTGTAACACCCCTAACCCGTATCCATCGCCGGAACAGGGTTACAGAGTATTACCAGAATTTACAGATTAATTAACAGACATTTCATATCATCTAGCATACATATTAGAAACCAATCAAAATCAATTATATTGTCCCTTATGCGAGCCCTAGAGGCTCAAAATACACATTGGAATAAGTCGGGACTAAATCGGTTACTCAAAATTTTTTTCAAAAAACATCAAAATTTTTCAAAGGTGCAGGGGATACACGCCCGTGTGGCCAGGCCGTGTGTCTCACACGGTCAAGAGACACGCCTATGTCTCAGGCCGTGTGGGCATTCGAAATTGGGACACACGACCGTGTCCTAACCCGTGTCCAAACTTGTGAGCTCTTTGACTTGGGTCACACGGCAAAGCCACACGCCAATCTGCTAGGCCGTGTGAGCATTCTGTTTTGTGCAAATTAAAGATACAGGGGACACGCGGCCGTGTCACCTGGTCGTGTGTCACACATGGCTAAGACACACGCCCGTGTCTCTGCCTGTGTGGACGAAATAGGCCATTTTTCTAGCCACATTTCTCACCCAATTTGGCATCAACCTAACTCAACATTTTTGTACAAGAACCAGCCTTAACAAGACACCTAAAACAAGCCAAACTCAAATTTTATACATGAGATATCATCACATAAATCCAAATATCCAAGCTTACCTAATTGACTAAATACACATATATGCATATTTTACCAAAACATATACTAATTTAAACCAACCATCAATATGCCTATAGGAGTTTCCTTATTCAACCATTTCAAGCACACATCAAACATGGTAAGACCAATTATACACACATCAAAATATATCCATCACAAGCCATTCAAGTGGTTCGTCTCAACAAAACCCTTATATACCAACATTGGCCAAAATATCCTATACATGCCATTATAACCAGAATTAATTTACTATTTATACCAAATGAGCCATTGGATAGTGTGAAGTTACTCCGATCAGCTTCCAACCAAAATGAGCTTCTGTATTACTATAAAACATGGAAAATAACACAGAGTAAACATTTAAGCTTAGTAAGTTCGTATAACAAGGAAATTAACTTACCATTTAATCACATTTAAGGTAAGCATGCTAATATAACCAAACCAATTTGGTCAAAAGCCTTAACATATATCCTCAACATGTTAGCCATGTAACACTTTCCATAACCAATAAACATGGATGTACATAATCACTAGGTAAGGTTCACATACATGTATTATCCATATCATATTTCAATATATCATGTAATATCATTTCCATGTAATTCAAGTATATACCTGTAATTGTTCATTTCGAACTCATATTGTTTCATATCAGAACTTTGCTCGTTGAACCATTTAAAATATCATTGGATACACGGGTATTACACACGAAGTGTACAAATCTGTAATCTGTCAATTCATGTACTTGTATGCTTATACAAGCATGTAAACGGGAAGCTCTTCCGAGCCATATAACGGGAAGCTCATGTGAGCTAAGTAACGGGAAGCTCATACGAGCTGTATATCGGGAAGCTCTTGTGAGCCAAATATCGAGAAGCTCATGAGAGCCAAGTATCGGGAAGCTCAAGAGAGCTGTGGTGTATTCACAACACATGCAGGATTACAACCATATCGAAAACCCTAATGACATATCATTTGTATCCTTCGAATTTCTGAGGTTCAAACAAGACTCGATAATTATCGGATATGTGATCATAATTACACATGACAATTTGTACAAATCACACACAACAATATTCAATTTAAAACATTTAAATATACAATTTAGTTACACGAACTTACCTCGATAAGTATATGTAGATACGAAGGCTACTAATCCGATACTTTTTCTTTGCCTCGATCTAACTCCGTATTAGGTCTATCTGGATCTATATGAATGAATTTAACTCAATTTAATATAATTCATATTCAATTTAACCCAACACATATCTTTGGAAAAATTAATATTTTACCCCTATACTTTTAATTAATTTCAATTTAGTCCCTATGCTCGAAAAATAGAATTCATACAATTTAATCTTTATTCAAGCCTAGCCAATTTTCATACATATCAATAGTAGCCCATGTATTTCACAAAATTCAAAATTTTTCCATAAATTTTTTATCTTTTCAATTTAGTCCCTAATTGACAATTTCATCAAAATTCTCTTTACAAAAGTTGTTTATCTAACAACAACCTTTCATTTTCTATCATAAAACTTCAAAATTCAACTATACTCATCCATGGAAATACCCTATTACTTTAACAATTTTGTAAATTAATCCCCGAAATAGCTAGATTAAGCTATTACGATCTCGGAAATATAAAAATAATTAAAAATCGAACAAGAATACTTACCCAAATGAGCAACATAAGCTTGCTAAAAACTCAAGCTTCCATGACTAGGGTTTCCATATTTTTGATGAAAGATGATGAGAATAGATGATAATAATAATTATTTAATTTATTTATCATCAGTTTATCATTTACTTTCCAAATTTAACCTTAATATTTTCTTCAATTTCCAATGATGAATAATCATACTTATCCACTAACTCCTCTAAATGATTTATTTGCTATATAAGGACCTCCAATGTTAAATTCCATAGCTATATGATACTTTTAGCTATTAGAATTTAGTTTTTGCACTTTATGCAATTTAGTCCTTTTTATCAAGTTAGGCATGTAAACGGTAAAATTTCTTAACAAAATTTTTATACGATATTTCTATCATACTGTAGACCATAAAATAATATTAAAATAAATTTTCTTCCAACCTTGGATTTGTGGTCCTGAAACCACTGTTTCGGTTTTACTGAAAATAACTATTACAATCCTCATTCATTTCCTACAAGAAAAACATGTATCATAATGACCGATCGGAAGAATATATACCTTCCTTACAAGCCATGATGAAAACACCAATAAGTAGCCACCAAGAAAGACCCATCAGCTGACCTAGTGCTACGTGGAAGTCGTACAGAACATCTCCAATGAAATTCGGGAGGGGAAGAGTAAAACCCGCTTCAAGAAGAAATAACGAAAGAACTCGGGCCTTCCACTAGTAGTATTAGGGCCAAAAACCTCACTTAGATGATATGATCCTTCGGGGATACTAAACTCATATTTGTTATGTTTAGTGAGCAAACCACGACATAATATCAAGTTTTTCATCTCCTGATGGGTCATGGAACACAGATAGTTGAGACTAATAGAAGGCTCATCAACCCTCTTTGGATCTAATGGTAGTAGCTCTGTCAGACTTCGCTGTGGCTGCTTTCTGACTTTTTGCCGCTTCTTTTGGCAAAACACGACCAATACGACCACCACATCTTCCCTAAGTTCTGCTAGATTGTTCATCTCCTCTAGCCATTTGTTAACAAATTTTTAGCAAAATGGTGAAAATAAGCAGTAGAGAACAAAAATGGTAAAGAGAATTGAAACAAAAGAACTTCAAAAATGCAGAAATCATTCCAGAAAATCAACAAAGATTAGTAAATCACTAACAATAGTTGCAAAAATTTCAAAAAGAAGAGGAGACAAAAGAAATCTCGAAGAAGAAAACCAAGAGAATATATAGACCTATCTCTCAAAATGCATCGTTTCGAAGAACAAACGACACCCAATAGCAACTTACCACCTGTTCCAAAACGTTGTCGTTCATCATTATCACGACTCTCCAGAAGTGCAATCCTCAAAGTACATTTATGGCATAATTGTAAATGTTTGGATATAATTTTTCACCACAGAATAAAGCCACCATCTAAAACAACCTGGAAAAGAGAAAGTTATCATATCAAAGTGTCTTGAGGAAGACTACTTTATAACCCTCCTATCCACTTAAAGTGGGGAATATTGTTATAACCCCATCCGTGTTAAGACACGTAGCAAGCGTAGAAGACGTCTGAACAGTAAACCTACCACCAGCAATCCGGGAGGTCACCTGTGAACTTACCCTCCTGGGATTACTACCTAGGCGACAAATGGCCTAATCTTCATTGTGAACATAGAGTCGTTTCGTTATCAAACATCATGTGGGCTCAACTATTTTATCCCATTAGAGTTAGAACAAATGGCAAGATATGTCCTGCTACAAACATCCTTGTCTCACCGAAGACATCCCTCCCACACGCTTTGTAATGATGGCTAGATGAAAAGTTCAACACGTTAACACCAAATTACATAGGACCCCTACCTACAAATACCCTCAGGAACGATGAAGAAAGGGGGACTCTTTAAGAATATTAAGTCTACCATCTACCAACACAGTCTCAACTCTCGAACTTTACATTCTCTTCATGACGACTCTCCATAACCTCCAGCTCTTTGCCTCAACTAGGTGAACCGACCTCCATAACAATCACTCCCCTCTCTTTAATATTCCTCTCTTGTTGTACACAGTATCAACAATAATATAGACAAAAAAGTACTTATAAAATTTAAAAAAAAATACAATTAGTAAAATACATCGGACAAAACAAATTGTATGGAAGTGATATCATGATCCTACCTAAAAATTCTAATGAAAAATAGCTTGAACCACTCTTGGAAAAGGAAATCCAGACTTGTACGAGTCAAAATATGGTGGTCTGAATATAAAAATGAAGAATTGTAACTCGTATGGGCATGCATGGCTCAGTGGAATTCAATGCCAAACTAATAATCATTACAAATCCTAATCAAGAAACGTAATCAGTCTACACATATACATGCTTAATGGAAAGAAACAAGAAAAGTAAAAGGCATGATTAGACATTAAACAACATCATATTTCAAGGCTTTAAAAAGCAAACAAAAGTTAATTGCCTGCCCTCTCCCATTCATCATTGTGGCCAAATCTTGCCGTCCGGTCCAACCATTAAAATGGTCCCACAAGAGACAAAGCAACATAAAAAGAAACAAAGAAATTGTGCCTTTTGCTATTTCTTACACATACATATAAAACCAGTTATTTAGAATAGAATGCCATGTTCTATTAATACCGGTACAAATTTTACGAATTTAGATATTAAAATTACTATCCATGGATATAAATAAATTTATTCAGATATTTATTATTTGAATTCCGCAAATAATTCAAATATATTAATTACAAAATACTTTAATTTTGCTTCCAATAAAATTTAAATTCAAGACCTTATATATAAAATCATGTTTTAACCATCAATACTTCCCTTGAACCTTAATCATAATTTGTAAAAATTTAAAAATAACTTATAAAAATAAATTAATAATAAAACTAAATATAATAATTAATAATTAAATTAATTATTTTAAATGTTTAATTTTTATTAGAAAAAAATTATCTTTTTAACATGTTCTTCTCTCAAATCTCATGTAACTTCTTTTAAATCTTTTTTTTTTTAATCCATAAACCTAACTAAACAATGAAATGAGTCATAGAATCACTAAATATTGCCCGTATCCCTTTTGATCAATTCATTCAGTTAAATTACTTTAAACAAAAATTTAATTAATATTCTATAATAAAAACAACTTTGTGGTAAATTATAATATATACAATTAGCATTATATAATTAGGGTAGATTATTAATGATATGAAACATTATATGCAATTATGATATTGTAATGTAATTTTTTATATAATGATACGTGAGCTTAAACCTTAAATGTGGCTCTAGGATAAATTATAATATTTAAGTTGTTAGGTATATTAAAATTATTGTGAAATTGTTATGTTTAATTTGTTTGGATTGTTGTTTAACTACTTTTGTTAATTTATTTTGCATTTATTTATTGTTAATTATGAATAAAATTTATTTAAAATTATTTTTAAAATTTTAATTTTAACATATTTGGATTCAGATAAATAACATATGATTAAAAATGTTAAATTTGATTTTTTTTACGGATTCGAATATCTGACGAATAATAATATTTATTTCGGATTTGAATAGTAATACTCGTATAGTTTACTAATTCTGATCTTTAAGTAAGGCCTTGTTTGATAGAACATTAAAAATTAAAACAATTGAAAATTAATATTTTCAATGATTTAATTTTTTTTGCAGGATTGATAATCCAAAATAAAAACAACCTAATAGAATTTTTTCCATAAAAATGTGAAAAATAATAAGTAGATAAGAGGGACTTGTCACTTAATGAAGAATATTTTCAATTAATTCTATTTTACTTATTTTAATATTATATTATCCTATAAAAACGTTACATTTAAAATTTGAATTTTATTTAGAATAACACGAAATATTTAAAATATAAGGATAAAAAATAAATTTTTATTTTATTTTTATAATTTAAAATCTATATTTATCAAGCAATCTAATTAAATTCCATAATTAATTTTAAATAATATATCAAACCATTTTATAATTTAAAATTTATTTTTTAGCAGTTTATAGTATTGATAAAAATAGTACAAGCATATACCTTAAAGTAGGTATAGCCATTATATATAAGACCTTATATTTTGAGTTTTTTATTGGATGAATGCATGTCTTTCACACCACATGGGAAACCTGCTTCACCTTCTTCCTTTCTTGGTTTATTTCTTTCTTTGTCAGATGTATATATAATTTTGGATCCAACCAATAATTAAACGGATCAGTTTCATCCTATTTCGAGTTTCTGCCACACCCTTCACAGGTTTACTGTTCTTTGCTTAATATATAAACGAATAAGTTGTTTTCTTGAAGAATGTCTAGCTTGTTTGTGGGAAGGACTGCTTCTTTCTTCGTCTTTTTCTTATTTATTTGATTCCATCCGCATGCCTCTTTTTATTTTCTTTTTCCATGTTGCTGGTAACTGCTACTACCAACATTCTGTCTTAAATAGACGATAATGCAGAAATGTCTACCAATACCATTGTTTCTGATGCAATTTCATTCTCTTTTTGTTTCAGAGATCAGAGAGAAAAATGCCACAGGAAACCACTTCTCCTTCCAGGAATCCCAGAGGCTTAAAGGCTTTACCCTCTAACAATGTGGAGAATCCACTCTCTAAAGATACCTTCAATGTTTATTATGACTTTGCTCAAAGAAAAGCTGAAGAAGCAGGTACCATCTCCACAACAATCCTTCAAACTACATCCTAGGATAACTTAGAGGACTCCTAGTTCTTGTATTATTATTATTATCATTATTTAACTCTGTTGGTTTCATATATGGTACATGCATGATGTTGGTGTGGAAAATGATATAGTGCAGTCACCACTTCCAATGCCATGATAAAGGGACAGCTAGCTAGGTTTAGTTCTTGATTAAGATTTTGATTTAGCTTAGTCCCACCTTTACAATCACTTTTATATTTGGTGTGGGGGGGGGGGGTATTCAGACATTCCAACTAATAAAGCACCATCTCCCTCTTTGCTTTATTTTTCTTTTCCTTATTGCTGGGGCTAAATGCAAGTTGGACAACAATTGTATTAACTTATTTTTCATTAGGCAGTCCATAAATATTAAGATGATAAAAAAAAGAAAAGAAAAGGGATCATGTGGGTAAACTGGAAGAGGCATGTTAATTTGATGGCAGCTGTGTAAAGTTTTGAGACGTCCGTCGTTTGGCAAAACTATTCCTTTCGGTGCTTGAGGAAGGACCGATTAAGTATATATATACTATGTCACCATCTTTAGACCAGTAAGGTATTGTCACTATTTTGCCTTGTGTTGGGTAGATGCTGTGAGCACAATATTAGGATATGTTTGTTTTATGGAAATAATTCTTTTAATAATTTTTTTGTGTTTATTTCATGAAAAATAATTTGATAACAGAAAATGGTGACTATGACTTTTCCTTTTGAAAATTGTATGTTACTTTTTGAAAAGAAACTCATGAGTAATTTGATTTTTATATTAAAATTAACTTAATAAATTCAAATATTATTATAATAACAAACTTTTAATTTTAATTGTTAAAAATATTAAAAATATTAATCTCAAATATTATAATTTTCAACACTTTAAACATATATATATATATATATATATATTTAATCATATAATAAATTATTAATATAATTCATTATTTTAATAAAATTATTTAATAATATTTTTAATAAATAAATTGTAACATTAATAATAATTCTAAAATTTAAATTTTCAATAATGTTCATAATATTTTATTGAAAAAATTTATATTAATTTTTAATATATAATAATTTCTAAATATTTACTAATAAATGTCTTATATTATAAAATTAAAATATTTTAATAATATAGATATAATTAATTTTACATTCTACTTAGCTTCATTTATCGCTTTAAACTTTACTATAACTTTAAATTTTAATGAAGCATTGGTTATTATTAAAATTATATAATATATTAGTTATTATAAAAATATTTTCGAAAACAATTTTCAAAACATGATTTTTGCAAAGAAAAATATTTTAAATAGAATCATTCAAACATAAAAATAATATCAATTTTTCTAGGAAGTGGTTCAATTTTTTAAAGTTGTTTTTTAAAGTTATTTTATATGAAAGAAATAGACAAACCTGAATATAGTCTTTCCACAATAGTAGCGTTTGGTACAGTGATGTCATGATTGTGACAGAAACTACTGTTTGTGCTAAGAACGTGGTAAAGAAGTGGTAGTATGATCCGCCAATCATCACATACTATCTAGCTAAAAAACAACTTTGTACTCTTAAAAATTATTATCTACGAATCAAAGTTTTCTCCTTGAAAACATATGATAACTGTGACTAGGGCAGATAAAAAATAAGAATGATGACATTTATCAAGTTGCATAGAATTGAATTTAATTCAGAGCTTAAAGAATGTAATTAATCCTTGATTTATTTATGTCAAATCAGCTTCAAGGAGGTACCAAGCAACAGAATGGCTACGAGAGATGGACCAGGGTGCTTCAGAATCCCTGCCCAAAGAACCCTCTGAAGAAGAGTTTTGCCTTGCACTTCGCAATGGTCTCATCCTTTGCAATGTCCTCAACAAAGTCAATCCTGGAGCTATTCCTAAGGTTCTAAATGGAATTTGTTGCTGCAACTCATTTACATTTCTTAATTTCTACCCTCCAATATTTTTCTTTTTTGAGAAATATGAAACTTGTTTTTTCTTTTTGTAATTAATACAGATAGTGGAAAATCCTGTAATCCCAGTGCAGTCAACAGAAGGGGCAGCACAGTCTGCAATCCAGTATTTCGAGAACATGAGGAATTTCCTGGTAGCTGTAAAAGATATGCAACTATTGACATTTGAAGCTTCTGATGTTGAAAAGGTATTGACTTTTCCTAAAAGATGCATTTTAAAGGCCTCAGTCTTTACACATACTGAAACTCAACATGGCACGACCCAACCTAGCTCGTTGGGGTATATTGCTAGACACAAATCGGAATTGTCCTCTTTGGTTATCCACAAGTCCCTAAAGGTTTTGCCACCATCAAGTATGTCTCTCCAGATTCAAATTGACATTCTCACACACAGAGGAGTGCACTGGGTGGAATGGATACCTACTTTGTGTATGAGGACGTATATTCGAATCTGTGTAGTTGCAATGTAGGTGCACCTGAGATTGGCAAAACTTTGGGTTACTTGTGGATACCAAGGAGGAAAATTCCTGTTTGTGTCTCATGATATGGCCTAGCAAGCTAGGATGGGTCGTGACACAACATTTCAGTTTCAGAATCACATAATAACGGGCGGTGTTAAAATTTTGCATTTTTTCAGAAAGATCAAAATGAACCTTAAGAAACTTAAATGTTCTAATGGACTACTGCACCTTCAATCTTCAATACTCGTTTGATGGCCTACTTGGCAACCAAGTAGTTTAAACTTCGTTATACAAATATGTCATTAAGAAGCATAATTTCTCCCTTTCTATCTCAATGGTATCTAGTAGCTATGCTAGCTGTTTTATGAACATGAAAGGCTTTAATTGGCAGGGTGGGTCTATGAATAAAGTTGTAGACTGCATTCTTTGTCTGAAAGGATATTACGAATGGAAGAAAGCAGGAGGCATTGGAGTTTGGAGGTATGGAGGAACTGTGAAGATTACAGCTTTGCCGAAAGGGTCACCACCCTCCTTGGTTGGAAGTGAAAGTGCTGATGATTCTTTGGATGGATCAGAGTCATCACAATATGAACAATTATTGGAGTTTCTCCATCTCTCTAATGAAGTTGCAATTGAGGAATCCAAAACTGCCAATGCTCTGGCTTTCCTTTTCGACCGCTTTGGGCTTTGGCTTCTACAAGCTTACCTTAGAGAGAGCAATGAGATTGAAGAATTTCCCTTGAATGCAATGGTAGGTAAGATCCATGTCGAATTGTTGTTCAATGATGAAATATTCTTGCTGTCTAAACTGAAAAGCAAACAATGAGTCGTTTCTTCATTATATCTTATATAATGCAGTCCTGTTTGATTAATTGATTGGTTAAACTTTGCAGGTAATAGATACACTAATCAGCAAGATAGTTAAGGACTTCTCAGCATTGCTTGTTTCTCAGGGTACTCAGGTAATGATAAGTTTCAGTTGCCACTCTTGCTATTACCACTCAAGCAAGCGAGTGATTCTTGTTGGGGGCAAAGACGAAGACCTTATTGCCATTGTAGTGATCTAATAGTTTGTTTTTCTGCTGTGTTCCAGCTTGGGCTATTTCTGAAGAAAATCTTGAAAACTGACTTCAATTCTCTGTCAAAATCTGATTTTATGGAAGCTATCTCACTGTATCTTGGTCAAAGGACTAGCCTGGCATCGAATGATTTCTTCAAGTTCTGCATCTGTGGTGGTAAACGTGAGGTTATTCACCAAACAGTTAACCATTCAACTGCATATGCACAACTTATTCATCTTCACCAGAGAGAGCTCAAGGTTTAAACATTTTCCCTTATACCCAAAATGCTACCATTTGGTAGTTTGTGAAGTTTCTCAACAATATACACCTTGTACAATTATGTTTTGCTTATATCATTTTAGGAGATCAAATTAGATTTTCAAGAAACAAAACTTGGAGTCAAACAAATTCACTCGAATTGGGCGGAACAACTTAGGAGGCTTGGTAAGATTCTATAGCATTGTTTTACCATAGACTTCCTGATGGTTGTTTAACAATATATTCTGCGGTTTTAGAGCATCATATCAAGGGTCTTGAGGTGGCATCCTCTTCTTACCACAAGGTATTAGAAGAAAACCGCATGCTTTACAATCAAGTTCAAGACCTCAAAGGTGTGCACTTTTTCGTTCTTTTGTTGTTATTACTATTCTTCGTGTTGGATATTTATACATTTTGACTCTTTTATGGTTTTCGAACAGGAACGATAAGAGTGTACTGTAGAGTGAGACCCTTTCTGCAAGGCCAAACAAATGGACAATCAACAGTAGATTATATAGGAGAAAACGGAAATATCATGATTGTCAATCCTTTAAAGCAGGGCAAGGATGCAAGAAAAGTATTCTCCTTTAACAAGGTGTTTGGACAAAATGTCTCACAAGGTATTTCCTATTCCTATCCATTCACTTAAGTTGTTTTTATCCTTCACTTGTTTGTATTTACATTTTGCATAATCGATAATGTAATGTGCAGAACAAATATATATCGACACTCAACCACTGATCAGATCTGTCCTAGATGGCTTTAATGTTTGTATCTTTGCATATGGACAAACTGGATCAGGAAAGACATACACCATGGTATATTCAGCCACTCTATTTGCGTATGCAAATGCAGAGTCTTCTTTTCTTTCGATGGACAAACCTTTTCTGTAATATTCTATCAATTCAACTTGGAAATTGCTATTCTTGATTTCTTGTTGTTTGTTCTTCATAGAGTGGCCCAGATATGACTACCGAGCAAACATGGGGCGTAAACTACCGTGCTTTACGTGACCTGTTTCAAATATCCAAGGAGAGATCAGACTTTATTAGATATGAAGTTGGGGTGCAGATGATTGAAATATACAATGAACAAGTGAGAGATTTATTAGTCATGGATGGCTCTAATAGAAGATATCCTTTTCCATTTAGTTTCTAGTTTACTTTACATAGTTGAACTGCAAGTTCAGAAGGAGTCTAGCTTATTACTGTTTAAGTTAATGCTTAATTTCTATCTTGGGGTTTAGTTCACCTTAACAACATCTACATTGGATATTCGTAACAATTCTCAGTTGAATGGCCTAAATGTGCCTGATGCAAGTTGGGTTCCAGTTTCAAGTACTCAAGATGTTCTTGAGTTTATGAGAATTGGTCAAAAGAATCGTGCTGTAGGTGCCACTGCTTTAAATGAGCGAAGTAGCCGTTCTCACAGGTGGGCCATTGCGATAAAATTTCTCTTCATTTTCATGTTAGCAAGCTACAGAACTAAAGCAATTTAAAATTATCTTGTTGGCACGTTTGTCATCCTCAGTGTTTTGACTATTCATGTATATGGAAAAGAGTTGGTTTCGGGATCTATTCTCAAAGGTTGCCTGCATTTGGTTGATTTGGCTGGGAGTGAGAGAGTGGATAAATCTGAGGCTGTAGGCGAAAGATTGAAGGAAGCACAACATATCAATAGATCACTGTCTGCACTAGGAGATGTCATCTCTGCTCTTGCACAGAAGAGTGCACATATTCCTTACAGAAACAGCAAGCTTACTCAAGTATTGCAGGATTCTTTAGGTATATATATGTACATATATATATATATATATATATATATATCCTATTTTTAGTCATTTGATAATAGTGATATATATTCATATCATTCTTGCTTGTGATAGGTGGGCAAGCTAAAACGTTAATGTTTGTACATATAAGTCCTGAAGTTAATGCTATTGGAGAGACAATTAGCACCCTGAAGTTTGCCGAGAGGGTCGCTTCCATAGAACTTGGGGCGGCTCGATCCAACAAGGAAACTGGTGAAATCCAAGAACTTAAAGAAGAGGTGAAAATCTAACATGTTCAAGTGCATTTCTTATTAATATATTTTGGATTGGATGCAAACTTTATTTGCTTCAATAGGACCTTATTCCATTATCATGGTTTTTATCTTTCAAAAATCCGTTTTAGATATCAAATCTTAAACTTGCATTGGAAAAGAAGGAAGCTGAAGTAGAACAACTAAAAGTTGGAAACGTTCGAAGCATGACCGAATCTCAAAGAGGAAGAGCGGTTTCTCCTTTCCAAATTCCAAGACATGGAACGTCTTCCAGCATTAAGCCTGGTGACGAAAATAGATCCTCTGAGGTAACTTTAAAACATGATGGCCTTTCAACTGAACTTGGCTGAATACAGGGGGAAGGCCGAAAATTTTCTTTAGAAGGGACTGAAATTAAATTTTAACTGATAGTAAAAATGTAATTTTGTTTATATCTTTATAATTTTTAAATGATTAAATCAAATTTTTATCATTTTTAGATACCAAAATGTAATTTTATTTTTATTAATTTAAAATTTAAAAAAATTAAAAGGCCTAAATGGAAAATTTTCCGCCGGGACCCTCCCCCCTACACCCCTGGCTGAATAATGAATGTTTTTTTTTTATCTATTTTATTTATTGGATTTTCAGGCCACAAGCAGAAGCGCTTCTTCTGGTAAGCAAAGGAGGTCAAGATTTCCATCTGCATTCGCAGACAAGGAGATGTTGCCGAAGATGCCTAGTCCAGCTGAAGAAAGATTAGCAAGTGCCTTAAAGGCAAGGTCACCATCCCCTCCTGTTAGGAGATCCTCATCCACTGATAGAGGAGCCTCCAATAGAAGCAGGACCAAGGTTGAATCAGTTGACAATCAACCAATCTCTAGAGTACCATTCCCGGCTAGAGTACCTGTTAACAAATCCTTTGCCACAACTACTGTGACCCCATCTTCAGATGCCACCTCCTCTGGGGTCCATTCCAGTTTCCAAGAAACCACAAAACAAGAGAATATCTCAGATGCGTTATACAACCTCCGTAAACTTAGCATTAAGAAAGTCCACTCAGAACTTGAAGATGAGCAGTTTAGGCAAGCACTTAATGTTAGGCAAGGTGGAATTAGGAAAAACAAAGCTGAGAGTAAGGCTAAAATAAAGCACCAACTGCCAGCAACACTTGAGAAAACTGATGTCGCAATGACATTGCTTTCTGAAATGGATGCTAGTGAGAAAATGGAGCAGCCTCCAAAAAGTGACTTCTCTGAGCCAGAAACTGAGCAATCACTTGTTGGCTCTCCTATGTATGCTGCCTTGAAGATGAAGAAGCTTGGGCACAACCTGTCAAGGTATCCACACAACTTTGAACAAAGGTATAAATAAAACCTGACATAATCTTAAAGTGTTTCACAAGTTTAAGATTTGTATCCTGATTTCTAGTTTATAACCAATAATGCATTCTCATCATGTACAGGGCATTAGTGCAACCGCAAGCGGTAGTACCCTTGCAGGGGGGAAAAACTGACAGGTCTCCGAAGGAGGGAAGTAACACTAATCTGATGCCTGAATTTAGAAGGAGCCGGTCTACTCCTCGCGGAAAATTTTTGGTTTTGCCTTGAGGATTCTACACTATATGGGAACTAGTTTCCTACCCTTCGAAATATTCCTTTTAAATTTTGTACAGTGGTTGCATTTTCAGAGGAGGTTATTGATCAAGATGTCTTTATACTCAAAAAAACTTAGATGGTTTGTTTTATCCGATTTTCTTTTCTTCCCTCAGGGTCAGGGGCAATCTTGCCTGAGAAAATGCCTCTATTTTCACAGAATATCCAATTAGGAACAAAAAGAATAGAAGAGAAAAGGACTGATGGAGAGAAAGGAAAGAAAAAAGAAAAAAAAATCCACCTAAAATTGGCTATTTGTTGCATGGAGCCCATGATAATTTATCTATAACAGATATGGATAAATGAAAACTACCTCTGAACCCCAGGATACCTTCAAACCTAACTAATATATCTAAATAGCAATTACTCAAAAGTCTGTCATGTGTATCAAATAACAAAATCATATAAGTGCTAAACAAGTTTGCTTGGATTTCGCTTGCAAGCAGACATAAATCATGTCATGATCAAATTGTTTTTCATTGGCAGATTAGTGATTTTAATAGTTAATGTTTACCTTACGCTTCATGATTGAATTTCCACTAATGTTGCTTGCTTTCAAGCTGGTATCTTTGGCTGAAAAGTTAATGCCTATAAACCATTTATTCTTCCCTGACTGTCAGCTTCTGGTTGTTCTAGATTGCTAGTGTTATTACAGGAAAATTTTGATACGAGAATTATAGAGCTAACAATTCTATAAATGTCTTATTGGTATAAAGCAATGGACATTGCAACTAATGGTGGATGGTGTCTCTGTACCATCCACCTCCTACTTCCATGGCCATGACCATTTTTTGGTTGCCTCTTTTTATATTGTCACCTTCATTTCTCTGATCATATTCTTCATCTTCATCACTATAAACTGTACTTTTCAGAAACTTAAACTTAAATCTCTCTGTATCCTATCCTATCCTATCCACCTCATTCTCTTGGTTTCTATTTACTTATTTCAAGTTTGCTTGCTATCAGAAATAGAGTGAATCCATTTCCTTTGATTAGCCATCTGGTGGTTTGATAACACAATGGAAACAGCCTGGATAGAAGGAAAAGTTTTGACCCTTGATGAAAGTGAGGCTGGAGAGTTAGATGGAAGAAGGTTAGCTTTGGTGGGAAAAATCATAGCAGACAAGCCGCTGAGCAAAGGAGGAGTACAGGGTGTTTTCAGAAGAGTGTGGGGAGAATGGAGAGATTTCACTATCACTGAATTATCTGAGAACACCTTTCTGTTCACCTTCAAGGAAGCAAGAGCAGCTGAACAGATATTGGAGGATGGGCCATGGTCAGTAATGGGGTATTGCATATGTTTGCACCGATGGCAACCAGGGCTTACTCTGGATGAGTTGGATTTCTCACAAGTGGCCTACTGGGTCCAGGTGCATGGCCTCTCATTGGACCAAATGAGCCCCAAAAATGCAAAGAAGGTTGGAGATCAGATAGGCAAGGTGTTGGAAATTGAGGATCCCATATCTTCACATGGAATAAGAAGGGGTTTCTTCAGGATTCGGGTACTAATAGATGTTAGTAAACCACTACCCTCAGGGTTTTGGGCTTCGAGAGCTGGAAAATCTAATATATGGGTCTCATTCAAGTATGAACATTTAGCTGATTTCTGCTACCGCTGCGGTTGCGTAGGCCATGTAGAATTTCACTGTGACAAGGATACAGTGATGTCCATTCCAGATCCTTCACTGCCGAAATATGGGCCATGGATGCGTGCCAACCCAAGTGTCAGTTCTATGAAGGCCTTAGCTGAGATGGAAAAAGCCCCTCATAAAGCCAAGCAAGTCATGGGTAGGGTAACTTTTGTTTTTATTGCTCTAAAATAGTTTATAGGAACTGTTTATTGTACCTGGTCACAGTCTACTTGGACTGGCCATTTGAACATATGCCTTCAACCAACCAGTTAATGAACAAATGGGGCAATACAATTTAGGTACTTATTGAAACTAAGATCATTGAGAGATAAAATAGTTAATAAAAAATGAAAAATATAGCTAAAATTATTGTTATCTTGATCAGCTTCAAGGAGGTACCAAGCAGCTGAGTGGTTAAGGCAGATGGATCAAGTTGCAATGGAATTCCTGCCCAAAGATCCCTCTGAAGAAGAATTTCGCCGTGCACTTTGCAATGGATTCATTCTTTGCAACGTTCTCAACAAAGTCAATCCCGGTGCTGTTCCTAAGGTTCTCTTTTAAACACTCTAACATGAACTTGGTTGCATGTAATACACCAATACTACAACCTGATTAGTATTCCTTTTCTCTTTTCTGAAAACATAAATGTAGGTGGTGAAAGCTTCTATGACTTCTTCTGAGGCAGCAGAGTCCCCAAATCAGGATTCTGAGAACATGAGGAACTTTCTGGCTGCAGTTAAAGACAAGCAGCTCCTGGCCTTTGAAACATCAGATATGGAAAAGGTTTATATTCTTTTAGACATTTTACTTTACCTGTATTTCACATTTACACTATAGCCATAAACTTTATACATATATATATATATATATATATATTTATATAAAAGTTAATTAATGTGTAGGGTGGGTCAATAAATAAAGTGGTGGATTGCATTCTGTGTCTAAAAGGATATCATGAGTGGAAGAAAGCTGGTGGAGTTGGGGTTTGGAGGTATGGTGGAACTGTAAAGATCACATCCTCCCCAAATGAATTACCAAATGCCTTAACTGCAACTGAAAGAGCTGCTGATGAATCTGGGGAAGAATTGGAATTATCAAAATATGAGCAGCTACGAGAGTTTATCCAGCTCTCTAACGAGGCCTCTATTGAAGAATCCAAAACAACCAATGCTCTAACTTTCCTGTTCGATCGCTTCGGCCTTTGGCTTCTACAGGCTTATCTTACAGATGGCAACATGGATGAAGAGTTTCCCTTGAATGCAATGGTAGGTAAGATCCATCATATTTTCACTTCACATTTATTCATTCATATTATCCTTCAATCAAGGCTCAAGCCAAGCTGTTCAAGACCAGTTAATAGCAAGTGGCAGACTTAGTTGCTATCCATTTAACAAGAACCACACTTTCTAATATCAATCAGTTCATACTCTTGGTTGTATTAGATTTCATAGGACTTTTTGCATTGATTCACTGAATATTTGTAGGTGATTGATGCTTTCCTCAGCAAGATAGTTAATGACTTCTCAACACTTCTAGTTTCTCAAGGAATCAAGGTCTGCATTTTATTGTTACCTTTTTTAGCATAAAAACTTAATTACATTGCTGATTTAATGTGAGGATATTGATTCTTTACCTTTATTTACAGCTTGGACTGTTTTTGAAGAAAATATTGAAAGCTGATGATGGTCCAGTGTCCAAATCTGATTTTATAGAAGCGACCTCAGATTATATTGACAAAAGAAGTAACCTGCAGGCAGCAACTGATATCTCCAAAGCCTACATCTGTATTGGCAATAATGAGGTTGTTCTCAATAGTGTTTGTCGTTCTCCTGGCCGTGTCGAAATACTTACCGATCTTATACAAAGACATATCGAGGTGAAAAGTCTCCCACCAACCTACATAAATTTTAAATAAAATTGTAAGACAGTACCAAATTTAGTTTATAACTCCTGCTGCTTCCTTGTTTTGGAAACTTTCAGGATCTTAAATTATTTTTTCGCGAAACAAGGTTAGAAGTTAGAAAGTTTCATTCATATTGGGAGGCAGATATTAAAAGATTAGGTAAAAGTTTCCAAACTTGTCACCATTAAACTTACACCTACTATCAAAATGCTGCATTTTCCATTGACTGGAATTACCTTGGCCCGTTTACCTTAGAGCATCATGTTAGAGATCTTGAAGTGGCATCTTCTTCTTACCTCAAGATCTTACAAGAGAATCAAATGCTGTTCAATGAAGTGTTAGACCTCAAAGGTGCATACTCTTTTATTTTTGTTATTAAAAACTAAATTGGAATATAGTTGAGAGGTGGAGGACTTATTTTCCATGCTTTCATGTAGGAAAAATAAGAATATACTGTCGAGTAAGGCCCATTTTACCAGGGGAATCGAAAGATCAATCAACTGTAGACTATGTTGGAGAAAATGGAAGTATCCTCATTGTCAATTCTTTAAGGAAAGGAAAAGATTCAAAAAAAGTATTCTCATTTGACAAAGTGTTTGGACCAACTGTTTCTCAAGGTATTTTCTTGATTTCTTCTTCTTCCAGCTTTCGATTTGACGTGAATAAGCTAAAGGTGATCATTCATTTTTCTCCTGCTATATGTGCAGAACAAATATACACAAACATTCAACCATTGATCAGGTCTGTACTTGATGGTTATAACGTATGCATTTTTGCGTATGGACAAACTGGATCGGGCAAGACATATACCATGGTAAGTGAGTTGTTTTTGATGATATTACAATCTGCATATTGCTATGATGCTCAAGAAGCTTATCATTCAGATGTATAAACATGTTGCTGGAATTTGTGTGTTTGATAGAGCGGGTATGACTTGAACACTAAGGAGACATGGGGTGTGAACTTTCGAGCTATATGTGACTTATTTCAAATATCAAAGACAAGAGAAGATGTCATAGAATACAAAGTTGGGGTCCAAATGATTGAAATATACAATGAACAAGTGAGAGATTTGCTAGTTATTGATGGCTCTACTAAAAGATATCCTTTTGAATTTTCTTTCTATCTGCAATTCAGTTTATATCTAAGAGAAGCCTTGCTATGCTTTCTATCTTGTTTAGATTTGGATTTACTTTTTTCTCCTTCAGGCATAAAGTTCCCATAACTACATGTTACATTAGATATATATAACAATACACAATTGAATGGCCTTACTGTTCCTGATGCAAGTTGGGTTCCAGTTTCTAGTACTCAAGATGTTCTTGATTTGATAAGAATTGGCCAAAAGAATCGTATCGTAGGTCCAACTGCATTTAACGAGCGAAGCAGCCGTTCTCATAGGTAGAATTTTATCCAGGAAAATTGTGTTAATCATGTTGAATACTTTGTTAAGCATGGTTTATGTCTACGTCCTTTTCGCCAGCATTTTGACCGTTCACGTTCATGGAAAAGAATTGGTTTCTGGATCGATTTTCAAAGGTTCCCTCAATTTGGTGGACTTGGCTGGGAGTGAAAGAATGGATAAATCGAAAGTTCAAGGCGATAGACTGAAGGAAGCTCAATATATCAACAGATCACTCTCTGCACTTGGAGATGTCATCTCAGCTCTTGCCCAAAAGAGCACACATATTCCTTACAGAAACAGCAAGCTAACTCAAATATTGCAGAACTCTTTAGGTGTATTGTTCTTTTCTAGTATTCAGCTTTCTTCTCCTTACAATTCCCCATTTTCTCTTCTTGTTTCTTCAACATTCTGATTTTGAATATGATAGGTGGGCATGCTAAGACATTAATGCTTGTACATATAAGCCCTGAACCTGATGCCATTGGAGAGACAATTAGCACATTGAAGTTTGCCGAAAGAGTAGCCTCCATAGAACTCGGAGCAGCTCGATCTAACAAAGAAACTGGTGACATACTAGAATTGAAAGAAGAGGTTAAGTTTCCTTTCTCTCATTTCTTTTTAATGGATGGCATCCCTTTTGCTTGTTTCTAAATGCAACATATCCTTGTTAAGAATTTCTTGTATCTATCTTAGATAACAAATCTTAAGCTGGCATTGGAAAAGAAAGAAGCTGAAGTAGAACAATTCAAGGTTGGAAATGCTGGAAGCATTACACCATCTCAAAAGGCAAAAGTTCTTAGATTTGGAATCTCTTCCAACTTTAAGCCTGAGACATATCAACGCCCTAATGATGATACTAAAGGCTCTGAGGTAACCAGAAACATGAAACTGTATAAAGCCAAAGCAAACTTAGAAGCTAATGCTATATCTTGTATTTGTATGTGATTTCCAGGCGAGGACTGTTTCTTCAGCTAAGCTAAGGCGATCAAAGTTTTCGTCTGCACTCATAGGGAAGGAGATATCACTAAAGGTGCCTGAAGAGAGAGCTTCACGTCTTGGAAAGCCTCAGTCACCTACCCCTCCTGTAAGGAGATATTTGTCCGGTGATAAAGGAGCCTCGACGAGAAATAAGGTCAAGTTTGATGTAGTTGAGAACCAACCGATGTCAAAAGTAGTGGTTCCGGTTAAAGCACATGGCACTAGATCTCTCGCCCCAGTGCCAGAGATCACATCAACAGATAACAACTCTGGGGTCCATGCAGACCATAAGAGTGATGAAAGTAAATTGAATTCTCTGATGCATTCAACAGCCTCGTCTCTAGGAAAAGTCAGTCAGAACTTGAAGAAGAGCAGTTTCTTTTAATCGGGTTCTTGATATTGAAAAAGGAAGCATTAGAAAAGCAGGAGTGAGTCTAAACCTTTGCATCAACAGCCAGACAGGTTCCTGATATCTAATGTACCATACTATCACAGATATCGCTTTTAAATATGTATATGGGTCAAAATCAAAATTATGGAGCCCCTAAGAGTGTTTTTGACACCACAAAATGAGAAACCATTTGTTGGCTCCCCACTTTCCAGTTCATACCCTGGTGATACAACTTCTTCGGGAATTGTAAAATGTTGTACCTGTTGAGGAAGAGAATTCAAAGTATCACAAAAACATAAAAATAGTGTTTAAAATTGCAAAGGAAGTGGGAAAATTTTTAAGAGGAATTAAAACAAACAGGTGATGGGCACAAATATGTTGAAATACTCTTAAAGATGGATACATTTATTCAAGTGAAATAAGCTCTTTATATAGGTTTTACTAAAAAAAAATCTTCCACTAAATCACATCTCAACGAACTTAGAAAAATAAAGAAACAAACTACAAACTAAGTAAATGTTGCAACAGTCAAATATTTTAAATCACTTATTCAACACTCCCCTTATTCAAAATTGCATACATCAAGCTGATCTCTGAAAGAAACACGTTTGTCCCTGGCAAAGACTTCGTAAAAATGTCAGCTATTAGCTCATTTGTATTACAATACTGCAACTTGATTATTCCATCTACAACTTGCTTCACTTCTAACTCAAGCAAATAATGCAACAAATCCAAGTCTGACATTCCAAACTTTCTTTTCATGCACAATTTAAACTCATTAATAAGAAAAGAAGAAGAGGTCATTTTTACCTTGCTTTTTAAAGCACAAAGTAGGTTCATTCTTACTTTTCTCGCAGCCATTAAAAAGAAAGTATGAGTTAATTTTGTTGTACCACGCCCTCCAAGCTTGCTTTACTCTATATAAAGCCGCCTTTAATTTGTAGACTTGTTCTTTCCCATTAACAACAAAACCTTCTCTTTTCGAATATAAAAATATATTGAAATTTGGTTAAGTAAATTGTAAAAATCCAATAGTTATAGAGTTTTAAATAGGAAAAGACTTGAGGACCTAGATAGTAATTATCCAATGGACTAAAATGGTTAATAAACTAATTTTAAATAGGTAATGGTGGATGGTGGATTTCATTAGATTTTGTTAATTGAAGATTATTGTATAATTTAATTAAGATTAAACTAATTAACTAAGTTTAATTATAACCTAACCTAAGTATATAAACTAAACTTTAGTGGAGAAAAGTCATCATCTTCTCTGTTTCTACTGTTCACCATTTTTTAAAGGAAGAAGAAAGCTTAAAAACCCTTGAACATTCGGCCATTAATTTCAAGTAAGTCCCTCTTTCTTTGATTTTTATAGATTTATGATTATGGGAGCTTGATTTAGCTAGCTCATGTATCAATTTGTTCAATTGTTGAAATTTTGATAATTTGTCATTGTTGAGAAATTAAAAAATTAGGCTTGAAATTGATAGAAATTAAGTTTAAATTATGAAAAGGACTAAATTGTAAAGCTTAATAAGCTTAGTTGTTAACTTTGTTACATTAGGTACCGAATTGAATAAAGTTAAAACCTGTTATGAAATTATGTTAGGAATATAAAGTATAGGATCTCTAATGAGTAAATGTGAAATTGGATTTTAATCCGAAGCTATATATCGAAAGTTATGCAAATCCCGAGTTTAGGGACTAAATTGAATAAAATGAAAAATATGTTTGGCTTCGTATTTGAATTTGAATTGGATGAAATTTAATATTTTTTATATGTTGATTTATCATTTGTAGCTAAAGATGACATTGGGCTATCGAGAGGGAAAGGAAAAGTGAGAATCGACGATGAGTGATGAGATATTTCGGTTTGTATTTTTATGATTTGAGATCAATTTAACTAATGCATATTCATGATATTTTGCATAATGTGGTATTGAGGTGAGTTGATAATGGTAATTTGAATTGAATTGCTATGATTAATATTGAATATCGAGATAGTAGGTTGAATCGAATAAAATAGAAAGTTGCATGATTTAGTTGAGATATGAAATATGAAGTGAAAAGGGATTGAAATATACTATATGATATGTGATAATTGTGTTTTGTTGATAAATTGAAATGTAAATGAGATGATGATATAAATATATTGGATTGTATAATGTAATTGAACATTGGTACCCTATTAACTGTTTGGGTAGAGTTAGATATAGTTAGCATGTCATGGGATAGATTGTATAACAGCCCATTTTTCAGTGAAATCGGAACAGTGGTTTCGGAACCACAGATCCAATCCGAAAATAAAATTTATTTTTATTTTATTACATGGTCCGTATTATGATAAAGATCTCATGTGAAAATTTCTATAAGAAAATTTTATTGATTATGTGCTTAATTACGAGAAGGAATAAATCGTATAAAATGCAAAAGTTGAATTCTAGTAGCTATAAGGATTAAATAGCTATGGAATTCAAAACTTGAGGCCCTTATATGGTAATTATACCATTAAAGAAAGGTATGTAGATATTTTGGTGACTCATCCATGGAAATTTAAAAAAAATGGTAAGGACTAAATTGGAAATTGAAACAATTAAATTAATTAAAAGATGATAAAAGATATCATCTTATTTTTATGTCATCTTCAACCTAAAATACATGGAAACCCTAGGAGAGAGAGAGAGGAAACTTTCATGGCTTAATTGGGTAAGTTTTCATGTCCCGTTTTTAGTAATTTTGATATTTTTGAAACCGGTATAGCTTAATCTATCTATTTGAGAGATCAATTTGAAGAGTTATCAAAATATGAAATTTGGGTCATGGATGAATATGCTGAAAATTTGAAATTTATGGTAGAAAATGAAAGGTTGTTGATAGATAAATAACTTTTACAAAGTGATTTTTGATGAAAATATGATTTAGAGAGTAAAATATAAAGTTGTGAAAATTGATGAAAAATTCTAAAATTTATAGAAAATATGTGCTGTAAATTCTATATTGAAATTTCGGTTAGGCTTGGAATAGGGAGTAAATTGCATAAATTTCATTTTTCCGAGCCTAGGGACGAAATTGGAATTTATGGAAAAGTTAGGGGCAAAATGGTAATTTTGCCTAGGACATAAATTGAGTCCAAATGAATACGAAATGTGTGAAATTGATGATTAAAGTTATTTACATAGATTCGGACAAACAAATTCGAGGTTAGACCGAGGAAAAGAAAATGTTTCATATTAGTAGAGTTTATGCGTGAACAAGTGTCGAGATAAGTTTGTGTAACTTAATCGAGCATGTAATTATGTTAAATTAAATGTTTTTTTGTATGAAATGTGATTATTCTTTATGTGAATTCCTTGGATGTTACGATATAAGAATGAATACATGCTTGAATTGGTTAAAAAAAGGGTTAAGTTCCGTTTGAATATTGAATTTCGATGAATATATGTGATTTCCCCAACTGCATGAGGTCTTGCATTTGTTGCTGACGGATTTAGCTCGGACGAGTAATCCTATTGACCTCATTATAGAAAGGATTTATCCCGGGCGGGTAATTCTGATATAATATCTCTCGAGTATATTAGGATTTAGACTGGACTGGTAATCCTAATTGAGCTCTTCTGAGCATACGTTAAATAAAGGATTTGGCCTGAACTGGTAATCATGTTATACGATATGTGGCTCGAGAGTGTGTTCCTTGTTTAAGTGCCCTAATGGGTACTCTTGAAAAAAGAATTGATGGGTTATTAAATCGTACACCTTGAGTGTACCACTTGAGCATCCATCGGAAGTTCAATGGTTCAACGGAAAAAAACTCTTGGCAAGATGAGAGAATTATGAGATGGAATGATAATGTCTTGAAAGAATAAGGCATGACGAGCTCATCTATGTTTACTTGATGTATATGAAAATTTTGTGACTAACATGTTTGATTGAATGTTTGTATTTAGGTAATTTTGCCAAGTTGATGGAAAACATGTTATTGTATGCTTACATTTAATAAACAGGATCGGTAAGTTTAGTTTTCCATTATACGAACTTACTAAGCATGTGATGCTTACTCCGTTTTATTTTCCCCTATTTTAAAGCTCACGAAGGTTGGAGATCATTGGAGCATCGTCACACTATCTACTAGCTTATTTCGGGTATATATAGTAAAATAATTTTGGTATAATGGCATGTATAGGATAACTTGGCCATTGTTGGCTTGAAAATGATGCTTGTAATCTAGCCATTGGAATGGCTAGTATTGGTTGTTTTGATATACTTGCAATGTCATACCATGGTCATTTCATATATGTTAAATAGTTCATCAAATTATGTCAATTTATAGATTAAAACAATGTGAGATTATAAACATGTATGCATGTAATGAAGTGCCATGTGAATGATGGAAATTTCTTAATTAGAATGCTTGAATTGGTTGGTTTATGGATGTGAGTTTTAGTGTAGGACATTGGTGTGACTTTGGGTGAGAAATGAAGCTAGAAATGGCTTTATTTTATCCACACGGGCTTGTGTCTAGACCGTGTGTGACATATGGTCGGGTACATGGGCATGTAGTTAGGCCATGTGTCCCCTGCACCTTAAATTTAAGAAACAGAATGCTCAGAATTGAGCACACGGGCAGAGACACGGGCGTGTGTCTCAGCCGTGTGTGCTACGCAGCCTAGAACACGGGCATGTGTCTTGGCCGTGTGAAACCTGTACCCAATTTTGAAAGAATTTAATTAACCACACGGCCTAGCACACGGGCGTGTGGCATGGCCGTGTGCACAAGTCAGAGAGTTACATGGGTCGAACGCAGCCTGTAGCACGGGCGTGTCCCATGGATCACACAGGCGTGTAAGCCCTGTAACTTAGAAAATTTTTAAAATTTTGCGAAAAATTCTTAGAGTTTCCGATTAAGTCCTAACTCGATTCTAATGCTCGTATTGGACCTCGAGCGTCCATTTAAGGGACGTTATGAATAATCTCAAAAAATGAATAGTGATTGACATGGATTAACTTAAAGGTTATGTAAACTTTAGTAATTCTCAGAAACCCTATTCCGACGACGGATACGGGTTAGGGTGTTACAGATTGAGTATGGGTTACTTCGACTATATGTTGATGAGTGTTGGGTGCATTTTCCTTCAAACATTTCGATGAGTATTGTGCACAACTTTTACTTCGATTATACTGATGAGCGCTAGTCACAATCTATATATTTTGGAGTTCTAATGAGGTATTGGGTGTCAAATTAGTGCGTTAGTTGGAATCTGTGTATCCGTTTGAGTCTGAGTCATGTTAATAAGGAATATAAATGTAAATTGGTTAAAAGGATTTTCAAAATGAATTGGAAATATGAGTTAATAATACTATAGTTGCATATTTACAATATATGGATATCGATGGCATGTGAAAGACCATGTAAACTGGTTATACAAGTTTGAAGGTGTAATACCCCATACCCGATCCAGTCACCGGATCCGAGTTTACGAGAATGATATCACTGAAAATAGAGAACATCACAAGCAATTTAGACTTAAAATAAATTAATCATTTCATAATCCATACAAAACATGATTTACGAACTAATCCCAATTTTAATCGAGCTTACGAAAACTTTAAATCAAGTCTGGAATTGAATAAGGACCAAATTAAAACTTTTAAAATGAAGAAGGGCAGGTTACACGTGTAACACCCCTAATCCATCTCTATCATCGGATTAGGGTTATAGAATATTTCAACACATATCGAAACAAATGACATCATAAAACTATTCAATTAGTAATTTAAATATCAATATTCAACCCACACATTAAACATAACATATATATACCTTTACAAGCCTTATATCAAGCTTATAAGACCTTAAAAATAGTTTGGAAACAATCAGAGACTAACTTGAAACAAAACAGAAAACATTTTGAAAATTTTGAAAATAGGGGTCACATGCCCGTGTGACCAAGCCATGTAATAGAGCCTAGGCCTTGTGGCTCAGGAACTGTAATATCCCTATACCCAGTTCAATCATGCAGACCCGGTATAAGACTATTACATTTGGTGCCAAAACAATTATGGCTAGATACTTTTTAATTAAAACATTTGTATCTAATATTTTAACTTACCAACCATTTTTGCTAACATATTTATTGTTTATTAATTCATTCCATATATATATAAAAATACTTCAAGTAACTGAAAATAGATAGAATTTCAAGAATCTACATTTTAGCTCCTATCACATGAGAACACCTTTGAACTGCATATGTACATGCCATTTTAATACAAAATATAGTACCTACTTTTGAAGTCCTTGAGGATGTGATGAGATGAGAGATCTTCTAGTTGGACTTCTCTTCTAGTCTAATTGTACTTACGCGTTAAAAATAAACGCGTTAAGCCGGTGAAGGCTTAGTAAGCACTACAAGAATAATTAAGTAAGTAATCATAACAGAATGTTTTAAACTCAGTCAATTATTACATATCTACTCACATATAAGTTTTTTCAACTATGCCTTGCTTTAAAAAAAATTTAACTTATCTTTTGTAAGGTATAAAACTTACCTTAACACATCAGTGATTCACTTTTGTTCTCAATTCACATTCTTAGCCCAAAGTAGACTTTTTAGAACACACCGGATATACGGAACAAATACAGAGGTGCATTATGATGCACAAGTGAACAAAGAGCACTAAAGTGCTATACGGAGAGCACAAATGTGCTAATAATCAGAGAGCACCAACGTGCTAATAATCAGAGAGCGCCCTAAAGTTCCTTAATGGCATGCCACTAATATCCTAGTAGTTCTAAATTCCGTCTACTTGGGCATTAAAGCTGAATCTCATTCATTTAAATACTTTACATAAATATTTCAAAAAAGATAAATAAAAATAATTTAAAATTCTTGTAGTACTTACAACAAAAAGGTTGAGATGATATATGTTCTTCTTCCTTCACTCCTTAACCTTCTATTTTCCTTTTCCTTCAATTCGATCCTCTCCTTTCTTTTCTTTTTCTTCAATTTCATATAAACATATAACATTTATATGTTAAAAAAATAATCAAATAAATTTCCTGTACTGTTTAATATAATAGACATGTATAATATAATAAATTCATCCTTTCTTACTTTTGCTCACATTTCAATTTAATCATTTACTCATAAATTTATTCAAAGCTGTCCATTTGTGTCATAGTCACTAAATTATTTATTTCCAGAGCTACAGAAATCCAAATGAAGAACCGTTAATTTTTCTGAAACTAGACTCACATATATTCATACCATAAAATTTCCAGAATTTTTGGCTTAGCAAATTAGTACAGTTTATTCATTAAAGTCACCCCTGTTCTGCTGTCTGGCAGTTCTGACCCTTCTTCACTAAAAACTAATTATCTCTTCATGCAGGATTCAGATGATGTTCCCGTTTATTTCTATTGAAAATAGACTCATTCAGCATTCTAAACATATAAATTTAAGCCTCTAATTATTTTTATCCAATTTTTGATGATTTTCTAAAGTTATAACAGGGGAACCCAAATTCATTCTGACCTTGTCTCCAAAATTCATTATATCTCATTATTTACATATCTATTGCTTACAAAGTTTCTTCTATGAGAAACTAGACTCAATAAGCTTTAATTTAATATCTCACTCAACTTCTAATTCCACTTCTACAATTTTTGGTGATTTTTCAAAATTAGTCTACTGCTGCTGTCTAAACTGTTTTAGTGCAAACTGTTTATTACCATTTTTCCCTTAAACTTTCAATAAACGATAATTTCGTCCCTGCTCAATTAACTTCTCAATTGAGCTGATTTTTCTCAATTAACACTTTATTCTATCACTTTAAACTACTTTATAACCTTTAGGAATCAGAATTTCAGTAATAGGCTTTAATTCCAAACATTTTCACAATTTAGTTCCTAAAAATCAATTTCTAACTAGATATTCCATCAATTAAACCCCTAATTCATCAATTTGATCCACATAACTCATGTTCAAAAATCTAAGAATTTCCAAAATTTCAACTTAATTCAACAAAACTTTGTTCTAAAACTTATAAAGCATCAAAATTAAAAGAAAATGACTAAATTAACTTACCTATTAAATATCCAAGCTTTAAAAACTCTATTCTCCCTTTTTCTTTCTTTCTCCCTGTTTCGTCTTTGCTCTCTTTTTCCTCTTTTCTTTTTTTTTGTCTCTTTAGTTTATACACACACATATATAAATATAATAATAACAATACAATATAAATATTATAATTAAAACATAAAATATCTTTATTATATAATATAATAATTTATATTAAACATAAAAATCTTAGATTTTTATACATTACACCGCCTCAACTATACAAAATGGCTTAATTGCCATTTTGGTCCTTTATAATTTCTTTTAATCTATAATTCAACTTTTACTTCTATTTCAATTTAGTCTTTTTCATTTAATTACCTACCCAAACGTTAAAATTTTCTAACGAAATTTTAATACCACATTACTAACATTTTATAAATATTTATAAAAATATTTCCTATCATATAAATATTCATACAAATATATTGAAATAAATTTTTCTTTAAATCGGATTTATGGTTGCGAAACCATTGTTCCGATAACCTTGAATTTAGGCCATTATAGGAACATGGTTGTGTGGCCAAATCGTGCACAATTTGAAAATAAGGTCACACGGCCGTGTCGCAGACCATGTGCCAAACTGTGTGCGATTCGAAATAAGGTCACACGACTGTGTCCTCAGACCGTGTAACAACCTGTGACCGTGTAGGAAAAAGCTGCACCAAAATTAAATAATCCACATGACTGTATGGTGTGACCGTGTATGGCACACGACCGTGTGACAGCCCATGTCCTAGGCCATGTGCACCTAAAATGGCTTCCAAAACAAGGCAAAACAACATTCATTTCTTAGATATCAAGCCAAACCATTTCCAAACCTATTCACTTGTTCAAAACACAACTAAACAAACCAAAACATGTAAAAAACACTCAACCTATGTGTCTAACCAATGTGCCCTCAATGACACCACATTACAACAAAAAAATTAACAACTATCCAAGTCTATTCATGTCATCTATTCTAGAATCATGAACTAACAACATTCACATCCATAACTTGATACCATATATCAACCAAAATACCATTCAACATGACAATTATCACACACTACCAAAAGGCTAAACATACAATATATACATCAATTTGGCATATGGATATTACAACCAAGATATCAAAACATGTTCAACCTTAGCAAAACAAACACCCTATATACTTTCCACAAGTAACCATAGTTCAAAACTTCAAAACTTAACGAAATAGAAGACGATAGGTGTGAGCTCCGTTGATCCGATCGACACGCTCCAAGTATCCAAAAATCTACAGAGAATAATAACATAAATAAGTATATGAAATTCTTAGCAAGCTCATACAATTCAATTCAATAACTTACCATACTCAATTAATAGTTAATTTCATATAGCCATTCAAAGTGTTAATCTTAACACAACATGATTCAACAATTCCAAGTCAGTAAACAACAATATATAGATATTCAAAATTCAAATTTTATCCATTTTAATGAAACAGTTTAACACTACACATTCTTTTTTTTTTCTGATGGAACTTTGTAAAAGAATCCGATACACAAGTCCGGAAACAAGTGATGCTCTTATGAGCTAATCAGATACAAAAATATATGTGTTAGGTTACCCGTCCGAGATAAACTAATGACAACACAGAAAAATAGCTTGGCCAAGGCTATATATACATGTAAGGTTACTAGTTCAGGCTAAACCTTTAAAACGACAATAGATTACCAGTCCAGGCTAAATCTATGTCACATGTATATCTGAGTCCGCAAAAAATGCTGAAGCTCAGTCCAAAATGGGAATCATTCAGAAACCTTGTATATGATAGTTTTACTCGTTCCATCGGAAGTATCTTAGAAATTCAATTTATTACCATAAAATTCGATTTCCATTTCAAAAGAAAATATATATAATTAACAACATTTAATAACAAATTGTAACCATGGAAAGTAGTATGAACTTACTTGTTAAGTGATTCAACTATTAAGGACTAATCAACAATTTTCCTTTTCCTCATATGTCCTCTGATCGTTGAGATTCTTGATCATAAAATATAGTTTAGTTTAATTAAGTCAATTCAAACCAAATAAAAAATCAAATTTATGCATTTAAGTCCTTTTAATCATATTTTACAAATTTACCCCTAAACTTTATACTTTATGCAATTTAGTCCCTAAACCCGAAACTATCAAATTGAACACAATTAAGCTTAAACCAAGCTAGTTGAATTTCCTATAATCTATGAAAAGCCCATACATTTCTCTATTTCACAAGGTTTTCATGAGATTTTACAACTTAAACAATTAAATCCTTAAACATCAAAATCACTAAAAATCACTTTACAAAATAGTCCTATTTAACAACCAAGCTTAATAATCTATCATAAAAATTCAAAAACACTTCAAAATCATCAATGACATAATCTAAAATATTTAATATTTTTACAAATTAACCCTCGGGTTAGCTAGATTAAGCTAAAACAATCATAAAAACATAAAAATCACTAGAAACGGGTAAAAATTTACATACCATGCAAGTGAATTTAACCAAGCCGAAACCAAGCTTCTTTAATGGTGTTTTTCCCTTGAAAATTTGGTAGTGGCTTTAGGAAGATGATAACTTCATTTTAGTTTTTTTTTTTTTTTTAGTTTTATTTATCTAATTACCTTTTTACCATTAATAAAATTTTACTTAACAAATAATAAACTAATGTCCATAACCGTCCACTATATACCAATATGGTATACTTATCTTTTGAGTCCATTAATTACATTTCCATAGCCATTCAACACATTTAACTAATAGATACTAACTTTTATAGCTTTTACGATTTGGTCCTTTTTACTTAATTAACTAACTAAACATTAACATTTCTTACCCAAATTTTAATACAATCTTGCAATAACCCTATAAATAATAATTAATTAATAAAAACTGACATACTAGTTGGAATTATGGTCCCAAAACCACTATTTCTGACACCACTGAAAAACGGGATGTTACAACACGGTCGTATGAGGGAATCGTGTTAAAAACTAATACCGTGTAAGTTATAGTCACACAACCGTGTATCTAGGCCATGTGGACCTAAATGCAAAATCTTACTAACATTCACATGGCTATGTGGCTAGGCTGTGTGAGAGACTAAGACTATGTGAAAATACATTAACCAAATCTACAGTACCATACGGACATGTGGCCAACCCATGTAACAAACTATAATTGTGTTATATCAATCACCTACTATTTAGTAAAAGCACACGGTTTTGTCATGTGCTCGTGTGTGACAACCGGTCGTGTGTTAGCCCGTGTGTGCCAATAGGTACCTTATTATACAAAATATAACCCCAAAATTTTACATATACCATAGGTATGCACTTAACACATTTTTAAACCTATTCAAAATACACCAAAAACATGTCAAACATATCAATTTCCTATTTCTAACCAATATGTCTCAAGGCACCATTACAAACATGAATCAATACCAATGTTATAATCCATTTCATACCAAATTAGAACTAACCAAGCATATGTCTTATATGTCATCAAATACCAAATTTTCTTTCACTTAATATTGACTATAATGCCAAACCAGCAACCTATGAGATTAATACCAAAACCGTGTTACATATCATACCTATATCATTACAAATAGGCATCAAACTATTGTATCATGTCATCCAACAAACTTCACCTTCAAGCATATCAATATTTCATATGTACCATTACATTTCCCTATTTAACAACCACATTCGAAACTTCGATTTCAAGCCATAAGTTAACATATCAACTTGCCAACAAATATAAACATTAAAGACATAGATCATTTCTTCAACATCCACAATAAACATATAATCACAGTTAAACCTAGACACATGCCACATAACCGAGTTTAGAACGTTAAATCTACCAAATCGAAGGCTTGATAATGTGAGCTCTGAGGTGATCTGATTGCCACATTCCGCAAAGGAAAACTACAAAACAGAAACATAACCAAGTAAGCATTTTATATGCTTAGTAAGTTCATACAAACTAAAACAGTAAACTCACTTTATAGCATAGTTAACATATTAAACTAGCTAATTAAACAATCTTTCTGTCATCACATTTCACAGATACAAGGTGAGTATATCATGTTCAATCATATAATACTTCATTTCATTTCCTGCTATACAGTTCAATACTAATTCATTAGAACATTCATTCCTAATTACATTATATGTATCACCATTCAGTCGTCATTTCTATTATAAAACCATTTGGTTCCATTCAATGTCATTTAATCAGTATTATCAATTCTTATCTACAATAACATTATTCAATCATCAAATAATATTTCAATCTACAACACATATAATCATTTCGGTCATATGACATTATCCATTTATACAATATCGAAAAATTGATTTTTTTTAAACTTTACCATTTATCAATCATCATTATCCATTTGCAACAACAATTTATCCTGATGAACTTTAAAGAACAAATACAGATATGCGGGTACCACCCAAAACACGTCTGATTGCTCAAACGAGTTAAACCATCCAAGAACATGCTTGGGCACTGAGTGTCAAACTTGTAGGCTAAACATCCCTCTAAAGAAACAAATGAATCACTATGAATATAACTCAGTAATTCGCAACAAATACCATATTCCGATACCATCAGTGAATACATACATCTCATTTGTCAACATCTCACCTTATATAAAACCCTTATAGTGCGCATCTAACCTTATTGACATGCCAATTGTATCCTATCCAATGTTCATCCGGGCTCAGTACACATATCAAAACATTTAATACATTCATTCCATTTCTTACGTTTTGTACTGTTCCAATCATAATTCAAGATATAATCACATACTATGAATTTAGCCCTCTTGATATCAAAAATATATATACATATGTCTTTTAACAATCTAACATAACCATGAATAAATCATATACTCGTATAATAAATTTTACATTAATTCAATACTATATATCTATCCGTATTTACTGCATTTTCTCAATGTAGCCCTTTTCTCACCTTTTTGTACCAAGTTGTAAACAATTGTAAAATGGATTCAAATACTATTACAATCCAACCACAAACATTACATAAATATAATTAATTATATCGTATGAAGTTACCAGGGGCAAACAGCAAAAGCAAGAGTGTCAGGGACTAATTTGTAATTTTCTCTTTTCCTCAATTATCTATCGGTTCTTGATTTATATAGTAATTTATTTCCAATTATCATTTCCAAACACTTTTAATCATCTCATTTCATATATATGACATTTTTATTCATTTATTACAATTTCCCTAAAGTTTTACATTTTATTCAATTCAATCCTTAAAATCGAAACAATCATATTTTTCATATTTAAACCCTCAAACTTTTAATCCAACTTTAAAACCATCCTTATACAACCTTCAAGCATCTAAATTTATAAGAATTTCATGTCAATTTAAACAAATTATCATTTTAATCCCTAAACTCAAAACTGACCAAATTCACTTTACAAAATAATTCTATTTTCCATCAAAGCTTCAAACTCAACCATTTAATATTCAAAAAGCTTTAAATAAAACAATGGTAACTTTTAAAATCTTTGACAGTTTTACGATTTAATACATAGGTTAGCTAGATTAAGCTATAACGATATCAAAAACGAGCTTAATTACCATGCACCAAGGTCGAATGAACTTGAAGAATGATTATGGCTTCTTTAGGTTTCTTTTTAGTTTTTAGTTGGGGGAAGAAAGAATGAAAAATGGATGACACATTTTGTTTAATTTTAATATAACATGAAACTTAGTTTTTTAAATTATAATATAACATTTTTTTTACTTAGGAAATTCACACCAACCGCCATTATCATTAAAAGGTGGTAAATGTTCCATATTAACACTTGTATTATTAACTTTTAATCCATTTAGCTAGTTAATCAATAATAATTAACTTTTACGATTTTTGCGATTTAATTCTTGTACCTTAATTCATCATCCAAGTACTAAAATTTCTTGACCAAAATTAAATACACCTATATAACAAACCCATAAATGGGTTCAGTTTATGAAGACGAGGTGTCGATACATCATTTCCCAAAACCATTAACTTTAGTGTCAAACCACTTGTACTTTAATTAACCATCCAATTAGCAAAATTTATCAAATCAAAATTGAACATACAAGGACTATTTTACTTTATTGAGAATTGATATATCCCATAGCTTGGGCTTGGTGATTGGGTCGGGTTTGGGGTGTTACATATTTCACACTTCTTATGACATTTGGTTGAGGACCGTCTTTGTTGAAGATAAATTCAACAAGTAAACAACAACAACATTTTCTACCCAAAACTTATCTGGCAACCCTTTAGATTTCAGCAAGCTTCTTGCCATTTCAACAATTGTTCTATTTTTATGTTTAGCCACTCCATTTTGTTGCGGTGTATAAGGTGTTGTCAATTCTCTGTGCACGCCCTGCATATCAAAAAAAGGATTAAATTCATTTGACAAAAATTCTCCCCCTAATCAGTGCACAATGCCTTTATACTTTTTCCACTTTACTTCTAAACGACCACCTTGAACTTTTTAAAAGTCTCGATTGTTGCTGCTTTGGAGTGAAAGAAATACACCCAAATCATGCGTCTGTAATCATCTGTAAACAATAAAAATAATGACTTCCACCCAACGATTCAATTATCATAAGACCACATATAGCAACATTTACAAGCCCAAGACACTCAGATACCCTTATAGAGTTACCTACAGGAAATGACTTTTTGCATTGTTTCCCAATATGCACCCTTCACACAAATTTAAAGACTCATTTTTTGGCAATCCAAAAACAATTTCCTTTTGACTCAACTATTTTAAACTTTTCACATTCAAATGCACATACTATAAATGGCATAGTTTAGACTTATTATTCTCTTTAACAATAAGAACATGATTTTCAACACTAGAAAACTTCAAGAGGAAAAAGCTTGTTTAGAGCCATGTGAACATTCACAATAATCTTGTTCGACTTCTTATCTCTAATCACACATGACCCATCATTAAACATAATAGAGTACCCATTATCCATAAGCTGCCCAATACTAAACAAATTTTAAGATAAAGTACGAATAAAATAGACATTATAAAGGAGCTTTATGTTACCGTAACCATTATTTTATTGCAATTGCGTCCTTACCCTCAACTTGCATTTTCTTGTCATCACCAAATCTCACCTTCACCTTGTACGACTCATCTATCTCTTTGAACAAAGACTTTATCCCGGTCATATGATATGAATAGCCGTTATTCAGAAACCAAATGTCAGCTAAAGCTATAGTGTCATCTTGACAAGCCATAAATAACTTAATCTCTTCATCATCTTCTGCATAATTTGCTTGCTTATCCCTTTCTAATAATCTGCCTTTACAAGCCATACTTGCAATAGTAATATTGAACATTATTCCTGCAGTTTTCTATTTCTTAGCCATCTGCCTTTGTTCATCATATCCAATAGCTCTTTCTTTCCCTCGACTACCTTTGCCATGGTAATTCCTCGTGCCACGATAACATCTTCTGTATGTTGACTTCCTTTGTTGCTCGAAAGAATCCCCTGTCACTTGAAAGGCCTTTTCGTCACTCTTCTCATTTGCCCGATTCAATCTTGCCTCATAAGATTGTAAGGACTTCATGGGTTCATCAAAGGAGCAAGATGCCATGTCTTTTGACTCCATAATAGTTGCAACAACATGATCAATCCTTGGAGTCAAACTCCTCAACACTTTTTCAACAATAGTTTGATCAGAAATTTTTTTCTCCATAAAATCTCAATTGATTAACGACCATGGTTGCTCTTGAAAGATATTTTTACACTGATTCCTTAATTGTCATTTACGTCTCAAAATCTTGACGAAGAGATTGAAGCTTCACTATGATTACTTTAGAAGAGCCTTGGCCTACCATTTACAATGTTGTCCAAGCTTCTTTTGTAGTAGTTGATGCTGCATTTAAAAAAAAATGACTCGTGAATAGTCTGCTAAATAAAGAATAATACTTTGGAGTCCCATTTTCAGTTTTCCCTCAACTTGGCCTTTTAATCATCATCATAATATTTATTCTCAACTAAGTCCCATAAATCTTTAGACCTAAAGAGCATATTCATCTTGATGATTCAGAATTCATAACTTTCGCGATGGAAGACAAGAATCGTTGATTAGGTAACACTAAAAAATTATGGGGAAGATAATTCAAAGTATTACAAAAACACAAAAATAGGGTTTAAAATTGCAAAGGAAGTGGGAAAATTTTTAAGAGGAATTAAAACAAATAAGTGGACACAAATATGTTGAAATACTCTTGAAAGATTGATACATTTATTCAACTAAAGTCAACCCTTTATATAGGTTGTACAAATCAACAAACTATACTATAAATAGAAAAAAAAATATCTGCCACTAAACCATATCTCAACCAACTTAGAAAAATAAGGAAACAAATTAAGTAAATGTTACAATAGTCAAATATTAAAAATTACTTATTCAACAGTACCAAACTAAGCTTACCTTTGTACTTTGAACTGAGAATTTTTTTCATTGTAAAGTAAAAGTAAAAGTTGGATTCTCCCAAGGTATTTATTAGTAAATGAAGCATTTCATACAAGTTAGTGTTGTAGGGAAGGGAATCTTATTGCAATACATTAATTCATGAACAATGGTTTCACTATATGGATTTCTCTTTTTTGGGTCTTGAGAAATTTAGCCAATAGAGATTGGCACTTCAAAATTAAGCCTACAACGAGCTTTTTCTTATATCAAATGATAATCAAGAATCCACACAGTAGGAGAAGGCTATCTTGAGAAGAGTTTTTGTAAGTATATATGCAAGTTGACTAGTGAGAGAGATTTGAGCAACACCCAAAGTTTGTGCTCAATGTAAATGCAAATAAACTTTTAAGGTGCTTCATTTTACCATGCAAAACTTGGTGTTAATAGTGAGAAGTTAACCCAAGATTGTCAGAGAGATCTTTGAAGAGAAAGATGGTGGAGTTTGTAACTCTTTTAATAGATTGAGAACTTTTGAGAGAAAGAGTCGATGACTTGTTAACTAGTAGTAGGATTAGTACTAGTAATGATGATATCCCCTTCTTGTAAGACAACAATACGAAAAGTCTACCAAATGAACAATGATGCATCACAAGTAGAGGTGTCCATGGGTCGGGCTGGGCTGGGTCCAACTAAACTTTTAGGCTCGTTTGCTAGGTTTGGGCTCAACTTGACCCGAAAAATGGGCCTAAAATTTTGCCCAAGCCTGACTCGAATAAAAATGCTAAAACTCGAGCCTGACCCGGCCTATATTAAATTTTTATATAATTTTTTTTAAAAAATATAATACATCAAAAATACTAAAAACATTAAAATAAATGTTTCCCAACAAATTGAAAATATTTTTAAAAAAAATATACATTTATACTTAAATAACATTAAGATAGGTGCAACTTAATAAGCAAATGCCTCTAAAATAGTAACAAAATTAACAATAAAACAAGAGTTATACAATATCCAAACAATAACAACAAAATGGTAACAACATAATAGTGAAAAAACAACAAGAAAGTAGCAAGAAAATAGTAAAAAAAGCAATAGTTTTTTTTTTTTGCATATTCAGGTCGGACCGGGCTGGGCTTGGGCGAAAAAAGCTTTACCCTAAGCCTGGCTCATTTTCTAAACGGGCCTTATTTTTTGCCAAACCTATTTTTCGAGCTTATATTTCTATCTAAACCCTCTCACTTTTTGGACAAACCTGACTCGACCCATAAAGAGTTGTAATCACAATGTAACCTTTTGAACCCAAAACTTCATAACTTCATTGTCGCATTTGAAAATCTAGTGACTTTTCATCTATATAAATCTTGAATAGTTCACTATAAATAATTTGCACTAAAATTTTGAAATTATCCTAGTGTACTTATTATACATCTAGAAAAAAACTACTATAAATAAAATATCTCTACAAGTCATTTATATAATTCATATTTGTTGATGTTTTCTAGACAACACATTGATTCTCTATTTATAGGAAAATCAAAATTTGCTCCATTAATCTTGTTAGAAAGTATATCTTGATCCATTTAAGGATTTAGAAGTTAGACATAATGGCTTCTCATTCATATATTTTGAATCTTAGTTTAGTATAGATAATTGTAATAAAATTTTATAATTACCCCAGACATCTTGAACAAAATTTACTAAAAATAAAATATTTCTTTCATAAAATTCAGATTTCAATATTGCTTAATCCACTAAAAATTAGATTTGGTAATACTTTTAACTATATATACCTCGAGAAAGGATTATATGAAATAGAGGTGACACGTCATCTTGTATCCATATTCAATTATTTAATGACATTTCAGTAATTTTTTTTTCACGTTATTGATACATAATTTTAATAATTTTTTTTTGCCTTAAACTTTGAACCCCAAACTTAAACTTGAATCTCGAACCCTTAATCCCAAATCCAAAATATTGAACTCTAAACCTAGCTTTTTGGTTCAAGGTTCAAGATTTAAAATTTTTTTAATATCTTTACAATTGATCAAAATAATTGCATTGAAATTTTGAAAAAAAAAAGTTCAACGTAATCTTTTAATTGAAAGATCAAAACCTTAATATTAGTCTTCCTCTATTACTTTAGGATTTTTCATTCTTTTTCCCAACATTTCTTTTGTGTTTATTTTTATTTATTATTACTTTTTGAAGTCTTTTTTTCTATTTTTGTACTTCAAGTAAAAGATTCACGGGCAAATGACCAGTATATACCGTTTTTTAAATATATTTATGAAAAAGGGCCGGAAAAATAATTATTTACCGGGAAGGACCATTTCCCCCGAAAACGCATCCACTTCAGCGCGTTTTCAGGGGATGAACAGAAAAGCGCATCCACGAGGGAGCGCTTTGTGCCACATCAGCTAAAAACACGTCCTTGAAGGCGCGCTTTGCTAATGTGGCAAAGACGCGCTTTAGCCCCTTTTTTTTTAAAAAAAAAAGCTATTCTCAAATTTTTTAAAAATTTACTAGAATAAACATTTATAAAGGCTCAAAGTGACAATACTATTTTTTTTAAGGTATCATCAATTAATAAGGAAATATAACTTACAAAGGAAATCTTTATATAGACCTAAAGTCTCATTTCCCTTGTTTTCTTGAGCAAAGTGGGATATGAGATATGTGTATATATAGACTCATGAATAGTTTTGCAGCTTGTTCATAAATAATGTGGGATTCCTTCCTCTTTTAACTAACAACATGATATTAAAGGCTACACTATATTTGATATTTTTTTACAAAACAATTTTTTTTTTATATTTTGTTAACATTTTCTTATATTATAAAATTATCGTTTGAGATCTTTAATCTTGTTGCATTTTAGAATTGTTAACATATACAAAAGAACTATTAAAAAAAAGAGAACAAATTGCACATATGAAACTTGTACATGCAATAATCTTCTATTCAATTTTAAATGTTTAAAGTTAATATCAATGCAATTCTAATTTTTAAAATAATTTTCCATTATTTAAATTTAGAAGTTATACTTTTAATTTTTTTATTATTTATTTTATTTTATATTATGAATGTTTGATTAATAAATAAATGGTGAGTATTTGGTACTCAAATAGTATTTTTGTAATTTTAAAAAATTAATATATCTTTTTAAATATTTATTTATTTTTAGTATTTTACTATACTAATTAATTTTTTTAATTCTAATTTAATTTAATTTTCACCACCTAATGAATGCTGATAAATTTATTTTAGATATATTTTGACTAGATAGATAATCTATTTAAACATAGTATATAATTATGTTAAATTATTTTTTTATAGAAATATATAATATACATACAATATAATAATTATTTTTCATATTTTATATCTAGATTAAATTACATTAGTAGTCACTTAACTATATTTTTTAGCTATCGAATTATAAAAACTTACAAAATGATCACTCAACTATTAGTAATTAGTAATTTTTTAAATATTTATTTTTTAATATTTTACCATACTCATTTTATATTTTATATTTTTTTTTTACTTATAGAGTTTAAAAGTTTTATTTATAATGTAACAAATGTTAACTTTTTGTAAAAAAATTTAAACTCTAAGTAAAAAAAAATCAAATATAGTGTAGCATTTCATCTCATGTTGTTAATTAAAAGAGGAAGGAATCCCACATTGTTTAGGAACAAGCTGCAAAACTGTTCATGAGTCTATATATACACATATCTCATATCACACTTTACTCAAGAAAACAAGGGAAATGTGAGTTTGGGTCTATATAAAGATTTCCTTTGTAAGTTATATTTCCTTATTAATTGATGACACCTTAAAAAAAATTGTGTTGTCACTTTGAGCTTTTATAAAGGTTTATTCTTGTAAATATTTAAAAAATTCGAGAATAGTTTTTTTTAAAAAAAACACGGGCTAAAATGCGTCCTTGGAGGAGCGTTTTTACCACATCAGGAAGTGTTTTTTGCTGATGTGGCAAAAAGTACTCCCTCGTGGACACGTTTTCCTGCTACATCTCCTGAAAACGCACTAACGTGGACGCGTTTTTTGGGGGGAAATAACCCTTTTCCTGTAAATAATTATTTTTTCGGCCCTTTTCCATGAATTTTTTTAAAATTTGATACATTCTGATCATTTGCCCAAGATTCATACCTTTTTTTTCTCGTTGGGTTTCCTTTTTATCTTTCATTTTAACCCTGTATTGCATTATTTAATTATGGGCTTTAGCTTAAAATCATAAAAGCATAATTGGGCTTTTATTTAGATTGGGTATTATATAAAATTGTCCCTTTAGCGAATAAACAGTTCATATATAGTTTCCAAACTCTTAAGTCTGATCACGATGAGGTTAGTATTGTCTGAACAGTATCGGATCAATTAATCAAATCGGTTAAATTAAAACATCGGCTTAGAGAAAGATTTTAAATCAATTGAATTTTAAATCAGTAGGAATAAGTTGAATCGATTTTTTCTTTTTTAAATTTTTATGATTTATTATTATTTTTATCAAATCGATTGAACTAATTGAATTGGACGAAATGAACCAATGACTTGATGAATTCGAGCACTCATCCAATTCTAAAACATTGGTTTTGGTACTATTCAAATAAGTTCCGACATGCACAAAAAACCATACGATTTGGACAGTATGACGAAAGAAGGTTTGATGAAAGAGACATGTTTGTGAAGATACCAACTACCCTCACGTGGACAGAGTTTATGTTGTGCATCAATCTTTCTCCCCGAGCCATGTTTTGGGAAAGGAAAACAAGTGAAACTAATAACAAAACACCTATAAACGCAGAAATGGATGTGATAAATGATCAAGTTGAGTCCAAATAATGGGTTAACTCTTTTAGAAATGTTGAGAATATTTAAATGTAATGGTATTTCCACTGCATGTGCTGATGATTAGGACAGTCTTCAATACCCAAACCCAGGTTAGTTTCGCTTGGGGAAGACTTTTAACATCGCTGAATACTGGAAGTAAAGTCTTTGTCAGACAGCACATGCACATGGAACATGGGACCATGTGACCTCTTCTCTTAAGCTGGTCGAGAAACAGAGAATCTTATTCTTTGCAATAACTTCTAATTACATAAATCCAGTGCTAACAATCATTGTTTCGGCTTCTACCTGCTTGCACTCATTCTCTCAATTCTCATCTCTACTCCCAACATATTCCTCTTCTCTCTTTTTACTTTACACTTAAGTGAAATCTAAGAAATTATTAAGTATAGCATAAATTACAACTCAAACCATTTAACACTTCCCAAAGTTTCTTCTATGGACTGACTATGAACAAATTATGCACCACATAAGTAGCTACAAATTGAAACCTCCGCCTGATGATTGGATTGAATCATCCGAAAAAGCAAAGGAACAATTAGAAGATCCTTGAGAAACTACTGTTCTAGTAGGAGGTTGTGGTGCTTGAGGCTGAGGGGCTTTTGAGGTTCCCTTTGATATGTCCCTTGAGGTCTCAACATGATGAATTTCTTTGAGCATTGCTACAACATCTTTCATCGTTGGACGATCGTCAGGCCGGGCACTGACACACAGGCATGATACAGCTAGTGTTTGTAGCATTTCATGCATAGCAGGGTCAGCCCTCCCTCTAAGCTTTGGATCCAGGATGTCAGATGGGTTCCGCTTGTTTGCTAAATGGTCCCGAACCCACTGAACCAAATGTGCACCCCCTGGCAATGTTGGGTCCAATGGATGCCTTCCAGTTAGCACCTCTAAGAGGACTACTCCAAAACTGTATACATCACTTTTCTCTGTGATGCGTTGCATTGTTGCATGTTCTGAGAGTAGCCATGAAAGATTAGAACCATTAACGATTTATATGAATGAATTAAGAATAACAAGTTGATTGAACCCTGATTAGGACAAAGGAAATAATACCTGGAGCCATGTATCCATAAGAACCTGCTAGGTGTGGTCTTGGACTTAATTTGGAAAATTTATCATCTTCATTGCTTTTAATAACACGAGCTAACCCAAAGTCAGCAAGGAAAGGCTCACAGCCAGCACCTAATAAGACATTCATAGCTTTCACATCCCCATGCAAGATTGCAGGCACACAGTCATGGTGCAAGTATGCAAGGGCATGTGCCACACCCAGCACAACATCATATCTAGCTTCCCATTCAGCTCCTCCTTTGCCAGCACCATGAAGGAGTGAACTCAAGCTTCCATTTGGAAGATAATTGTAAAACAGCAGTTTCAGATTTCTGTTTGAACCCCAACCAAGAAGCCGAACAATGTTTCTGTGCCTGATTGAGCCAAGCGTCTCAATCTCAGAAGTGAATGCACCAGACTCTTCTGATGACCACATCTTCTTAACTGCTAAGGTTTCACCATTTGGAATTATTACCCTGTATACGACCCCAGAGCTCCCAGTGCCAATCACATTAGCTGAAGTTAAATTGTGGACGATATCTTCAATTGATAAGTCGAGCTTCTGGTACAGGGTCACTTCCCAATTATCATCCTCCATGAGGCCATTGTTAGCAAACCGGGCACGAACTAACATGTAGATAGCCAGTAGTACAAGAACTGCACTGCCACTTATAAGGATAGACATAGCTAGCTTCACAGCTGGCCTAACATGCCTTGAATGTTCAATATCAGCTGAAGTTACAACACCATTTGAAATATAGAGGTCTTTGTTTGACTCAAGGTCACTCAATGGGAGCTTTCGGAAAAATGGGGAATTTGGAAGTTCACCAGAGAAGTCATTGAAGGAGACATTGAGAGAGACAAGGTTTTGTAGGCTTGCGAGGTTATCTAACTTACCAGAGAATTTGTTGTGAGAGAGGTCAAGTACTGCTAGCTTAGTAAGACCAGAGAACTCAGATGGAATTTCACCGGAAAACTGGTTGCAGCTAAGATTGAGAGAAATTTCAAGTGCTGGAATCTGGCCTAGTTCCTTTGGAATTTCACCAAAGAAACAATTGTCACCCAGGTTCAACAATTGGAGCTTACTGCAGGCCAATATCTCAGATGGAATCCTTCCAGAAAGTTGATTCCTTCCCAAATTAAGCTTGGTCAATTGAGTTAAGGACCCAATACCATGAGTCAAAGGACCTATAAGCCTGTTGTCTGAAATATCCATGTATTGTAGGCTAGTAGGCAGAGAATCTGGCAAAGAACCTGTAATCCCATTTGAATGGAGGTCAAGAAACTCAAGGTTTTGAATTCCATTTATTGATGGAGGAATTCCTCCAACAAGGCGATTGTTGCTTAAGTCAACGAAATTCAAGCCCTTCAACTTCCCTATCTCTGATGGAATTGTTCCTGCAAGTTTGTTGTCATTCAAACGTAACCTGTACAGATTGGTGCAGTTTCCTATATCTGGCGGAATAAAACCAGATAAATCATTGGAAAGTAGCAGTAATTTGGTGAGATTTCTCAAACCAAAAATCTCTTTTGGGATTGAACCAAATAGGCTATTGTAGGATAGATCAATTGCCTCAAGATCTTGGCACTGAGAAAGACTATCTGGAATATTTCCAGTCAGCTTATTTTGCCAGGCAAAGAATAGAGTCAAGCTCTTAAGGTTGCCAATGAGAACAGGAATCTCACCGGAGATGGCGTTGTTGTCGATTTCCAGATGAGTTAGCTCAATGCAATTTGAAATTTCAGAAGGAATTGCACCTGATAACTGATTAACACTCAATTGAAGCTCTTGAAGCTTCAAAAGTTTTCCAATGCTTCTTGGTATGCTACCTGTCAGATGATTATCAGATAAATCCACCATAGTTAGCTCCGTGCAGCTTCCAAGTTCATCTGGGATACTACCAACTAAGTTATTCTGCCACAATAGCAGACCCTGAAGCTTGCTCAGCTGACCGACTTGACTCGGGATTGGACCGGATATAGAATTTTGATACAGGTAAAGATTTTGCAGCTCACTGCAATTACCAATCTCTTCTGGTATAGGACCTGATATCAAAGATGTATAAATGGCTATGGTTTGAATTCTTTTCAGCATTCCTAATGATGAGGGAAGACTGCCAGAAATGCTAGTTTCAGCGAGGCCTAACATGACCAAGCTGGTGCAGTTCCCTATCTCCCAGGGCAGCTCCCCTTTAAGATTTTTATTTCCACCTGCTCGAAAAACTTGTAGCTTTCTCAAGTCTCCAATGCTCTTTGGAATTTCACCGCTGAGTTGATTGTCATAGAGTGTCAGGTAAACAAGGCTGGAAAGATTTCCTATTCCCGACGGAACTTCACCTTCAAGGAAGTTTGAGTTGAGAGACAATGTTTCCAATTTGCTCAGTCTGCAAATTTCCAGGGGGATTTCACCTGTGAGAGAATTGCCACTGAGGTCAACATAACTTAGCTCATACTGATCACCGAGCTCCTTAGGAATTGTTCCTGTAAGATTGGTTGATGAAAGCACAAGGGTCTTCAAGGATTTTAGAGACTGCATATTAGAAGGCAATGAGCCTTGCAACTCTATTGCTTTCAACCTTATCTCAACTACCTCGCCTTGTGAGTTGCAATGAATCCCAAACCATCTGCATGGAGTAGCATCTAATGAACTCCACGATTTGAGTGCATCTCCGCTGCTGTTTAAGCTGTTCTTCCATGTTAAAAGAGCCTGTCCCTGCTCATCAATCGAGTAGCAACGATAGAACAAAAGTGTGTTTATTGAGAGAAGTAAGGTGAAGGAGAAGATATTGGAGAAAAGCAGGAGATTCCTTGGTGTTGCAGGCATTGCTTAGAGAAGAGAACGGGTGATCTGTTTTGGGATTGAAGAGGGTTGAACCCCATGTTTTGTTTATAGAACAAATGCAGAAGATCTGGATCCAAGTGCACTTTCTTTTTCAAATATTATAATAGGTCTAGATGTAGTTGTTAAACAAGAGATGGTGATGCATTGCAGATGGATTTCTTTTTTTTTATTTCTTTCTTTCAGTCTTTATGTTAATCTGTCAATTAAAAGGAAAGGTTATTCTGATATTCTTCCCATTCTGTACCTTTTAACATACTTTGTTTTTAAGCCTTAATTTTTTACTACAATTAACTATCAGAAAGAACCCCAAAGCACCTCTAGTATGTCAATAAACCATGGAATTTATGTGCCAATCCAAGCAAGGTGGTCCATCAAATTTATGTGGTCACAGTTGACTACCAAGCCATGTGTTTGTTTCCTGTATAGTTTTCAGTTGCTTTTCTCTGATTTAACCAGCATAAGCACACATAATTTTGTTTGATACAAACCCTTTTCCCCCTCGCAGTAATGTTTGGAGCACATGGCCATCTTAAATGCAAACTATTTTGATTTGTGTTAAAATTCTGATATCTTTTATTACTTTTTTTCCTGCAGAGTTAAGCTAAGTGGGGGATGTTTAGTAAGTGTTAAAAGGCATTTTGGTTCGTTTATAGCACATTACAATAGTGAACATCACATGGAAGTAAGGGAATCAAGCAATAAAAATATATTTGTTTAAACACCAAATCTGGACAAATTGTCGGATAGTCTTTGCTATAAAGAAAATATATATATATGAAATGGAGCTTGGCCTTGAATTGAAGGGACAACCACATACCAGCTTGACAATTCTTAATTGTTATTTTATTCACTATCATCATAACCAAATTTGGCCCACTGATTAAAAAACAAAAACAATACTCATTAATTAAAATCTTTCAAGATAAACAATACAAAATCAATAACAATTATGGGTTTGAGTTTCTTGAGAAAATGGGGTGAAATTTTTATTCATATATAGTGAAATTGCTAAATATGCAGAATCATAAAACAGTACTATTTTTGCTCTGCTCCACCTCCATCTATTGACGATACCTACCCTTTAATTTGACCATAAATTCTTACCCACTAGTATATACCAGCAAACCCAAAGTACCAATGCACATTTCTTGTAAGATTGTCAGATATTCACCACTAGATAGTGGACCATCTAAGGTTCACTTGTAATATATATAACACCAATGTCCAATACTTAAATATTTGAAACTTGTTTTTTCACAATCTCTAGCCAAGAGTTGATAGATACACGACATGTTAATCCAAGGAGATCCCCAAAAAAAGTGGAAAATAAAAGATGTATGAAAGCCAGAAAACAATGAAAAGAATAAAACTAAAGGGAAACAAAGCGTTAAAAGAAGAGACAAAGGGCACTCAGTTTAAACAGAGATGAAATAAAAACCATATAACAATCTAAATGGTCCCTCTTTGTCCAATTTCTACCTTTTGTTGTTCACTTTTTCTTAGTGAAACTCAACTTGGAAAACCTTTTGGTGTAAGGAAATAAAAAGGTTATGTTTGTAATATTATATTATGTTTGTGTTATAACATGAATGGGGGGCATCATCTCTCCTTTCTTTTTTTCATCTTCTGCGACAATGTTAGGTAACTTTTTCAAATTTTGAATGGTGGAACATTTTCAAATATTTATAGTTTTTCAATAACTATAAATGAATGGATATAATTAATTAAAAGATTATATCTTTTAATTTTTTGAAAAAGAATTATAACTATTTAAATAATATTATTTGAATAGTTATAATTAAATGAATAATAATGTTTTTATTTTTAAAAAAATTATTATTCGGAAAGGTACCTATTGATTAAAGATGTCTCTATGAAGAGACATGAAAATTCCTATAAATAGGAATCAGATTTCATTTGGAGATATACCAACAATTTTAATATTCTTTCTTTCTTCCTTCATTTTCTAATATTGTTAGATTGTTCTATAAAGTATTACTGCAGAAATCTTTTATAGAAATTGGTTTTCTTGTCATATATTGCTCAGTGTGTAGTGGGCTATTCTCGTCAGTGCAAAACGTAAATAGCCATTGGCTTCATTGTATCCTCGAGGTTAATTTGCTTGGAACTCGTTTGCACACCGAAGATAGGTGGGGGCGAATATAACCTTAAAGATAGTGATTTGATACACGTCTTGGAGCCTTGTCCTATTTCTTCTTCTATTCGAGTTTTCGTTCGTGTGTTCGAGATTTTCCTCACCGGAGTTTTGTACTAACAATTTTAAGGTTATATTTCATAATGACTACCACAACTCACGAAAGTGGAACACTAAGGGAGTTGGCTTCTAATTTTGTCAAACTTGATCGGTTTGATGGTGGCAATTTTCGACGATGGCAGAAAAAGATGCACTTCTTATTATCAACTTTGAAGATTGCATATGTTTTGGATACCCCAAGACATGAGGAGACTGAAAACAAATCTGTTGCTGCAACCCGAGAAAGACAAAAATGGGACAATGTTGATTACATGTGCATGGGCCACATATTGAATGGTTTATCTGATGGTTTGTTCGACACCTACCAAAATGAGATCACCGGTAAAGAATTATGGGACAAATTGGAGACAAGATACATGACCGAAGATGTTACAAGTAAGAAATTTCTTGTCAGTCGTTTCAATAATTATCAAATGATTGATGGTCGTTCTGTTATGGAACAATTTCGTGATATTGAAAAGATGCTGAATCAATTCAAACAATATGATATGAAAATGGATGAAATGATTGTTGTATCCTCCATAATAGACAAACTTCCTCCATCTTGGAAAGACTATAAAAGAAGTCTAAAACATAAGAAAGAGGAAATATCTCTTGAGGCTTTGGCAAATCATCTTCGTATTGAAGAAGAATATCGAAAGCAAGATCAGAATCTAAATTCTGAAAATGCCAAAGTGCATGTTACGGAGGAAGTACAGACTACTAAACCATTCAAGAGAAAGTTCAAACAGACTGATAGAGCACCTAAGTTTAAAAAGAAACAAAAGGGCTCATGCTATCATTGTGGTAAGCCGGGACATTTCAAGAATGAATGTCGATTTTTAAAGAAGAAATCATCTTCTAAGGCTGATAATAACGAAAAGTTTGTTGCAATGATATTTGAAATTAATATGGCACAAGATGATAATACATGGTGGATTGATACTGGAGCAACCAAACACGTGTGCAAAGACAAAAGCATGTTCACAAAGTTTACACAATGTGAAAATGACAATGTCTTGCACATGGGAAATTCTTCCACCGCAGCAATCAAAGGCAAAGGGTCTGTTGAACTGCAATTCACTTCTAGAAAGGTATTAACCTTAAATGATGTATATTATGTACCAGAAGTTAGAAAGAATTTAGTGTCTGGAAGTCTGTTATATAAGTTTGGTTTCAAACTTGTTTTTGAGGCAGATAAATTTATTTTGTCTAAGGGAGGAATTGTTGTAGGGAAAGGGTATATGTATGAGAGTATGTTCAAACTAAATATTATCAATAAGAATGAAAATACTATTTCTGCTTATATGGTTGAATCTTTTTGTTTATGGCATTATAGATTAGGTCATTTGAATTATAGAAAATTGAATGACATGTATAAGTTAGATTTAATTCCTGTTTTTAATAATAATATTGAAAAATGCAATACATGTATGTTGACTAAAATTACAAGAAACCCTTTCCCTAAGGTTAAAAGAAAAACAAAATTGCTTGATTTGATACATAGTGATTTATGTGACATGCATAATACTCCTACATTAGGTGGAAAGAAATATTTTGTTACTTTTATTGATGATTGTTCTAAATATTGTTATGTATATTTATTGCATTCAAAAGATGAAGCGCTTGATAAATTTAAAGTTTATAAATCTGAAGTTGAACTTCAATGTGAATCATTTATCAAGTGCTTAAGATCGGATAGAGGTGGAGAATACTATAATCCAAGTTATTTTGAATCCACTGGGATTGTCCATCAAGTTTTAGCCCCTTATACACCACAACAAAATGGTGTAGCTGAAAGGAAAAATAGAGTATTAACTGAAATGGTAAATTCAATGTTATCATATTCAGGTCTTGGACAAGGTTTTTGGAGAGAAGCTGTTCTAACAGCTTGTCATATATTGAATAGAGTTCCTAATAAGGAAACTAAAATAACCCCTTATGAACAATGGAAGAAAAGGAAACCAAACCTTAATTATTTGAAGGTTTGGGGTTGTAGAGCTATTGTCAAAGTTCCAACACCTAAACGTAAAAAGTTAGGTAAAAGAGGAATTGAATGCATATTTATAGTATATGCACATAATAGCAAGGCATATAGGTTCATGGTAATTGAACCAAATGATTCAATTTCAATTAATACTGTTACTGAATCAAGAGATGCTATTTTTGATGAAAATAGATTTAATTCTATATCAAGACAATTACAGCCACAACAATTGATTCATTCTTCAAATGAGAATGAGATTCCATTGGAACAAATTGATAATAATGATGAATCTTGTCAAGAATTAAGAAGAAGTAAGAGGATTAAAAAGGTCAAAGATTTTGGACTAGATTTCATGATGTTTCTTGTAGAAGGAAAAGGTGAAAGTATATACAATAAGATACCTTATTGTTATAATACAGAATCTGATCCTATTACATTTGAAGAGGCAATGAAATCTCAAGTCTCTGCTTTTTGGAAAGAAGCAATAAATAATGAGATGGATTCAATAATGGGAAATCAAACTTGGATCTTAGTTGATCTTCCACCGGGTTCCAAACATAGAGGTTGTAAATGGATCTTCAAAAAGAAAATGAAGGTCGATGGAACCATTGATAAGTTTAAAGCAAGGTTGGTAGCCAAAGGTTTTACACAAAAACAAGGTATTGATTACTTTGATACCTATGCTCCAGTAGCAAGAATTGCTACAATTAAACTCTTAATATCACTTACATCTATATATAATTTGGTTGTTCACCAAATGGATGTTAAAACTGCATTTTTAAATGGTGAATTGGAAGAGGAAGTGTACATGGAACAACCGGAAGGATTTGTTGTTCCAGGACAAGAGCATAAGGTATGTAAGCTTGTTAAATCTTTATATGGACTTAAACAAGCACCAAAACAATGGCACTAAAAGTTTGACAATGTTGTTTTAGCTAATGGTTATAAAATAAATGAATCCGATAAGTGCATATATAGCAAATTTGAAAATGGAAAAGGTGTCATAATTTGCTTATATGTAGATGACATGCTCATTTTTGGCACGGATTTGGAACAAATAGAAAACACAAAGAAATTCTTGTCAAACAACTTTGCTATGAAAGATATGGGTGTAGCAGATGTTATTCTTGGGATTAAAATAACCCGAGATGAAAGCAGTATAGCTTTATCACAATCACATTACATTGAAAATGTGCTTAAAAAGTTTGATCTTTTCAACTGTATACCAGCATCTACACCCATGGATCCTCAAATAAAATTAGTATCTAATGCTGGTAGGAAAATTGATCAATTGAAATATGCAAGTCTAATTGGTTGTCTTATGTACATAATGACTTGTACAAGACCAGATATTGCATATGCTGTTGGGAAATTGAGTAGGTACACAAGTAATCCAAGTAGTTTGCATTGGCAAGCATTGAATAGAGTACTTAGGTACTTAAAGAAAACTATTAACTATGGATTGTGTTATAATGGATTATCCTCCAGTTTTAGAAGGGTATTCAGATGCTAGTTGGATTACAAGTTTGGAAGATCATGTATCTACTAGTGGATGGATCTTCATTCTTGGTGGAGGAGCCATTTCTTGGGGTTCCAAGAAACAAACATGTATTACTAATTCCACCATGGCAGCAGAATTTATTGCATTAGCCGCTGCATTTAAAGAAGCAGAATGGTTAAGAAATTTGCTTTATGATGTACCTTTATGGCCTAAGCCAATTTCACCTGTTTCTATCCGTTGTGATAGTCAGGCTACTCTAGCAAAGGCATATAGCTAAGTATATAATTGAAAGTCTAGACACATTGGATTAAGACATAGTTATGTCCGACAATTAATCTCTGATGGAGTGATCACTATTAATTATGTGAGGTCAAGTGAAAATTTGGCGGATCCTTTGACAAAAAGTCTTGCTAGAGATGCAGTAAAAAGGACCTCAAAAGGGATAGGACTCAAGCCCATTCATTAGAGTCACCCATGATGGAAACTCGACTCAACGCTTGGTATAACGTCAAGTCTTGAGTTCAATGAGATAAAGTACATCATTAGTATGTGACTATTAGCACTATAAATAAACCCATCCTAAGATTAAAGTGCTAGGTACCCATAATGATAAGGGAAGGATGAGTAATGTACTCTTAATGGACCCATAACATAAATATGTTAGAGTGTTATAATTACGGGAACACTTTTGATGGGATCTACCTATGTGAGTGGAAGTGTGGCCGTTTCTAGGAGCTCAAGGGCTTGGCTCTGACAGCACTCATGAAAAGAGGACACAGACACATGGCCATAATAGTGTCCCTAGATACTATGCATTGACCGATGTTGAAATCATTGTGTGAGATTTGTTCGGTTAATCAAATGAAATAGTTGGTTCAAAGCTTAGTCTACCATGCAATTTCGATTAACTTTAACATGTTTTCACTAAGTGAATGTTCAATCGTAAGATACCTTCATTTATGCAAATTGATTTCCAAGAATATCAAAATCTAAAATATTTTGAAAATGGAGGGAGATTGTTGGAACATTTTCAAATATTTATAGTTTTCCAATAACTATAAATGAATGGGTATAATTAATTAAAAGATTATATCTTTTAATTTTTTGAAAAAGAATTATAACTATTTAAATAATATTATTTGAATAGTTATAATTAAATGAATAATAATGTTTTTATTTTAAAAAAAACATTATTATTCGGAAAGGTACCTATTAATTAAAGATATCTCTATGAAGAGACATGAAAATTCCTATAAATAGGAATCAGATTCCATTTGGAGATATACCAACAATTCTAATATTCTTTCTTTCTTCCTTCATTTTCTAATATTGTTAGATTGTTCTATAAAGTATTACTGCAGAAATCCTTTATAGAAATTGGTTTTCTTGTCATATATTGCTCAGTGTGTAGTGGGCTATTCTCGTCAGTGCAAAACGCAAATAGCCATTGGCTTCATTGTATCCTCGAGGTTAATTTGCTTGGAACTCGTTTGCACACCGAAGATAGGTGGGAGCGAATATAACCTTAAAGATAGTGATTTGATACACGCCTTGGAGCCTTGTCCTATTTCTTCTTCTGTTCGAGTTTTCGTTCGTGTGTTCGAGATTTTCCTCACCGGAGTTTTGTACTAACACTGAATCAGTTGATCCACATTTAACATATACCTATAAATGTAAAAAGCTTGAAAGTAGTGGATCTTGATTGCAATTTTAGGGCTATACTTGTCATCTTAATTAATTACTCTCTTTTTTTTAATTTCCCTCTAAATTAAAACAAAAACAAATCAAGAAGATGATTACAAATGGATCTATCTCTCATCACATGAACTTGATGTCTCATGTATTTATTAATTATTGAAGTTGTTTAAGCATCACAAAGATGAGCAAATGGAATCAAATTAAGCTAGTTGGCAACTAAGGGTCACATGATGTGATCTTAGATTGCTGGTTTTCCTAATGGCAACTGTATAAGATTAGCTGAACAACAACAGACCTCTATTATACTTTTTTTTTTTTGTTCTCTATTATACTTTTTTTTTTTGTTCTCTGGTTTAAAATATATAGAGAGATTAGATAGAAGTTATATATTTTTGTTTTTGAGTTTAATTTGTTTAATCCACATTGTACCATATCAAACAACTTTGGTTCGTGGTGCATATCTTAATTAGTTTTTTGCTTGGTGTTGTTGGCATGAGACTAGCACATGAGAGGAGATATGCAATACATGAAGATGATGATGGGCAAATGCGTTCTTTATACATATATATATATATATATATGGAAATGATAGTAAAGAGGTTGAGGTACATGCTTGAAAGTCATGTAAGATTATATATGGTGGAGATGGGAAAATGTTTCAATAGTTATGGAACACAATGAAATTAAGTTAACACAATAACCCCCTCCCCCCACCTCTATACTAGAGCACAACAATCTATGCACATGATGTCCACTCCACACTATCAAGGCCTAGCTAAGCTTACCTACCTCTCTTATTTATATTTATATTTGTAATTGGGATGTTTTCAGCAGTGGACCCTGAACAAATGCATGATGGAGTCGACTCCATTCCTTTTTACATTTTGCACATAGCATTAGCACCTCCTCTCCTCTTGCATGGACTACCCAAATAATACAACAATCTTTTACTCAAAACTCAAACAAATTCCAATATACCATCCACTATTTCAATTGCTAGTGTTCCCCAAGCCTTCTAGGCTTTTCTAGCCGGCTGTAATGAATTTTTAAGTTTAATTTTCTCTCTTTTTTTGTTTTTGTCTTATCATTTCTAGTAAATATTCAATGTTGAAAACTTTGTTATACCAAATTTATTCCTAGTGTCATCAATTGGTGTCAATTTATTTGTTTATATATATTATTGAAGATTTTTTAGTATTCGATAGTCACATTGAACTCCAATTAAATTTCGAATCGAGTTAAATAGAATTTTAAATGATAAATTCTCTACATTCAAGACTAAATCTAAAACCTTATTTAAAGGATAACGAACTTCTTATTACTCGTGTTCTTTATAGTTTTGTAGTCTATAGTTTTTATTATTTTATTTTTGCTTTTACTTTTGCTCAATATATGCATTAAAGTTCCGCAATATGAACACTTTGTTGGCTTTCCCCATTGTCTTTTGTTCCTTGCTTTAATTTTTGGTTAATGGAGAAGGCGATCCATATCCTTACGTTAGTGATTATTTTATACTAGTTAGAAAACAAAAAGCTATGTGTCATGCATTTAGAAGGTCGCATCATTGTCCCCTAATCACAGTATTGCCGTCCTAATCTTTCCCTAATTTCAGGATTTGGGTTCCCTACATATCCTTTATTTATTTCTTTATGATGTTACGAGCTTGACAATTATGGGTTTAAGTGAGAGAAAGCTTTTAAGCTCCGGTCAAAAATTCTGTGCTGACTGCTGATGGTTAAATCTTTGTTCTTTACTATACATAGTTTATGATATGATTTAAACGAACATGATATATAAAGACGTGGTGTTCATATAATCCTTTTTTAGATTTTGCTTACTAGTTCAAATACCCTATTTGCATCTCATTTCCTTATCTAAAAACTTAATAATTTGTTGAACATTTCAATTTCAGACCAGCAGTAAGGAGTTTCTGTTAAAATATTACTTAGTCAATAAAAAAGGAGGGGAAATTGATGCTGATATTACTTCTTGTGTGGGACATCAATACTTCACTTTCCAGTCACTTCTTCATGTTTAAAACTATCCAAGCAAGCCAGAGAACAGAAAATCTTATCTGGCAAACAAATCAAAATCCCATTTACACAGCCCTTTCTTATCTGGTAAATTTCACTCTCTTGAATGATGGGTTAAGGTTGAAAACATAAACACAAAAGGTAATGAAATGGAATGAGTTATACATGGAAAGGAATGATGGAGAATAGTAGCTCATTATTCTTTTCTCCCAATTTTCCAAATTAAAAACCATACCCCTAATGATTGCTAGATAATATCCCATCATATGAACTGATAATATTTATTTATTTTCCAGAATGTGACATAGAAGCTACTTACACATCCATCCCATCTCCCCCTAGTCGGTTTCAGCTGTGATATTTGAGAAGCTTGAAAATCCCAAGATACTAGAATCAGATACAGCCAACACACATTTAATGCCAGATCTACTTCAGACTTGTATCCAGATCCATGTTCACAAAAGGATGGAAGCACACATGGTCATGGATCATAGGACATTGCCAATTTTGCTTCCATCAGCCAACATAAAAACACAGTACCCTATCAATCAACTAGTGCATATAATACTATAGCCTCATCTTTCACCCTTCAATACTTTCAGCTTTAGCTCTTCAACTTTGAAAGAAAAATGAACTATCTATGGTTATATAAAACAACCACAACTCTAGTCACTTAGACTTGGCTCAGGGATACCAAAATGGTATAAATATAAATAAATAAATATATATATATACATGAGTAGACAAGCCTAAACATATTGCAGACCAAAATGGACGGGAATCAAAACAATGAGTCGTGCTGTTATTAGATTGAAATCTGGTGTTAACTCGTTCCAAAAAAATTAGACACATCTAAAGGTACACTCTTCAAACTTTTTCTTTCAGGAAAATACCGGTAACAACAATGATGTGAACATGGAAGCCATAAAGCTATGTACCTAAGACCATTAAAGCCTCAACTATCAGAGATGTAGACAAGGCAAAAACAAAGTCAAAGTAAACCAGGTCACCTCCCAAAACATCTCGACACAGAAGAGGTAAGAGCAGAGGTGAGAAATTTGAGCCCAGCAGACCCACCAGGGAAGTAAGAAACAACATAGTATGCAAGTGCAAGGACCTAGAATTTTCATGGAAACAGAAGAGAAATTGATATCAAACCAGAAGATTGAACAGCCCGCTAATTAATTAATTATATATCAGCTGATCATTTGACAAACCTAACCTAACAAGCTTAAGGTAAAAAAAAAAAAAGAGGCATGATAAGAATAACAGACTACTACGGGTCCTTAGAATAGCGAAAATGACACAGTAAAAGAACCAGTATACCTGAACAACAGAAAAAAGCACAGAAAGAATGTAGCTATGAAGCACCATGGAAACATACATGGTGCCCACCATACTTCCAATGAATCCTAATGTAAAAGGAAGCCTCTGCAGATATGGTGTGAAAATCCAAAATTAAAAACCAAAATGGTAAAAGATTTAAAAACAAAATATCTAAATATAGCATATATGTACCTCTTTCGATGACATGTGGGCCAACTGATTCTTTGGGCCTCTGAGAGCAAAGAATGATCCAATGATAAAGCCACATCCAAGGGTAAAGCAGATTGCAAATTTTTGGGGCATGAGCACCATGACCGGAAGAAACATGGTAAAAGCAATGAAAACAAAAAAGACCCCAGCTGCCAGAAATAAACCAAAGTAGATGAATGCTTTTCCTGAAGGGACACTACTTGTGGCAGATTGGAGATTCCCAGGGAGATCTCTCACCCCTTTTGAAACACTGGAACACCAGGAACCAAACCAAAAAAAATTGCATTAACAGAAGAATATGAACTTATGAGTTATGCTATGTACCAATCCATTTTTATTTTAATTTAACAGGAAATGAGCTTTTAATTAAATATGAAAAAGTAATTGCTCTTTCACAACTACAGTTAATACAAAATTGGAAATATGCCAACTCATGGTAAAAGCAGAAGGTTGCCAGCATTTACATTTGGATACTAATTTCAGTGATTGTGTTGCAGTGGGGGTAATAAGGAGGAATAATACATTCTGGAGATAAATAGAAAGACAAGGAATCTACAAGTACCAGCAATTGAATTATCCTCAACTACAAGCAAAACAAGGCACCAAATAGTTCACTATTTTACTCCAGGTAGCAAACATATCAATGACCAATAGTCAACAGGTCTTCGCTTTGGTAGAGACGCGTTAAGTTCACCATTTGAACACCAGACCACAGCACTGCCAAGGACAGCCCTAAACATCATACACGAATAACCAAGATACAACAGTTGATTTAATGATTGAACTCAGTTAACTCACAAAAGAACTGCTTCTATTGTTAGTCACATCGTTTTCAACTCATAAACTGGCAATATATACTAGATCAATATTAATCTTACTATCTACTTGTTGCTCAAACCAACCCAATTAACATGCTCTGATAAACACTTGGTCCTATAACATAATGGAAAATAAAACTCGATCTCAAGGTTTTTATCAACTGAAAGACCTAATAATACTGTATTATTTCTTGTCCACCCATCCATCCTCCTTTTATTCTAAAACCAACTAAAGCCACAATGCCATTTTTGACAGGATAATACTCAACAGAACAGAGGAAATCCAAGCCAAGGCTTGCACATATGCTATACGAGTTCACTTCCCATTAGGCAAAGTGATGACTGTTAACAAAATCAAACAAAGATCTTCAAACTTAATTAAATTGGCTAGATGCATACAAATCAAAATGAATGATCATTTATCCCACTCCAATTCACCAACAACATAAACTCCACCAAGATAATGCAAAGTCAAACTTCCCATATTTTGAATAATACTTAGATCCATGATCCTAAAATCAAATTGGCGAAAAAGTAAAAATAACCATGACATAACAATCAATTTCACTAACGAGTTTTTTTTTTTTTTTAACTACATCCCATAAAATAAAACACCAATGATCCAAATCCCATTCTCCTAGACCACAAAAACAAATAAACACAATGCTCGATTTGCGATGTCAAAAAAAGAAGCCCCATAGTTAATTCAGCCAAACTAAACCTAAGAACACATAAAATTTGATGGTTCATATTTACAGATAAAAAGAAAAGGGGGGGATGATGAAAACTTACACATTGAAGGTACCAGTGACAGTATCATTGGCGGACCTTGCAGCAGACTCAAGATCAAACCCAAACACAGTTGTAGTTCCCTCTTCTGCTTCTTTTGAAGCAGCATATGAGTTCCAATCTGATAAAAGAGATGACCCTTCTTTTCCCTGCTCCTCCTCATTCCCACTACTGCCGCCTGAGAACCAAGCTCGCATTTTTTTTTTTAATTTTTGGTTTTGGTTTCTTGAAAAGAAAAAAGCTCTAAAGATTCAGCCTTTCAGTTGGGTTCCTTTTTGGATTAGTTAAGGGCTGGGAACGGTGAGGTTGCTGTATGAGAATGAACCGTCCCACGAGAGAGCTTAGTAAGGAAGGAAACTCGGTGCTTTTGGTTCCTTATTTCTGGTTTGACAAGTTAACGGTGTCGTTTTAATGTCAAAGATTTTATTTTATTTTTTATAAATTACCGCTTATTACAACGGTATTAACGGTTGAAAATTAAGTAAATAAAATTAATTTATAAAATCTACATTTTTATCTTTATTTTAAAACATTTTATGTTGTTTTCAACAAAATTAAGGTCACTTTGCACATTAAAAGAAATAGAAATAACTTGTACTAATAAATATAAAATATAAAATATCATAAATAAATAAAAGTGGTTCATAAATTCCATAAATTATGGAATAGACTTACAAAAATAAATGTGGAGTTCTTGAAAGGATAATATGGTTTTAAAATAAATAAAATAAAATAAGATTCTGATAGAAGTTTCTTAATATTATCATTTAGAAAGGGTAAGGTGGATTCATCATTATCACTTTTCAATGGATGTGAAAATAAGTAAGTAATCCTATGCCAATTGAGTTTAGGCATGAGTATTCTTGTCAATACGGGAGGATATGGATTCAAATACGCTGAAGCACATTATCCTTCTATTTATGAGGTAAATATGATTAGAACTTAATGAGATTGTTCAAAAAATAAGTAAAAATAATGTAAGTGCTTTTGTTTTTCAGTTTACACTACCACTTCTGCTAGTACTGTACTACAAGAAAATATTATCCCAATTAAAGGTATCATCTCAAAGATTAAAAATAAGCTCCCACAGCTGCAGTTGCTGAGAAATTTTTGAATCTGATATTATAAGTAATGCAGTAATGTATGGCTTACAATGTCTCATTTACTTCATTTCTTCTACTACTGGCTATTTAGAGAAGAAAAAAAATAGTTTCTCACACAACCACCTTTATAATATCTTCAGAAGCTGGACCTCAAAGATCAAAGGTTCTTTGGCATGAGATAAGAGGCTACGCCGAGGACCAAACTGCAATCAAACACAACAACAAATGTAACAAAACCGGTTTGCCTAAAATTAATGCTTTACTAAACAAAAGAATCACGGTTGAAACCTCATCAGGAATCGGTTTCAAGTTTTCATTGATGTATCCCACGGAAGGAGGTATCAATGCTCTTCTCTTTCCTGAAAAGAGAAAGTACAGAACAAACAAGTGGAAATGGTGGTCAGAAAATTTGGCTCAAGTGTTATTAAGTACAAAGACTAGCAACAATATTCGCCTCAACCAAGTTGTCGAAATCCATGCCCAATTATCAATGCATGTATGCACAAGACAAGATTATGGCTTTTCTGTCCGTTTTTTCCTTGTAATATTGTAGTGGCAGTAGGCAATTATAATGATCAAGAATCCATGTACCTCCAACCTTCATGCCTGTCAAAACATCCTTCAAGCCCTTTATAATCTGTCAGATGAAGCAACCAGTTAAAGAATCCTGGATGTAAATTAAAATGGCAATCTCGTAGGTTCTACTTTTGATGAGTATTTGCAGAATGATTGGAAATTATCTTGCTCAAGTGAAAGAATGTAGTTGGCAACAACATAGTGATGATGCTATGGTATCGACATTAACGGAAACAGGAACACACCTGGTTCTCATCCAAAGGAAGGGTGACAGGAGAGCTTTCTCCACTGAATTGATCCACAGTGCTGTTAAGTTTCCCACAGAACAGAGGCAGGTCAGATTGGACCAAACATCATGTGTTTCAACTATTGAAGTGGTGAATTGATAAAAGAAACTCCACATTAGTTAAGTTCAGGATTTTTGTGATTTCAAGTTTTCAACCTCTGAACAAAATATCCATTTGATCGTCGGCAGACATAGTTTACTTGTACATAGTCTCCGTCACGAGCTTCCGGTCCCTCCCCTTCAATAATTTCTAGAAAGAAAAAGCTAGGGAATTAAGTATGAACTTTATTTGAAAAACTTGAGCATTTCACTCATAATTCTTGTTTATCTGATAAGAACTACACTTTCGTGAAAGATTTGGAGTTCCATCATACCTTGAATTCTCACCCCACTGGAAAGCTTCAATGTTCTGAGCACCTCAAAGTTCAACTCCAAAGTAACAATCTTCGGTGAGAACCGATGAAAATCACCAAATAGCAGAATAAAGATAATGGAATGGCTAGAAAGATAATAACCAACACATACAACAATTTACCGAATCACTTCAGGTTCATTCATATCTTGCATCGGGGCAGCAAAAAGAGGATAAATACACAACGATATGGGACTGAATCCCATAAGCTGCAAAAACACCCTCCTAGGCAAACTTTTTACTGATACAGAAGGGTGCCGGCTATGCGAGCCCTTAATCGTAACATCCTTGTGCTGTCTGTCCATAATATTACAGGCTCAGGTGCTAGCATTCTAGCAAAAGCAATATGACCATGATGGGAAATGCTACTGAAGGAACACAAATGCATATAACAAACATACCTCCAATAAATGAAATAAGCATACACAATGTAAAGGTAAAAGTAGTCAGATTAACTCAAAAAACTATGCAAATTATCCCCTGTATATTAGATTAATGAGCAAACTAGTCCTTTCTATTAAAATTTGATACAACTGACTAACAAAATGCCACACTATACTATCATATTTGAGGGATTTCTGATGAGAAACGTAAAGGGTAGTTTTGCAAGTCTTTTGATTTCTGATTAGAATCCACTACCATTGATCTGATTTTCAAAGTAGGTAAAATTGACTAAGATTGAGAATCGTGAAGAGAAAACAAGAATGCTTTCTCTACCAGAAAATATAAGATAGAGAAGTAAAGAACTGAAAAGAAAAAAACAGTACCTTGGTGGGAAGTTAAAAGAACAGGGCAACTGTTGTAAGGTCTGAAATGGAAGAGCTTGTAATTGCAGGTGCATGTCTCGTAAACAAATGAATGCTGTTTTTCAAAGGATGTAATAACGGATGAGGCAACCCCATATGCCACGCCACCATAGTTAATAAGGAAAAAGACTTAAAAGGGCTTGCAATTGCCTGTGAACCGTCTCAATAACCTTTTTAATTCCACAGCCAATGGCCTTTTGCCACGTCAAAATGTGTTCACTCTTTTTTCCTATATTTTTCTATTTCTTTTTTAAGTTAGTATGAGTCCGTCTGCCCAATTTTTTGGTTCACTATTAATTTGTACCAATTTTCTAAATGCAAAGAATTTTTTTATGGTTTAATTCTCCCTCCAGTCCCTCTACTCTTCAAGCTTTTAAAATTTACTTCCTCTACTTTTATTTTATTTTCTACTTTATGTAATTTAAAAACTAAAACTCAATTAATAAACTATTAATAGATTTTTGTTAAATTTAATTATTTAATATTTTATCATGATTTAAAAATTAAAGTTGAATTTATAAGACATTCAAATGTAAAAGAAGCTCAATTTTAATTTTAAATTAAGTGGAATTAAGTTTTAAGTCACGAGGTAAAGGGATTAAAGGCAAAATTAGATCATATTTTATTAACAATTTAACACAAAAGCAAACCATTGTCAAGAAATTTGTTTTTTTCTTCTTCAAGTTAAATTGCGAAGAAAAATATTTAAATAATTTTTTTTTACTCTTTTGAATTTTAAAATTTAGTTTCTATACTTTAATTTTGAGACATTGAGTCATTGTAATCTTTTTTATTTAAAAATATTGATCTCATTAAAGTTAACAATATCAAAATTAAAATGTTTTTTTAGCCCTTAACATTTACAGTCTTTTTTCGATTCAGTCCTCATACTTTAACGGTACATAAAAAAATTAATAATTATTTTTTATATATTTTAAATAAAAACATAAATATTTATATTTATATTTTTAAAAAAATAAAAAATTCTTTAAAATTCAAAAAATAAAAATAAAAATGATTTGAAAAATATAAACAAAAATTTCAATATCGAAACCCGATTGAACTTGCTAGTCGAACTGGGAATTGATTGGGTTAGCGGTCCGATGAGAGGTAAAAAATCGATTGACCAACGAATTGGTCTGGACTAGTTGAATTAAGGGCGTAATGAAACACTGGTGTTTGGAAGCTACTTGAGTTCGACTAAGAAAAATTGAATTTGATTAGGTAATTATCGAGCTGAGCTCAAGCTCGAGCAACTTAAGCTATCGATCGATCCCAATTCTAGCTTAATAATACTTAATTCGAACGGCTTGTAAGCCTTATCGAGCTTTTCATATTTTTTATATAATTAAAATTACATCATTGCCCTTAATATGTAAACGAGCTTGAGTACAAAAATTGGTAAACGAGCTTAATCGAGCTCAAGCTCGAATAGCTTGACTATATCTTGAGTCGAACTTGACCTTAAAAATAAATATTCAACCAAGCTCGAGTTGAGTATTGAGCTTCGAATCTCGAGTCCAGCTCGACAATATTTGAATTCGGCTCGGCTCATTACACTCCTATGTTGAACCGAGTTAAAAAATTGGTTGAACTGACAATTGAACCGATTTTGAACCTCCTTTAGCTCGATTCAACCAACTCGTAACGATTTGCAAATCAATTCCTGATCTAACTTGTCAATCCAGTCCAGTTTAGATAACATTGAATTTTAGAATTTTTTATATTTTAAAAATAATTTTTCAAAAAAATATAAGAATTAAAAAATTATTTTATCATTAATATTGTTAAGTTTAAAAAGAAAAAAATAAAAATTTTTAAATAAAAATAAAAAAACCAATATCTCAAAATTAAATTTTAAAATTTAAAATATTAGAGAAAATTTTCACGTATTTAAACCTACATAGTGAGAGAGAGAGAGGGAGAAAAGAAAAAGTAAAACCCAAACACACATCCCTCCAAAATTATTTGATAAAAATAGCAAAACAGAAGGATCTAGAACGAACTCTTCTTCCTATAAATCTCGTTACAGGCGATTTCAAAAATCCCCCAACTTTAACCTAACCATTCGCTTCTGCTTTTGATATTTCTTTAGGTTGTGTTTGGTATCGTCATTTTAGATTTATCATCAATGGCGGAGACTGAAACGTTTGCCTTTCAAGCTGAGATCAATCAGCTTCTCAGCTTGATTATCAACACTTTCTACAGTAACAAGGAGATATTTCTTCGTGAACTCATCAGCAATTCTTCCGATGTAAGCTTCTGGTTTTTTTGAGTACTTCTTTCTGCATTTTTTATGTATGATTTAACTAGTTTATGATTTTTTTTATGTAAAAGATCTTGTTCATTAATTTAAATACAGAAATTGCGGGCTCTTTTTTTTATGCTTGTTTAATATTTGTGTGTTATTTTTGTTAATTAAAGTTTTTTTGCTTTTAGCTATATTCTTATTTGTCATTTTCTGTTTTTGGAATAAAAATCTCTGTTTTATGAAATGAATACTGCTTGCTGTTAGTATGACATTGCAGTCTTTTCTGGACTGCAAGAGAGTGAAGTAACTTCTTATTTTTCATGAAGAGAGTCAAATAACTTAATAATCTTATTTTCTATGTTGCGTGGTTGGAATAAAAATCTTTGTTTTATGAAACTCAATGAAATTTGAGTCTTTTCTGGTTTGTATGACGGAAATGATTTCTTATTTTATCATGTTTTGTGATTGGAATAAAAAATCTCTGTTTTATAAATGAAACTCGATGAATCCTACTTGCTGTTAGTATGACATTTAGGTTTGTATGACTCTTAAGAGATTGAAATGAGAATGTATAACAAATGGTAATGAGCGAAATAATTTCTTATTTGTTATGTTTTGTAATGAAGATCTCTGTTTTATGGAACTCAATGAGTTCTACTTGATGTTAGTATCATATTTGAGTCTTATTTAGTTTGTATGACATGATGGTAATGAATGGGATCTGACTTCGTATTTGTTTTTAATTGTTTTAATATTGTAAATGTGCTTGTAGGCCTTAGACAAGATCAGATTTGAGTCTTTGACAGACAAGAGCAAGCTTTATGCTCAGCCAGAGTTGTTCATTCATATTGTGCCAGACAAGAGTAATAACACCCTATCAATCATTGATAGTGGTGTTGGCATGACCAAGGCTGGTAAGTGATTTGTAATTTATTGATTACTTGTATATTTATTGGTGTATTGTTGTCTTTCAAGTAAAAAGAGGTGGTTAATGTGAATGCTCGTCTGGTATTGCAGATTTGGTGAACAATTTGGGTACCATCGCAAGGTCTGGTACCAAGGAGTTCATGGAGGCATTGGCTGCTGGTGCAGATGTTAGTATGATCGGACAATTTGGTGTTGGTTTCTACTCAGCTTATTTGGTTGCTGAGAAAGTTGTTGTTACCACAAAGCACAATGACGATGAGCAGTATGTGTGGGAGTCTCAAGCTGGGGGGTCGTTCACTGTCACTAGGGATACCACTGGAGAGAGCATTGGTAGAGGTACTAAGATCACTCTTTTCTTGAAAGAGGATCAGCTTGAGTATCTTGAGGAGCGCCGACTCAAGGATTTGATTAAGAAACACTCTGAATTCATTAGCTATCCTATTTCTCTTTGGATTGAGAAGACAATTGAGAAAGAGATTTCTGATGATGAGGATGAGGAGGAAAAGAAGGATGAAGAAGGCAAAGTTGAAGATGTTGATGAGGAGAAGGAGAAGGAAGAGAAGAAAAAGAAGAAGATTAAGGAGGTGTCACATGAGTGGTCATTGGTTAACAAGCAGAAGCCCATTTGGATGAGGAAGCCAGAGGAAATTACCAAGGAGGAATATGCTGCTTTCTACAAGAGTCTTACAAATGACTGGGAAGAGCATTTGGCTGTCAAGCACTTTTCAGTTGAGGGGCAGCTTGAGTTCAAGGCTATCCTCTTTGTTCCTAAGAGGGCTCCTTTTGACCTCTTTGACACAAGGAAAAAGCCAAACAACATCAAGCTTTATGTCAGACGTGTCTTTATCATGGACAACTGTGAAGAGCTGATCCCTGAATTCCTTGGCTTTGTGAAGGGTATTGTTGACTCAGAGGACCTTCCTCTCAATATCTCGAGAGAAATGTTGCAGCAAAACAAGATCTTGAAGGTTATACGCAAGAACTTGGTGAAGAAGTGCATCGAGCTCTTCTTTGAAATTGCTGAGAACAAAGAAGATTACAACAAGTTCTATGAGGCTTTCTCGAAGAACCTCAAGCTTGGTATACATGAGGACTCTCAAAACAGAAACAAGATTGCTGAATTGCTCCGGTATCACTCTACCAAGAGTGGTGATGAGATGACCAGCTTGAAGGACTATGTGACCAGAATGAAGGAGGGTCAGAATGACATATATTACATCACTGGTGAGAGCAAAAAGGCTGTTGAGAACTCTCCCTTCCTTGAGAAGTTAAAGAAGAAGGGTTATGAGGTTCTCTTCATGGTTGATGCTATCGATGAGTATGCAGTTGGTCAGCTCAAGGAATTTGAGGGCAAAAAGCTTGTGTCTGCAACCAAAGAAGGTTTGAAACTTGACGAGAGCGAAGATGAGAAGAAAAAGAAGGAAGATTTGAAGGAAAAGTTCGAGGGTCTCTGCAAGGTTATCAAGGATGTATTAGGCGACAAGGTTGAAAAGGTTATAGTATCTGACCGTGTGGTTGATTCTCCTTGCTGTTTGGTCACTGGTGAGTATGGTTGGACTGCCAACATGGAGAGAATCATGAAGGCCCAAGCTTTGAGGGATAACAGTATGGCAGGATACATGTCAAGCAAGAAGACGATGGAGATCAACCCCGAGAATCCCATCATGGAAGAGCTGAGAAAGAGAGCTGATGCTGACAAGAATGACAAGTCTGTGAAGGACCTTGTTCTGCTCCTCTTTGAGACTGCTCTCCTCACCTCTGGCTTCAGCCTTGATGATCCAAACACCTTCGGCAACAGAATTCACAGGATGTTGAAACTTGGGTTGAGCATCGACGAGGATGCTGGTGATGCAGATGCTGATGCTGACATGCCCCCCTTGGAGGATGCAGATGCCGAGGGCAGCAAGATGGAGGAAGTTGACTAAAATCTTAACCATTATTTTGATGCCAATATTTACTAGTATGATCTCTAATTTTGAACGTTCCCTTAGCTTTAATGGTTTTGCAACCTACAGAGGTATTGGTTATTTTGTCAAACTCTTAAAATGTAGTTTGTTTTTGGAATATATTATATGGTTCTTTTAGTATTTTGCAGATACTAAACATTCTGTTCAACACAAAACCTAAATGCGCAGAGATCAAAGATCCCACATTTGACGATTCTATGCCAATGGACATTACAAGGATTCTAAATGAAAAGACAACATCAACTTTATCCAATTAAGTTTTGTTTCTTGAACTCAATGTATTTTTAAGGGTGAAAGTGTAGTCGTGTGGGGTACATTTGCCACTTGTTTATATGTGATTAAATTTTGCTAGGTATTTGATCTTTAATGATTTAAAACAAATCTAACTAGAAATCATTTTTTCAAATATTTTATTTTAATATTTAATTATAAGTTAATTTATAAAATATTTTCAAAAATAACAAATCTATTTAGAATTCTAAATTAGTGAAGAAATACTTGAAATTTAAAAAAAATATTTTTATAAAATAACTGTTTTATTCATTTTTAGTGGTTATATTATTGTTATTTAGTTTTTAAAATAAAATATTAAAAAGTAAATTTTTAATTTGATTTTGTCTTCAAATCATCTGAAATTAGAATTGAATAGCAAAATTCAATCAAAACTCAAAACTTTAGTAACAAAATTCAATGGAATAAAAGTAAAAATATAAAATTATAGAATTAACTCAAATATGTAATTATAAATGTTAATCAAAATAAAATATAGTGCACTTAAAAAGAAGTCTAACTTGGTATATTTAATTAGTTAGAAAAGACTTAATCCAAAAAAAATTTTTATTTAAAAAATTGCATTCCTCAATATTCAGTTCTCTCTTTGTCTATATAATGGTGGTGGTAATCACCTAGTCCAACAAAGTGTACTAATCATCCACAACTAGATGTACCAAAAAAACACGCAACTAGAGTCATCATTTAAGATGATAAATGACGATAAGGTTTTTGTTTAGTTTTTGAAAATATTTTTATTTTTATTTTTTGAGAATTTAAATTTGATAAATAAAAATACAATATTATATTCAAGAATGGAATTTCATAGAAATTAGAATAACATGTCAACTTGAAGAAAAACTAGAATCACATGAAAACTAAACATTTTTCACATATTGAGATTGAACCAAATTTAATAAACCTTGTTAAAGAGCCTGCTTGCTGCAGTGAAATTAATTTTGCATGCTCTTATCCTGTGTTACCATGGGTGCTTTCCTTGTCATAGCCTCATTTTGTTATGGATACACTGAAACCACCTCCACCATTTTTGCAATTAAAACACAAGGGTGAATTCCCACTGATTTGTTTATTTATCATATTCTAAGCTCTGATTTAAAAATAAAAAACCAAAGGGAGCATCACTTTTTACATTGCAATACCATAGAGAAAAATACAACCTAAATATTTCAGCACGTCTGGAAGTACCAATTATCCAATAACACTGACAAGAAGAAGAAAAAGAAGATGATGATTGTTCAACTGTTGAATTTAGACCTACACTAGGAATTGTTTTTAACCAAAAAACCAGAATATCACATACACTCACTCTTGGGGCATTCATATTTGAAACCACCTAGAATGAAACAAGCCGGTCTATGGAAGCTTGAATCGAATGGCTGATCTCAGGTATCATCAACTTGAGAGTGGAAAACAAAGCTTGGGAACGTTGTGGTGATGTCCCTGCTCATGTAAAACAAACAATAACAGTTCAAAGTGAGCACATATAGCTAGCAGCAAGTATTTTATGGTTATTCAGCAGCCAATTGTGTTCCATGATAGTGAGTGTGTGTAGAACTCACTTAAGGTATTGCAGGGTCATATTTTTCAGAAGGGATGGATGTCGCAAAACAAGGCTTCTCCACTCTTCCTTGTCGATCCTCCCGTCATGTTTTGTATCAGCTTCCTCAAAGGTCTGTTGAAAAGCTCCAAAACTTAACATGTAAAAACTAGAAACGAGATAATGAAAATTACAAGAGTGATATGACTTCAACTAAATCAGATTTAGTGATCACCTTGTCAATTATACTTTCTATAACATCATCTGAAAGGTTCATGCCAGATTCAGCTAGGGTAGCCACTACCATTTGCTTCACCTATATACATATATATATATATATATATATATATTATTATAATATGAGCTTACAACAGAACAAATGTAGAATACTCAAGATCAAAATAAAAAAGAGTAATGCTTACCTCCTGCCTCTCAATAAAACCTTGCTGCTTGAGATCGTATAGTTGAAAAGAGACTGCAAAAGGGTATTAAAGCGAATTATGATGGACAAAGTATACACAGATAGATAATTGAAACTAAAAAGATAGTTTAGACACATAATCTATGCACAAAAGTCCATAATTCCATTTCCATACCAGTCATTTACATCCAACTACTATGTTAACATGATTATGACTTACAGCAAGAGAGGTAAACAGAGAGACAAAGAATACAGATAACTTAAATATTTAACACATACAATCAATCTTATCGTCAATGGGCGCATTTGGATGGAAGACAGAGAGAGCACGAGCAAACTCTTCAAAACCTAGAATTCCATTATGCTTTGTATCAAACAAGTCAAATACCTGCAGTGAAATCAGAAATATATTGGCAGCAACTCAGGCAATATGCTAACAAGCATTATCCTATCAAGGATGGGGGCAATATTAATTAACATTAGATAAAAATACCCGATCAGCAAACAAACTCTCCTTTTTGTTTGTTTTGAATAATGCCAATTGGAACTCCTCCTGTCAAATAGTAATATAAATAAAACTTAAATACTACAAAGATGAGAGGGAAAGAACCAACTCAAGATGAGGAGTGATCATCAAGCCGAAAAACTTGACAAACATAACAAAAGATATCAATTATATAACAAAATGACAACTATGAAAAAACAAAGACCTTGTTGATCAGCCCATCATCTATAACAGCACTGCTTATCTTCTTGAAAAGCTCATAAAGTGCTTCTATTTCACTTACACTAACTGCATGAAGATAAGCAAAATAACAACTTTGAGTAGAATGACTCAAAAACTAAAATAACACAGGCAAAGTCTGAACAAATGTTAAATCAAGCAAAAGCATTGATTTTATCACATAAGCAATATAAAAAAAGATTTAAAAAGAAAAGAAAAAATGATAACATACAAACGGTCTCTCTTGCAAGAAGTTCAGGATCAACAAGACCTCTTGATTGCTTGTACAAATCAATATCACAGCATTGCAGCACTGAAGCAAATAAATGCTTCAATCCGTCTATGCACTGCAACATGGTATTCTCTTCACATCAGTACACTCCATACCTAGGCAACAGCAAAAGAGACCAGAAATCCCATTCATGTCATTCTTTCCATACACTCGGTCACTCTAAAGGCAAACAACAGGACTAACCTTTTAACCATTTCCTGATTCTGCTGACTGAAGACCAAATATTGGAGTCGGAATCTGATAAAGCTGGAGACCTCAAACTCAAAGTCAAATCAGCATCTGTCTTATAAAATCAAACCATGACCTTAACGTTTTAACCTACTTGAATTTTCTTTTGTCCTAACAGTTTTAAAAGCATTCCATAATTGTTTCTCCTTTCTTATCTTTTGTGCATGGAGGAACACATAAAGAATTAACTCCTCCGTGTCTATTTCTCATACACGGAGATCAACAAAATACAATCAGGCAACGCATACAGCAATATTTTTGCTAACATCCATTCTACAAAATTAAGGGTGACCACAAATCACCAATATTTGCTAACATCCATTCCAGCGTTGCAGTATAAAACAGATAATCTAATAAAGAGAAGTGGTTCAAAATCAAATACCCATAAAATCAAACACATCAAAAAGCCCAATTCAAACACAAAATCATTAACTCCATCACAAATTGAACCTGATCAGGATCCAATCTAATCAATTCCACAAAAATACAAAATTCATTTAAAAGAATATACAAACAAACCGAATTGCCAACTTAATAGATCTATTGAAGCGTAGGAAATAATTAAAACTACCTACTTTAATCTCACATAGATTCAAAAAGGTTTCTTTTCAATCATTATCGGGGAACAAACGAATATAAGAAAACAAAAATGTTATTACCTTTTGTTAAGAAGAGAGTGCTTAGGGGTAGTATATAAATTCTATGAAACCGCCGGTGAGTTTAAAGTGAAGGTGGTGATACCAGGGGGTGGAACGGAAGTGGAGATTTCAATAATTTATATGCAGACATGAAAAAACAATAATTTTTTGAATTAATTAATTAAAAATATGACATCATAAATAAATAAAATTAGTGAATTTCGATGGAACATGTCACGTGACGCTGATACTTTGATAGGAGAAGTTACGGCTTGGTTTGACAAGAAGTGAACTTTTAGGTTTTTCATTTCTTTTATTATTATAATTTTTTTTGGTATATTTTATGTTTATAAAATTAATTTTATTCCTAAAAATATGGGTTAGATTATTATAATAATTATATTATTTGTTTATCTAAAATAGTTGTTATTTGATATAGTGGTTAAAAAATCACCAAGAATATCACATTACATCTTATTTTTTAAAATATTAATTAAAATGCATCATAATTTTTTAATATAACTTGTAAAAAAAAATTAGGTTTTGTTTTTTTAAATATATCAAAAGAAATTTTTAGTGGATATTCAATTTTACTCTATCTTATTCTGTTACTTAATTTTTTTTTTATTCAGATTCTGTATAATATAAAATTTTCTTGGGGGGTATAAATCAGAGAATAAAATAAAGCAAGCACAACTATCAGTGTTGAAAATTATACAATAAGAAATTAATGTCAGTGTGAACAAAGTTTATGTTTATTTAATTGAAAAAATATATAGTATAACAGTAATTTGATCCCATGTAATATAAGCAGGCTTTTAAGGGGGTACATTTGAGGAGAGATTACATATACAAATTGGAACACAAGTTAAAGGAAGCAGTGGAAGTGGTGAAGATCGGTGGGGCTAGTGGTCATGGAGCATGTTAAGGTTGGAACCCACGGAACTAGGCCTTGGCATGTTTGAAACTCTATGGTAACGGCACCTGAAGGAGCCGGCGTGGGTGGTGGGGGAGCAGAGGCAGCTGGACCTTACCCCTGCTGTCATTGCTGCTTTGCCTGCCCTTGGTGACACGTGATGCACCGTTGGATGCCTCTTTATTTCCTCCAAGTTCATCTCTGTCAGGTTTAGCTGCTGCTTCTTTAGCTCCATTTTTGGAGGGTTTGCATCCTCATCTCTTTCGCCCATGCCTTTCCCTTTTGTTTTCATCCATAACAAATACATATATACATACATGTCAATGAATTAACAACAATGCATCTCATGCACATTCTTTTCTTTGGCTATATACAAGTTTCATAAAGTTTTGCCATCATTATGTATTTGAACCCACTTTTTTATACATAGATTTGACTTTTGTACATGACTATATAAATTCAAGTTCATAAAAAGAAAAAAAGAAAAAAAATACTCGATTTAACAAATCAAACCCGAAATTTATATGATAGATGAAAAACATGCAAATCTCCCTATATATGCCTATATCAAAACACTTGAAGTAAAGAGATGAAAACATAAAAAAGAAAAGCCTTGATAACCTTTGATGATAAGAAAGAAAATTAGGAAGATGTGTCGTCCACTGCAGCTTCTTCAAGCTTTGTTTTTGTTAGAAATGGGGAGTCGGAATTGAATTACAGTGTATCATCAAATTGATGATCCAACACAAAAACAAAATGAAGTAATGATTACAATGGAGAAATAGAATAAAAAATAGTTAAATTCTTTTTCCCTTTTTTTCTAAAAATTGGTATTGGTTTTCCGTAGCCACATGTGGTTTACTCCCTATCAATTATTTCTTTTTCTAACCACTTTTTTCTATATTTTGCCTTCCTCGATTTAATTATAAATTTTAGTAATTACTCCACACACCTCCACTCCCTAGAATTTGTCATTTAAATCTATTTAATCCAAGCGGTATAGCATATGTACATATAAAGGCCTATGCCATGATGGTTGGTCCAAGTTCAAGCTTAATTAAGGTGGTAAAATGACACATGGGATATCAATTTCATAGCACACAACACAAGTTTTACTAAGTATCACCTCCAAGATACAAATGCTTCATGGTTGTAATATCTATTATTCATTGTTTAACTACCATCTAAACCTCTATTTTTCACTACTACTCTCTAGAGATTCATCATGTGACTACATCATTAGCTATTTATTCCCCTCTAACAGTATAATATCAACACTAAATATATTAGAACTACACAGTCTCCTCTGCTTTGTTTAAGTTTCTATTTTTGCCTCTTGTATATCTTTGCCAGAAAAGATTTCAACACCGCTTGTACTGCTTTGCTTGGATGACCCTCGATTTGTTTCAATATCTTCTCGTAACTCTTGCTCTCGTACTCCTCAAACGCACCCTACAAGTAGGAGTACCACCTATCTGTCAACCAAACAAATATCGCAGCTAATGAATGCAAAAGTAGATTGCACCAGGGCAAACCTGAATATCCAGAGTTTGATATAGCTCTTTCACTTTGGCAACACATACTCGATCATCTTTTCCATAGTTCTCCTAAAGATCAAACACATATCGGTAAAGCAAGTCAGGACTATAACTGTTGTATATAATATATATGATATTATCAGAGGTGTATTTCCTGCTTACGTATAACAACTTCTTTTGCTCCTCATTAGCACGTTCCAGAGCTTTTACTACCAACCAAGAGCACTTGAAGTCTTCGATATCAGTTCCGACCTAATGGAGAAGAAAAACAGTAGTCAAACCAATTGCATTACCAGACACAGACGTCCATATTAGCACAGCCTTGATACTCACCTTGCCAATTACCTCTGGATCACCAAAACAATCTAGAAAATCATCCTGTAAAATGAAAAATTCTTTAGGCGAATACCTAAAAATAATAGATGTTTGCTTACCTAATAGTTGACAGAGATACTCCACCAACAAAAGAAATTGGTTTTAGGAAGTTCCTTTCTAAAGCGACTATAAATGTACCGAGTTTTAGTTTTTTGGTATCAGAAGTTCCTCATATCTCAAGCTGTCAAATTAACAACAGGAAATCTAGTCTCGAAATTAGTAGTCACCTGTACTTGAAAATAGGTCCCCATTTCAACAAGGACATTCTTCACATCAGTATGATAGTCAAGATTCTCCCCTGCCATAAGCAATGCACATGCAACCTGGTTCATGTGGAGAAAAAAGAAACAATCAAAGCAGATTAAACATGTCCTGATAGAAAACTGTACTTTTTAGTCAGTAGCAGTTATTACTTGTCGAAAAATAAGGAAGCAGTGTTTGATCCAATGTAATGGCAATAGGTACGAGGTTAAATGCTTAAAAAAATGAATGATCAAGATGTACACTAGAAGCAAGATTGAATGATCATTGATGGCATTACAATTTGGTTTGTCACAGTGGGGTTGCAAATCTTTGGGGAAAAAAATTGACTTGTAACATAGAATACTCACTGGGAGGTAAAATGAGTAATAAGCCGTCTTATACTGAACAATCTTGCGGTGACTGCATGAAACATGCCATTTGATATGTTAGAAGTGCTAAAAAGAATACCCTCGCTCTTAAGTTACATTTAATGCAACAATTTCAAATACTGTCTCACATTGACAATGAGTACTTTGATAGGTCTTTCTCTCCTTGAAGTGTGGTAATTAAGTCTATCATTTGACCCGAGGCTGTTTGAAATTCCACCTAAATAAAAATAGTTCAAATACACCAGCAGCACCTGATTATATCAAATGCGAGGGAATATCGGCAGTCTGCAGTCAGTGCAACAACAAACTCACCTCATTGAATAAATCTAGCAAATCTACATAATAAGGCTTTCCTCTAAAGTGCTTCTTGAGAATTCTGAAGATTTGGTTTCGCAGAATTAAGCCATCACTGATAGCAATCATCCCAACCTACAATGAAACTTTCAGACGTTAGAATTTCCACAGTGCTGAGAAAGCCAACTCCATAGACAGACTCAACTGGTTTGCAAACTGATTTATCCCCAGAAAGCACAAAGGAACAAACAAGATTGTGTTGTAATGTTAGGAAGGGAAGGTCATTCTTTGTTAAGTTACCTGAGGAAGCCTGAACCAACATGGATGACCTCTGCGTGTATGAGAGCCATCCATGATATCATCGAGAACAAGAAAGTATGCTTGAAGCTGTTCAATGTTAAGAAAAAAAGTCAATTCCAGTATAACAAAAGTGAAACAACTGTTGCAACTATTGATGAGAATAAGGAAAAATAACAGTAAAGGTTATGTATCCTTACCCATTCAATGCACCAACCAAGGGCACATGCAAGAAAAAATTCATCATCACTCAGCTCTTTCCCTTCTTTCAACAACTTGTAGCTATCAATGACAGACAACCCTCTGTTCAGCTTTCCTGCCAACAATAAAATCATTGAACACCCTTAATAAAGATATAGGTCGCTTATCGGTTTTTATTCTGAACTGTGACAGACTTCATACCTCCAGGAACATTGTAATCTAGCATCTGCAGCAAAAGGAGAAACAGGCTATCAGGATTTTCAATTATTCATAAGATACTACTCGAAGAAAGGAGAGGGATGACAAGAAGTCCTGAAACAGAAATTATTTAAAGCTTATAAGATCAAATTAACTAATGGCACAGATACACTTCCAATTGCTGGTTCATTACAAGTTTTATTTAAAATCAAAGTTTAATAGTTACAATAAATAAATAAATAAAATCTAGCAGGCCCTGGTAAATTTCCAACAATCAGCTTATGAATTCACAGTTGAAATAATCATGTATTTTCAAATCAAAACCTTTTCTTTTTTTCTTTTTGTGTCCATATAAACATCTCAACCTTCCGGGACTAACAAATGATTCACCAATAGCTCCGATCAAACAACTTGATAAACTTTCCAAAATCTTATACACACACACACACTTGACACTTATATGCAGAATTATTGCTGCTCCTGCTACCTAGGAACACCAAATTCAAAGTTTATGCAAAAAAAATAAAAAATAAAAATAAAAGAAGAAAGCTTTAATACCTAATCTTTGAAACCAAGAGTATCGAAACAATTAACGCCAGAAAGTGTTCAGCCTTTAGACTATAGAACAAGAAGAGCCCAATATAAAACAATTCACAACAAAGAAATAAACAAGAGAGAGAGAGGGAATTACACGCTCAATCCATTGGCGAGAATCATCAGTAAACTCAAAAGCCGGGTCATCAAGAAGCTCTGATTTAAGTGCAGAGTAGACCTCCAGAAACTTGGGTTTTATGTCACTCATGTCTGGGCTTTTCCCTCTTCGTTATTTCATATGAAGAAACCACAAAGGGAGACAGCATAAACTACACTAAAGTGAATTGAAAGATTTATATATATATATATATATGATGGTGGTGGTGTTATAATAAAGGAAAAGGAAGTGGAAAATAACTTGAATAAGCATGGAAATACGGTTGGTGTGGGAAGAAAAAATGGCAGTGGCTGCATTTTCTAAGTAGGCACTAGGTATTTTACCTTCCACTCCACACTCATTCTCGTTTCTGTCAAAACAAATGTTATGTCTCAGATTCTGCCGCAATTGTGGACCCATTTTCTTTTATTTAATCTAGGAACAACCAAGTCTCCCCAAATCCTCCTTAATTTCTGGCCCAAAACCAAAATTTCTCAGCACTCCAAATCTGAATTTAGATTCATTATGTCAACAAATTAACTCACCACAATATCCATTCAACACATTTCTATAAAGCAGAGTGTATCTGTTGAAAATTGGCCAACCATGCTGCTGTGATATTTTTGGTTGAAGTGCATGCAACTTGTAAACATGCTGCAGCACATATCCTTGCTGTAACAGCAAGGTTTTCTCTTTAGTTTCATTGTAATTAAACTAGTTGAAAATGAACAAGTTGATAACAACTTGATACATTAGGTGTTGAATGACTAGTTTAGGTGGCTTGTTTATGTGTACAAGCAATGTTTATCAAGTTACTAAGCTACTTAGTGGTAGTAGGTAGTATTTGGTGATGTATTTTGATTATAAATGTATTGTTTTCTTATTGAATGAGTGAGCAAAATGAGTTATCAGCCATAAGCTCCCTTGCTGCACATTTGTGAGCATGTAAAAATTTTTTCTTCTATCTTGCTGCCTTGTCTTGTGTCCTGTTTTTCTTCCTCTGCTCTTACAAAAACTCCAACCGCATCCTTTAAAGTTTTGTTTTTGGCACTCTCCTTAATCATTAGTTGCCAACTGGTGCTGGTTTTATTGGTGGAACAATCTTTAACATGTACAGCAACAAGTTTTCACTTGAGACTGAAATAATGAGAATTGGGAAGCAGATTGATTAGCAATTTATTATACTCATTATTTTACAGCATGAATTGAAAAAGTTATGTAGAAAGTTTGGGGTATTAACCAAAATTAAAATCTTCATTCTTGATTCTTTCTGCTATACATATTCCCAGAAACAGTATAAAAATTTCAGCCAAAAAGGAAAAAAAGTTGGTTACTGGTGAGCATCCACTGTACAAAACAATAAACTCACTCAAGTAACCTTTGTGAATATACCGTATACAAATAAAATAAATCACACCATAGTGAACGGAAGGGAAAAATATAATGAAGAAGAGAAGAGCTTTTTCTGCTCTGGTATTTTCTTTCTTTGTTTCTATCTCTCCAGTTCTTGTTTGCAAAGTGGACAGCAAGATATAATCCTGAGCCATTGATCCACACACTTGAGGTGAAACATGTGGGAGCATGGCAACTGCCTCACCTCTTCTTTGTCTTTGTACTTGGCTAGGCAAATACAGCACTCCTGTCACACAACACAAGATGAACATCATTAGTCTCCTACACTAATTATGGTATATGTGCAAATGTTTGTTCAACTATACGTGACTTACTGGATCTTCGTTTGTGTGGTCCGAATTGTGATCTAGCTCCGAGTTGGTGCTGATTTCTTTGTATCTCCAACTAGGTAGCCCGGAGATCTGATCATCAGATGCTCCTCTATCAGTGGAACCCATGTTCATGTTGTAACCTAAGAGGCTGCTAATAAGTGGCACACAACAACATAAAAGTAGGAACAACAGAAATGGGAAAGAGTAGCACAGAGCATTCCAAGCTAGCAAAGAGATGCAAAGCACGTGAAGATTTGGAGCTTGCTGGAAGGATCCGAATCGAGAATCGAACACCCATACATTCCCCATCACAAACCATATTGCAAAGAACAGTTCTAGTGATGTCCGGCACTTGTTCATCAAATGTGTGCTCCTGAACATACAAGCAAGTTCCTAGTCATTATGTTTCCTTACATAATTATGGGGTTTCAGCATATATCTTCCAAGTTCTGACACTAACATGATATGGCATGATGAGAACATGAAAATTCTGTTATGAATGATGCCATGCATGACAGCAGAGGTTGAATCGAGTGTCAAGAAGCTTACCTCGATTCTTCATTTGTCCTCTGTTGTTCGACGTCGGCAAGGCCAAAACCGTCTCCTTGAGTGATGTGAAGATGATGGTAGCGCCCGTAAAGAAGTAACAAACTAAGGGCACAACCAATATCATAGCCAACAATCCATATCCTCATAGGCCAAACAGGCTTCTCCTCCTTTGCAATGGCCAAAGTGAATGTGATGATGCTAATCTGAATTACCAAAGCCAAGAACTCCAGCATCATCCAAGTGCTGGAATTGAAAGGATTGGACCCGAGGTCGGACCTCGATCCATTCTGGTAGTGAAAAACTCTCCTCAAGAAGGTAAACCACCTTGCTCTAGACATCCTCATCACCATCCTTATCAAAATCGAAGAAGACGCGGCACGAGGAGACCTGTTCCGGGAACCTGCAGCCACTCTATCTTCTTCTCCAGTAGGATTCGACGAAAACGGAACCGCAGTGCTCGAATTACACAATGAATCCGGTTGAAACGAGTGACGAGTGTTCATGATTACAACTACTCCAAAACTAATGAACAAGTTTCTACTTCAGCCCCAAATAAAAATTGCAAAAAAAAAAAACCGAAAAACTTTGTTGCTCAACACAAATTTCATGAAACTGATGAATCACAAATATATCGCTGGGGATTATATCAGCAAGACTTCCATGAGCAAATTAACAAACATGAGGTAGTTGAGAAACAAATACCATAAGCTTATATATCTGCAGGAATAGCTCTGGAGGCAGCCATACCCAACTTGCTAGTCACAGCTCACCAACTTCTAAATACTGTCAAAACATGTACTTCAAACAAAGCACAAATATAGGGGGGGACACCAACTAAATATAATACCTCAGAAACCAATAAAGAACCACGCGTTCACCAGGATTTATTAACCCCCAAAAAAGGAAACAAGCCTGAAAAAGCAGGGAAACCGAGGTGGGTATTTAAGTATATAGGGATTTGAATGAAATATGGAGAAGGATTGAGAAAGAGAGGGGAAGGTGAAGTTGGGTTTGAGATGGTGACCAAGAATCAACTGAAAAAAACCTTTGCTTTGATTCCAAGTGAATGGAAAGAGGGAAACTTTGAGAGAAGCTAACCGTTGGCCTAACTTCCCCCAGGTTTTTGTGTCTCTAGTAAGCAAAGCTGAGACAACAACTGCTGCCTCTTCAACTGCTATTATTTTTCTTTTTTATCTTTTCTTTTGTCCCTTGAGAAGAATTAGGATAAAAACAATCAAATTCTCTCAATGTCATATATATATATATATATATATATATATATATATATATTTAAATATGAATTAAAATCACAAAGGTTTTAATTATGAAAGTGGCAAAAAGAGATTTTGTTTCATAATTAATTGATTAATATATTGATGTAAAATGTTTTGAATTGTGGCGGGTACAGTGGTGGTGGTGGTGGGCAGTTGGCCACCAAATCCAACCTAGTTCCATTTCCATTACATTACAGTATTATTATGTTAAAAGACCAACATGACTTCATCAATCTTTAATCTATTTTTAGTTTACTTCATCAATCTTTAATCTATTTTTAGTTTTATGCTAATTGTTTAGCATTAGAAGTTAGAACTCCACTACTATACTTTCCTTAATTTGGAATGAGTTAGAGGACTGACTATGGATCAACACCCTTAGTTAATGGATCCAACATTGAAGTTTAAAAAATTTAAAATTTAATTCTTATATTTTTTTAATGCTTTTGTATTTGATATTATATTAAGTTTTAATTGAATTTTTCTTAGATCTTTTAATTATCAAGAGACAAAGACAACGTCGAGAGTGAAAACCTTTATTATTGGGGTACATAAAACTAAACACGGATGGGGGTTTGCTTCGGCTGCAATAGTGGCAAGAGATGATATGGCTAGATGGCTTGGAGGAGCAGGCTGAAATTTGGGCAATTTATGATCATCTTACCCTGGCTTGGGATGCAAAATGGGATAATATTATTGTTGAAATGGATTGTGCTGAAGCTCTTACGGCAATTTCGGACAAGACTCATGGAAAATCTAATAGGGACTTGGTTATAAAAAATTCAGGACCTTTATAGAAGAGATCGGTGGGTGATCATACAGAAGGTTTCAAGAGAAGCCAATGCTACAACTCATACTTTGGCTGGTGTAATGTGAAATTTCTTGTATGGTACTAAAATGTTCAAGGAAGTTCTGACAGAAATCATTGAGCAATTTCAGATAGATGGACAACTTGTTTGTAATAAATTTAGTTTATTCTTGTGATTGATATTTATAATTCCCTAGAAAAAAAAGTTTAAACTCGCTGGAAAATAGAAAAATACTAGATTGAGATAATAAGAAAGAGGAAATGCCAGAATTTGACCCACACGAAAATTGTGAATGGTGGGTGTATGGATGGTCATCACAATTGTGGGTTTCCTTCAAACTTATCTAGATAATTTAGAAGCATCCATTCACGTCAAATGGATGTATTTGTTTATTTATTTATCGTCAAAAGCGTTTAAAACCTGAGGTTTTAAGATATAAGATAGGATGAAATGTTAAACTGGAAACATATGGATTTGGCCTCAGCAAAAGGTGCCTCGTTTCATCTTCCAACTCATTTCATCATATCCTACACATGATATTAATTAATTAATTAAAATAAAAAAAAAAGTATTATCTTCCTTTTGTTACTTGATAATACTAACACTGGTGAGGCCACCCCGAAAGAGACTAATGTCTATGTAATCAGCTTTGACTTTGACCACCTTGTTTCATCTTCCAATTATGGGTAGGTAAGTGTTTCGTTGATATGGGTGACGGAAGGTTTTATTTTATTTTATATTTTATTAAATTATGATTCACTCATTAATATTATTTATATAATGAAAATTAATACGTGTTCCATTCCACAACGAAATACGAATGAAATTCTCTGAAAGAGATTTTTGGAGCAACACCTTATTATCTTGGTTTTCACTTTCTTCTATAAGAAAAAGCAAACCCTTAGCTCATACTCTAATTCATTCTCAAGAATTAACAACTTCATAGTCTCTATGCTTTTTGAGAGGTGGAGTGGACGATCATTCATCTTCCCACTTTTTTTTTATATAAAAAATAAATGGAAAATAAAGAAAATGGGATGCTTGTTTATTTGGGCTAAATTAGCAACAACAAAAAAAGTGGTTTTAAAAAATATTTAAGTGAATAGGTCAATTTCTAAAATATTTACTGGAATAGGTCGATTTTGGAGAGAGTGGTGAAAATTTGTTAGTTGGGTTTAGAGTTTTTTAAGGGCTTTAGGGTTTTTTAGTGTGGTAAATAAATTTTAGGGGGTTTTAAAGGTTTAGGGTTTATTTTTTGGGTTGTAGGTTTTAGGGTTTGAAATAATTGGATGTCAGTTTATTTGTGTTTGTGTTTGAGGTAGACATTATGAAAACCCAAAGGTATAATTTCAGTTGATAGTGATGCAATAACACTGGAAAACCTATACATTTCTACTATCATGTCAAGTTGGAATCATTGCCTTAGAAGCCCATCACATTGCAACTCAGGTTTGAATTTCGCGGTGCTTGTACAGTCACAGGGTGAAAGTTGAGCATCAGGTGCCTTCGAGGTTGTTACAGCCAGTTGTTATACCCGAGTGGAAATGGGAAAGAATTATAATGGATTTTGTGTCGGGACCATTGACTTCGAGGAAAAAATATGCTATTTGGGTGATTGTCGACCGGTTAACAAAGTGATGCATCTTTAAATCGGGTAAGGAATTTGTGATTTATAGTGATGCATCTTTAAATGGTTTAGGTTGTGTTTTGATGCAAGAAGGTAAAGTAATTGCCTATGCTTCAAGAAAACTAAAACCACAAGAAAAGAAATTACCCCGATACATGACCTTGAATTAGCAGCTATAGTGTTTGCATTAAAAATATGGCGACATTATTTATATGGTGAAAACTGTCATATCTTCACTGATCACAAAAGTCTGAAGTATTTGATGACACAGAAAGACTTGAACTTGAGACAACACAGGTGGCTTGAATTGTTAAAAGATTATGATCTTGTGATTGATTATCATCCGGGTAAAGCCAATGTAGTTGCTGATGCTTTAAGAAGAAAATCTTTATTTGCTTTACAAGCAATGAATACTCGGTTGTCTACTTTTGATGATGGTTCTATTATGGCTGGGTTGAAAGTTAGACCAGTATTTTTTCAACAAGTTTTTGAAGCTCAGAAAAACGTTGTTTAGTTACAGGCAAAATGGGAACAATGTGAATTGAATCCTGATTCGAAGTTTCAGATTGAGTCTGATGGTTGTTTGTTGTTTAGAGACAGATTGTGTGTGCCGAAAAATTCAGAGTTGGTACAGAAGATTTTATATGAAGCTCATAATGGTACAATGTCTGTTCATCCTGGTAGTAATAAAATGTACAATGATCTGAAAAAGAAGTATTGGTGGCCGAGAATGAAAAGAAATATTTCTAAACTTGTATCCAAATGCTTGATATGTCAGCAAGTGAAAGCTGAGCATCAGGTGCCTTCGGGATTGTTACAGCCAGTTGTTATACCCGAGTGGAAATGCGAAAGAATTACAATGGATTTTGTATTGGGATTACCATTGACTCCAAGGAAGAAAGATGTTATTTGGGTGATTGTCGACCGGTTAACAAAGTCTACACACTTTATACCGGTACATATGGATTTTTCTTTAGATAAATTGGCTGAATTATATGTCTTTGAGATTGTTAGATTGCATGGGGTGCCAGTTTCTATTATTTTCAATAGAGATCCCCGATTTACATCCCGATTTTGGAATAAATTACAAGAAGCATTGGGTGCACAATTGCATTTCAATACTGCATTTCATCCTCAGACAGATAGCCAGTCTGAACATGTTATACAGATTTTGAAGGATATGTTACGATGTTGTATACTTGAATTTGAAGGTAATTGGGAAAAATATTTACCTTTGATTGAATTTGCTTATAACAACAGTTATCAGTCTAGTATTAAGATGGCACCGTATGAAGATCTGTATGGTCGAAAATGCAGAACACCGTTATATTGGATAGAGCTTAGTGAAAAGAAGATCCTTGGAATTGATTTAATTCGGAAACAAAAGAAAAGGTAAAGGTGATTCGAGATAGTTTGAAAGCAGCCTCTGATAGACAAAAGTCTTATGCCATAGTTTGAAAGTAGCCTCTGATAGACAAAAGTCTTATACCGACCTTAAAAGAAAAAAAAATAGAATTTGAAATTGGCAATAAGGTATTCTTAAAAGTGTCACATTGGAAGAAAGTTCTTCAATTTGGACGGAGGGGAAAATTGAGTCCAAGATTTATCGGGCCCTATGAAATTATTGAAAGAATTGGACCGATTGCATATCGATTGGCGTTACCACCAGAGCTTGATAAAATCCATAATGTCTTTCACGTATCAATGTTACGACGGTATCGATCAGACCTTTCACATGTTATTTCTTCGACAGAAGTGGAGATGCAGCCTGATATGATATATACTGAAGAACCGATCAAGATTCTAGCATGAGAAACAAAAGAGCTAAGAAATAAAAATGTGGCATTGGTAAAAGTTCTTTGGCAAAAACGTGAAATTGAAGAAGCTACTTGGGAGTCGGAGGATACCATGAGAAAGCAGTACCCTAATCTCTTTACTGGTAAGATTTTCGAGGGCGAAAATCCTTAAGGGGGGAGAGTTGTAACAGCCCAATTTCAGTGAAGTCGGAATAGTGGTTTCGTAACCACAAATTCGAGCCTAAAAGATTAAATATTTTAATATTATGAAATAATGAGTAATGTGGTAGAATGATTGCATGAGAATTTTGATAAGAAAACTTTATCAATTAGGTGTTTAATTGTAGAAAGGACTAAATTGCATAAAATGTCAAATTTGAATTCTAGTAGCTATAGGATTAAATAGCTATGGAATTCAAAATTTGATGTCCTTAATTGGTAATTAGACCATTGATGAAAAATATGTAGATATTTTTGGTGAATCATCCATGGAAAAATTAGAAAAGGCTAAGGATTAAATTGGAAATGAGAAAAATTAAAAGATGATAATTAATTAAATAAGATATCATCCTATTTTCATATCATCTTCCCCAAATATTTTCATGGAAACCCTAGGAAAGAGAAAACAAGCTTTGAAGGCATAAATTGGTAAGTTCCTATGTCCCGTTTTTAATAATTTTTATATTTTTGAGATCAGGGAAACTTAATTTCTCTATTTGGGGGGGTTAATTTGAATAGATATCAAAGTATAGAAAATTTTCCATGGATGAATATGCTCAAATTTAAAAGTTTATGGTAGAAAATGAAAGGTTGTTGATAAATAAACAACATTTACAAAGGGAAATTTGATGGAAATTTGATTTAGGGACTAAATTGAAAAATGGTAGAAATCATGGAAAATTCTAAAATTTTGAGAATATGTGTGCTGTAAAATTTATATTAGAATTTTGGTTAGGCTTGGAATAAGGATTAAATTGCATGAATTTCAATTTCCAAGCCTAGGTACAAAATTGGAATTAATTAAAAGTATAGGGGCAAAATGGTACTTTTGCCTAAATTGTAAATTGAGTTCAATAAAATATGAAATCGATTGAATTGATGATTAAATTCATTTATATAGATCGAGAAATACCAAACAAAGATCTAGATCAAGGAAAGCAAAAGATTTCGGATTAGTAGATTTTAGATACGAACAAATATCAAGGTAAGTTCGTATAACTTAAATGAGTATAGAAATGTATTGGTTTGAATGTTATATTATGTTATATGAAATCATGTATGTGAATTACATAGATATGGCAATGAATGAAATGATACATGTTTGGAAAATTATTGAAAGAAGGTTGAATTCCTTGAATATTGAATTCCGATGGATAAAAATGTGATTTCCCTGATGAAACTGCATGTGTTGCAGAATGGATTTAGCCCGGATGGGTAATCCAAAATGAGCCTCTCGAGTATATGTTTCAATTAGGATTTAGCCTGGACTAGTAATCCGATAAAGCCCTTAGAGTATATGTTACAACTAGAATTTAGCCTGGACTAGTAATTCTGCTGTGTGATATGTGGCTCGAGAGTGTACCTATAAAGTACTACTAGACATGAATTGACGGATAATGGAATTGTACACCTTAAGTGTACTACTTGAAATATCCATCGGAAATTCAATGATTCAACAGATAAAATATGTATATGGCATGATCAACTCATCTATGCATATTGGTATATTAGTGACTAACATGTCGGTTGAATGTATGTAAATAGGCAAATTGCCAAATAGTTGAAAAGCATGTTTTGTATGGTTAATATATTGAATGAAATGGTAAGCTTAATTTATGTTATACGAGCTTACTAAGCATAATTTGCTTACTAGGTTTTATTTTCCCTGTTTTATAGTGCTCAAAGCTCGGGAAGGTTGGAGATTGGTTGGAGCAAATCATCACACTATCAACCTTTCATTTTGGTATAAATGAAAATCTTATTTTCTTAATGGCATGTATAGGCTAACTAAATCAAATGATGTTGTGTAAGTAATGAATGAAACTTATCTATTGGAATGGGTAATACACTTATGTTTTGATATATGTTATGGTTGAATCAATACATTAACTGAAATGATATGAACATCTAATGTTGAAAATTATGTACATTACATCAGGGTAAGTCATTAAACACAAACATATGATGGAATGTATTAGTTTGGATGATAGAAATTGACTTGAATTATACTTGCAATTGGTTGGATTATACTTGTAAGTGTTGGTGTAGGAAAAATGGAAATTTGGGTAAGAAATGAGGCTAGGAAATAACCTTATTTTGTCCAAATGGGTAGACACACGGGCGTGTGTCTAGGCCGTGTGTGAGACACGGTTTGGTACATAGGCATGTTGTCTGGCCATGTGTCCCCTGCATTTTAATTTTGAAAAACAGAATGCTCAAAATTAAGCACACGGGCAGAGACGCGGGCGTGTGTCTCAACCGTATGGGTGACACGGCCTTGAACACAGGCGTGTGTCATCGCCGTGTGAAACCTGCACCTAATTCGAATTAAATTAATTAACCACACGGGCGTGTGGCATGGCTGTGTGGCACAAGTCAGAGAGCAACCTAAATTGGACACGACCTGAGGCACATATATGTCTTAGGGTCATATGGGCGTGTCCCTTGGACCACACGGGCATGTGAGCCCTACACCTTAGAAAAATTTTTAAATTTTGTGAAAAATTCCTAGAGGTTCCGGATAAGTCCCAACTCGTTTTTAATGCTTGTATTGGTAATACTCTACAAAGTTTTGGTAATACTCTGTAACCCTATTTCGGCGATGGATACGAGTTAGGGGTGTTACATTTAGGGTTCGAAATAATTGGACGTTGATTTATTTGTGTTTGTGTTTGAGGTAGACATTGTGAAAACTCAAAGGTATAATTTCCATTGATGATGATGCAATAGCACTGGAAGACCTATACATTTCTACTATCATGTCAAGTTGGAACCATTGCCTTAGAAGCCCATCACATTGCAACTCAGGTTTGAAGTTCGCGGTGCTTATACAGTCATAGGTTGTAGTATAACAAAGGCTCCTAATTGACGAATGTTAATGTAGGGTCATGGTTTGGAGTATAACTTGGGAGCCCACCTAACAGTGATTATGCAATCACGAGTTCAAGTTCTACCTCACCGGAAGAGGATGGTTTGTGAACCTGATATAGAAGTTTGAGATGATAATCAAAGGGAAAAACTCAAAGGCTTTCTAGTATAATTAACTTATTTTTTTCTCCATCTCCACCAAAAGTAGGATCCGTAATCTCCCTATTATCCGGAATAGTAACAAAGTTGGATACAAGAGCATTGTCAGAGGGGAGTGGCGATGGCTGTGGAGAGAAGCTGGAGGTCGAGTCAGGGCGACAGCTGTTGTAGTTATTTATGAGTGATTTAATCACAACAACTGTTGTCGACTCAAAACAACCTCCAGCATTTTTCCAAAGGTATAGTCGCTCACCTCCTCACAGTGAACTTGCCCCCAACTTCGTCACCGATTTCAGATAAGAGGGAGTTTGGTAGTACTACCTTTAGTGGTGATGGAGAAAAAGAATAAGTGAATTATATTGGAAAGCCCATGAGTTTATCCCTACGATTATGATCTCAATCTTATGTCTTGGTTCTACAAAGCATCCACTTTTGGTAAGGTGGAACTTGAACCCGTAACCGCATAACCACCATCAAGTAGGCTCCCGACTTATACTCCAAATTGTGACTGCACATTAATGTCCATCAACTAGGACCCGTCGTTAGACTACAACCTGTGATTGTATAAGCACCATGAACTTGAAGCCTGAGTTGCAACGCGATGGGCTTCTAATGCAAAGGTTTCGTCTGATGAAATATATGGGTTTCGAAGTGCCACCACATCATCGTGAACTTAAACGCACCTTAAAACTAGCACATTGTCTCCCTCAAACAGAAATAAATCTCTTCGTTGAAGAAGTTAAACACTTGAAAGTCAAATATAAACAATGGTGTAGAGAATTTTTTAAAGGTGAGAGGAGGTGACCGAGAGAGTTGATAGAGTAGGAGGAGCAAAACCCCCATTTATATGGGCAATCGGGTGGGCAACGAGTGAAAAAGAAAACAAAATTGTACATCAATTAATTTGAAAATATCTCGAGATTCTCAAGATATTTGAAAACTGAGAACCGAGATTCCTGGGTTCTGGAAACTTTTCAGGGGGTTAAAAATGGGAAAGGAAAAACACGTTGCCTAAGGCGTGTTTTTAGTGTTGTGGCAAAAAGATGCACTGAAAGCACGCCCCCGATGGGGCGTTTTCCCCTCCCAATTTCAACCCTCTGAAAAGTTTCCAGAACCTGAGAACTCTGGTCCTCATTTTTCAGATATCTCGAGAATCTCAGGTATTATTTTCAGACATCCAGAGCTACGTCTGTTGTTTTCATTCTTAAAAGCTTCTAACAACACACATTTTTTAAAAAATATCTAAGAATTGTAATGTCCAAACTGTTCTACCGATGTCAAGTTATGTTTGATATCCGGTATAGTATTTGCTATAAAGCGAGTGGCCATTTTGTTAGAGATGTTCCAATCTGAAATTTCAAACAGACTGCTAGAAGGAGATTTGTGTAAAGATAAGGTTGCTTACATGAAAGAATTGAATTTCATAAATCAACCTAAAACACGTAATTATATCAAGTAAGTTTCGTTGTTATTGTTAATGGATAATTTGTACTCTACTTTTCTGCATAATGTTTTGGTTTTAAACATTGAAACAGGATATTTAGTTGAAAATGAGTGGATGAGTTAATGCTATTGTTTATTACGACGATGAAATTCGTGACACTGACATCGAGTTCATTTTTTTCATCAGCCTACACAACGCAATTTTGTTTCAACCCGAACATTTAATTGTCGGAGCTCCAATCAAGAATTTGGCAAAAGGTGCACAATCTGAGCCACAAAATATCGTCATTGAAGTATAGATATTTAGAGTTAGAGGACCTCGTAAAAGATGAAATATTTGATGTTATAGGCCCAATAGTGATCGGTGTAATGGTCCAAAAGCATAATGCTACTGGACCACCTATACTTGAGTTATATACCGAGTTTGTTGATGTCGATGAAGGTGGTTGGAGGTCGAAAATTGTTCTCGTTCATGCCAGAACGAAACAAGAAGCTAGAAGTCCAACCACACGGTTGTACAGTGGGATCACAGCTTTGTTAGAAAGCTGTCATTATAAAATCCCGGAATCATACTTCATTACCCAAATTATCCAAGCTGTTAAAAAAAATTTTAACTAATCATTTTGTGACACATGACAAATTTTAACTAAAAATCCAAAAAAGTTTAATACTATGCCCTTAAGCTTTTTTTAATAAATAATTTGTAATTTGTAATACCCCGTCCGGCGTAGTCTTAGTTGTTGGTTGTAAGGGCAGATGGTTAGCTAGGATTAAGTCGAGGTAAGACTAATTCAAATCCTATCTGCCAGTGTGGTATTTGTATTGGTTGTGCGCCATGAGTGGCAGACTATTTGATTTATAGGTAAGTATATTATGATTTACTTTTTGGGCAAAGTTTAAGTTGTGGTCTTTATATTTTGGCATGGTCGTTATGAGGAACCAACCAATCAGTGTTTCTTTTGGTAAGTTTGTGTATTAAGTTCTTTCGTTTGTGTACGCCAATAACGGATTGTGGGAATTGTGGATCTGAATGTTGTTTCTTTGTACACGTGTGAATTTTGTTCAGTTTTAGTTGTGTTTTTATTGGGATCCAGTTAGAAATTAACCAAAGGTTTATGGTTATTTATATATATATTAGACCTATAATGATTATGTTGGCCATGTTAGAATATGAATTAGATTTGCATGTTAGCCATGTGTTAGCCCTAAAAGAGAAAGATGTGAGATATAAATATCAGTAGAGACCTTGGTAGTGGGGGTTCTTCTTCTCTTTTCTTTTACTTTGTTATATTCTGATATCTTGTTTAATAAGAATTATTTGTGGAAGAGGAAACAACTAGTGACCAATTAGTAATAAAGGGTTTTGCGTGTAGTAGCTAAGTAGTGTAGCAAAACTTCATTGAATTTATCTCTGAGTATCTAGACTATGTTATTCTTCTCTGTGTTGTGTTCTATCTTGAGTATGACATTAAAGTGTGGTGGTTATAACTAGAGTTCAGGTGAGACCAGAGTCTTAGAACTTTGAGAATCTACTGTATAGAATCATCTCTATGTGTGTGCATGTTTGTGGCATGAAACTGATATGACTACCTTGGGGGTATGAACTCGGTATCCAGATACGATGAGCCACTAGTAGGGTATGTGTAACACCTTTAACCCGTCTCCATCATCGGATTAGAGTTCCGAAATGCTACTGTACAAAACAAAACCTTTAAATTTAAAACAGAACAAACAATTCAACTTAATTATAAATTCCAATATTTCATTCCAATCACAGCAAACATACACATTTTGGCCTTAAATCAAGCTATTGAGGCTAATGGCTGTCGATTCCACCAATATAAACCTACACCTAGTTGCAAATTTTAGCAGTATAGGGAGTAGGGTCGATCCCACAGAGACTGGTGTTACTAAAAAATCGTTTATCTCTTGACCAGATTAATGTTTGGGCAATTGTCGTGCCCGAGACGTTTGGGGGAAGTAAAATATTAAACCTGAAACAAACAAAGAAAATAAAAAACGTAAAAAGTAACAGACTAAATAGGAAAATAAAATTGAAATAATCTGAAAAAAAATCGATAAAACTTAGCTCAGCCTTAAGCGCGGTTTTTTCCGTCTTTAACCCGATCCTCAAAATAAGATGAACTGGTATTTTCTGGTAAGCTAGTTATAGCTACCAAGGACGCCTCAGACACCAACTCTTCCTTGTGTAAATTAGTTATGGAACGTCCTATAACTAACCCTTACCGATCGAACAACCTACGAAACGTTCGTGATTTAGAACTCCGGCAGCTTTGCGTTCTAGAAGAGCCTAGCTCGAACCAATGCCCTCAAACGCTGGGACATTTAAATCCGGTTACTACTTTCCTTGACGGAACCAAACAGCAATCCCCACTTGGCACGCCAATGTGTTCACGGAAGACCAATTAGACAATCGATCCTTTCGGAATTCCAACTGTATGTCTAGCCGTACTAACTTAAACGACGTCTTTTTTGACTTAGCATGACTTGACTTTGTGAGTTGACAAAGTCATACTCTTAATCCGGAGAAGTAATAAGTATCAGAAATCAGGAGTTGAATAGCTCGGGTTCGTAACTCACGGGTTTTTGACGGGGTTAATACCGGCTTAAAGCTGAAAGGGGTTTAGTGTAGCATGAATTTATTCATGCTTTGAAGGTTGTGGAATGTGATTTGGCTTTGTGTAAAGGATGATGGAATTTTGGAAAGGAAAAAGGGCTTGGAAGGTAATTGAACCAATTTTGGAAAAGAAACAAAAAATTGGAAACAAAGCTACAGATTGTTAACGCCAATTTGAAAAGAAAAAGAATAATTCCACTCCAAATTGAAGTAGAAAAAGAAAGACAAAGAAGATAATTCAACTCCAAATAGAAGTAAGAAAAGAACTATTTGATTGATGATTATCCAATTACAAATAACCCCTATTTATACTAATGAATTTACTAAAAATAGGCTTAATTAAATTAATATAAAATATTAAATAAAAAATAAAAATAAATAAATAGAAATAAGATAAACTAAAAATAAAATTTCCTATTCTTGGCTTTTTACAAAGTCAATTGCTTGATGAGTCCTTGGCTTTCTCCATCTTTTTTATTTGGCTCCATTTCCATGATTTTCTTTTAATTTGGCCTTTTTTAGCTTGCTTTTGATCAATTGCATCCCTGACAAGATTTAAATCATAAAAATACAAATTTAGCAGGGACTAATTCAGAAATAAACCGAATTACATACAAAAAATCATGCAAAATAATCATGTTATCAAATCCCCCTACTTAGCTCATGCTTGCCCTCAAGCATGTTATTCGTTCAAACATTAAAATTAATTCCACAATTTATTAAGAACCGAGCCTCTTTTTTTTTTTTTTGCATCATTACTCAATATAAACAACATAGGCAAAAATAATTAAATAAATGCTCAGAACATATAGTTTAACAAGACAAGTGCCATAAAATTCGACATATGCGAACTAGATATTTTCATGAAATAGAGTTTGAATCTAATAAATTGCAAGGCATTAATTAACTATACTTTTAGAAAAATAAACTAGACATGGTCAAACCTTTTTACGCGAACTAGGATGACAACCCAAGCACCCTATCCCGGTTACTCAGTTCAAACAGTCTTTATTATTGGGCTCTGTTAGCGGAATGTTATTAAGTTATCGACTCGTCACTCGAACCTTTTTACGCGAAATGAGATGACAACCCAAGCACCTCACCCCTGTTACTCAATCCAGTCACATTTTCGAGACTTTCACTCATAACTTGAGCCTTTATTTATTCATTTCATTTTTTTTTCATTTTTTTCTTTTTTTTTCATCATTTTTTTTCATACACAAGCAAATATTTTTCAAACAATCAATTCATGAAAATCTAGTTACATACATCAACCTTAAAACACAAGTGTCGATTAATCTATATACTTGAGCATTTAAATTCAAAAAATTTTACCCAATTGTCCAATTTGACTAAGTATGAGATTAAAGGCTCATCGTCAAAATAAATTGTTGAATGAATTCAATGCAAGATTGAACATATGCAAAGGAGAACATGTAGCAAGAACCAATCAACCATCCATGCATATTTACTATATTCATATATATTCATCCCCCTACTTATTCTAAGCTTGTCCTCAAGCATGTATGTGTCATAGTATAGATAAATAAAGGGAAAAAAAAATCAGCAGCTCAGAATAATAAAAGTTCAGAGTACTCCCCATGTGTGTCATCAATGATTTTGTCGATGTTGGGGGTAACGGTTTTGTAGGATTTCAAGGATTGTGGGGACTTGATTCAAGTGAACAGATACTATGCACCAGGTAGGATTCCAAAGAAGAGGAGGTGAGTCATTAAGACTGCTTAAGTATCAAGCTCTCCCTAGATCCAATCCTAGACATGCATATACCCATTGCCACACTTTAACCTTATAGCAAAGAGGGGGAAAGACGGCAACGGTGGTGCAGTGGCGTCGGTGATGGTAGTACGATGGCGACGGTGATGGGTGCTGCGATGGTGACGTATTCCTGAAAACATGAAACTAATTAAACTAAGTAAAAATTTATTTATTTACACCCTAGATCTATTAAAATTTAAATTAAATAAATGAAAAGAAATTTGGGTTGCCTCCCAAAAAGCGCTTTTGTTTAACTTCGTTAGCTCGATGACCTTAAATGTTATCCGTTTGGCTTATTGAGAATTAATTTCTCCATCTTGTGCACTTGGATGTCATTGCAGAAAGGTTTCGACCTTTTTCCATTATCTTTGAAGCCCTTCCCGGGTTCCCCTATCATTAGTGGATTGAGGAGTCTTTGAGCTTCTTCGTTCAAGTTTGCATTTTTCACTGTCGGAATACTTGTAGGTTCTAGAACTGATTTCAGCTCTAACTTCGAGGCTTTCATGACAGCTTCACGTACTGGTTTTTGGATTATCAATAATTCATCTTGCTTAACATCAAGATCAACATTCCTGCAAGGCACAGTTTTTAACTTATCATAAGGATGTCCCATATCCTCATAAACATTAAATCTAACCACTTCATCATCAAATTCCATGGTGAGTGTTCCACTCCAAATGTCAGTTTTCGTTCGCGCGGTACTTAATAACAGTCTTCCAAGCAAAATGTCAGACGAATTAGTTGAGCCATCATCTTCCATATTAATAATGTAGAAATCTGCAGGGAAAACTAATTCGTTAACTTTAACAAGGACATCTTCAAGCAGCCCTTCGGGATAGACAACTGGCCTGTCCGCCAACTGGATTATTACTCCTGTTTCTTTTAAAGGACCCGCGTTAATCAACTTATAAGTAAAATAAGGCATAACATTAATTGAAGCCCCTAAATCACACATGGCTTTCTTAATGCCTACATTACCTATCTCACAAGAAATAGCAAACATACCTTGGTCCTTGTATTTGGGCGGAACTTTCTTTTGAAGTACTGCAGAGACATTTTCTCCTACATTTACTCTTTCGTTCCCTATCAACCTTCTCTTGCTAGAACACAATTCTTTAAGGAATTTCGCATAACGAGGGATTTGTTTGATAGCGTCGAGTAAAGGGATGTTTACCTCCACTTTCCTGAATGTCTCAAGGATTTCTTTTTCCTCCTTTTCTTTCTTATCTTTTGCGAGCCTCCCTGAAAAAGGAGGTGGCATCACAACTAGTTTCTGAATTTCTAACTCCAGCCTAGCTGTTGGATCCGTCATTTGCTTTTCCCATTCCTTATCTTGCCCACGACTTTTGGCTGGCACTGTTTCCAGAACCTTACCGCTATGAAGAGTTATTGCACTTACATTCTGTCGAGGATTCGGCTCTGTCTGGGAAGGTAATTTACCTTGAGACTCCAAAAGATTAACTGCCATCGAGAGTTTACTAACTTGATTAGTTAGTTCTTGTATGGATGCATGTGTCCTCTGTTGGTATTTTGCAGCATCGGCGGCAAGTCTTTCCACAATAGCTTCTAGAGATGGCTTGAGTTGCTGTTGTGGTGGTTGCAGAGGTCTCGGTTGGTACGATGGATTATATCGGGGATTACCTCCATAATTCAAGTTGGGATGATCCTTCCACCCGGGATTGTAGGTGTTGGAGAAAGGATCATAGCGTCTTTGCGGAGGTCCCGAAAAACCTTCGACAGCATTAACATGTGCCGTTGAATTGTCATTTAGGATTGGGCACGAATCCGTCGGATGTTCAGATGTAGCACAAATTCCGCACAGTTGGGTCGGATTCTTTTTCTCTGCAAGCAAAGATTGAACAACATTGGTAAGTTTATCCAATTTATCTTCTAAAGATGAAACGTTTACCCCATGAACCCGTCTTTTGGGTTCTGAACTCGGCCGATACTGTTGAGAATTTACTGCCATGGTAGATATCAGTTCTCTCGCCCTTTGAGGAGTCATATTGACAAGCGCCCCTCCACTAGCAGCATCGATCATCTTCATTTCCATAGGGAGCAATCCCTCGTAGAAATACTAAATGGGTGATTGTTCGGTCAACCCGTGTTGAGGGCAACCTGCACATAGTTTTTTGTATCGCTCCCAATAGTCGTAGAGCGATTCATTATCCATTTGGCGAATTCCCACTATGTCCCTCCGAAGTTCAGCTGCTCGTGATGCTGGGAAGAACCTGTCAAGAAAGACACGAGATAAGTCATCCCACGTTGTGATAGAACCGGGGGGTAAGTAAAATAGTCATTCTTTTGCTGTATCAACTAAAGAAAAAGGAAAAGCCCGAAGTTTGATTTCATCTTCGGGTATTCCCTGCGGTTTCATGCTTGAGCAGACCATGTGGAATTCTCTTAAGTGGGTGTGTGGATTTTCATTCTTCAAGCCTCGAAAGGTGGACAAAAGGTGAATCAAGCCTGATTTCAGCTCAAACGGAGTTCCTCCGGTTGGATAGTTGATGCATAATGGTGTTTGCTCGTTGGGAGCAGCGGCTAGTTGACGAATAGTTCGGTTTGCCATCCTTTCTGGTTCACCGAGATGGCCTTTTGCTTCTTTTGTTTCAAAAAGTGGTTCAGTCTCAGGTCCAACCACTTCGACTTATTTCCCGTGTCAAATTGCCTCTGTACGAATTGCTTCGCTTAACTTTTCGACATTAGATTCTAGGATCCCTTGTCCTAGTTCAGCTTCTGCTAGCTTCTGTCTCCTTTCGTCGTGCTCGCGCTGATTTCTCGATCTCTGGGTCGTATTCGAGATCTCCTGATGAAGATCTGGTCATGAAGACAATTTAACAATTCTAAGTGTTGCCAGTCCCCGGCAACGGCGCCAAAATGATGGCTGTCGATTCCACCAATATAAACCTACACCTAGTTGCAAATTTTAGCAGTATAGGGAGTAGGGTCGATCCCACAGAGACTGGTGTTACTAAAAAATCGTTTATCTCTTGACCAGATTAATGTCTGGGCAATTGTCGTGCCTGCGACGTTTGGGGGAAGTAAAATATTAAACCTGAAACAAACAAAGAAAATAAAAACGTAAAAAGTAACAGACTAAATAGGAAAATAAAATTGAAATAATCTGAAAAGAAATCGATAAAACTTAGCTCAGCCTTGAGCGCGGTTTTTTCCGTCTTTGACCCGATCCTCGAAATTAGATGAACTCGTATTTTCTGATAAGCTAGTTATAGCTACCAAGGACGCCTCGGACACCAACTCTTCCTTGTGTAAATTAGTTATGGAACGTCCTATAACTAACCCTTACCGATCGAACAACCTACGAAACGTTCGTGGTTTAGAACTCCGGCAGCTTTGAGTTCTAGAAGAGCCTAGCTCGAACCAATGCCCTCAAACGCTGGGACATTTAAATCCGGTCACTACTTCCCTTGACGGAACCAAACAGCAATCCCTACTTGGCACGCCAATGTGTTCACGGAAGACCAATTAGACAATCGATCCTTTCGGAATTCCAACTGTATGTCTAGCCGTACTAACTCAAACGACGTCTTTTTTGACTTAGCATGACTTGACTTTGTGAGTTGACAAAGTCATACTCTTAAGCCGGAGAAGTAATAAGTATCAGAAATCGGGAGTTGAATAGCTCGGGTTCGTAACTCACGGGTTTTTGACGGGGTTAATACCGGCTTAAAGCTGAAAGGGGTTTAGTGTGGCATGAATTTATTCATGCTTTGAAGGTTGTGGAATGTGATTTGGCTTTGTGTAAAGGATGATGGAATTTTGGAAAGGAAAAAGGGCTTGGAAGGTAATTGAACCAATTTTGGAAAAGAAACAAAAAATTGGAAACAAAGCTACAGATTGTTAACGCCAATTTGAAAAGAAAAAGAATAATTCCACTCCAAATTGAAGTAGAAAAAGAAAGACAAAGAAGATAATTCAACTCCAAATAGAAGTAGGAAAAGAACTATTTGATTGATGATTATCCAATTACAAATAACCCCTATTTATACTAATGAATTTACTAAAAATAGGCTTAATTAAATTAATATAAAATCTTAAATAAAAAATAAAAATAAATAAATAAAAATAAGATAAACTAAAAATAGAATTTCCTATTCTTGGCTTTTTACAAAGTCAATTGCTTGATGAGTCCTTGGCTTTCTCCATCTTTTTTATTTGGCCCTATTTCCATGATTTTCTTTCAATTGGGCCCTTTTTAGCTTGCTTTTGATCAATTGCATCCCTGACAAGATTTAAATCATAAAAATACAAATTTAGCAGGGACTAATTCAGAAATAAACCGAATTACATACAAAAAATCATGCAAAATAATCATGTTATCAGAGGCCTTAAAAAGGATTTAAAAGCAATCGGGATCGATTTGAATAAATCAGAAAATTTTGAGAAAAACATGAAAATTTGTGAAAACAAAGTCACACGGTCATGTGGCCAGGCCCTGTAACATAGCCCAGACCGTGTGACTCCAGACATGGCTATGTGGCTACTCCACACGCCCGTGTGTGCAGACCGTGTAACTCATTATGCCCGTGTAATATAAGGTCACACAGTCGTGTGACCAGGCCGTGTAATTCTCTGTACCCGTGTGAACCAACCTGCACCCAAAAAATTAAGACACATGGCACTGTGACAGCCGGTGTCCCAGCTCGTGTGCTCCAGAATTAGCCCCTAAAACAAAGTATTTCAAAACCAAACCTTCCCCAAAAAGCTACTCCATTTGTAACACAATCAAAGGACTTAAGCACCTTCAAAACACTCATAAACATACCATTTTAATCAACATAAATCTTTTAACCAATATGCCATTCAAAGGCACCTTATTTCATACTGAAACAAGATCAATCATGCACAAAGCTATAATGCCACCTTTCAATCATATAACATAGGTGTAAAGGCTACCTAATGTCAATAATTTTGACAAAGTTTTTAACACTTACAAGCCAACTACTATATATACATATAGTCATTTACAAAAGTAACCAAAACACAACATAAGTAAAAATGACATTAAACCCTATACATACATTCTTATATCCACACACCAATCAACCATATCAACCATATATAAACCTACCTCAAGCTATATATTACAAAGTATTTAAAAAGTGACCAAAAGATATAATCTTGCCAAAGCATTATAAGTTCAAACAAACAAAATATATACACAAAAGGCATATTCATACCAAGTTAATCATTAGCATATTCAAAAACTTTCATTATATAAAGTCCTATACATGCTATTTATAACCATACCCAAAATAACCAAAAACTACCAAAGTGATTGCTAGATAGTGTGATAAAACTCTGATAAGATTCCAACTAGTCGAGCTTTCAATGATCTACAAAACAGAGGAAGAACAACGAATTAAGCAGGTAGTGCTTAGTAAGCTAGTATAAACTTAAACAATAAGTTACCTCTTCAAACTCGAATATAAACTATGAATAACATAATTACCATGCTCATAAAATTAAATAACTCATATTTTCATCACCAAACTCACAAGTTAGTAAGTTCATACGTAATTCATATACTTTCAACCCTATCATGGAAAATATCATGAATGAATTCCCATATACATACCACTCATCACATATTTAGTTACTTCCCTTTTCATTCTAGTTGCATTCATCCAATTTACCTTTTCATAAGGTTATGAAAAATCATCAATTTGTATACATACCTTTCCATTAACCTTTACTTACCCGTTGAACCATTTAGAATTACATCAGATGCTTGGGAATGCTCACACATAGTGTGCCTTTTCATGTAACCATAACTTTTCCTTTTCATTAACACTCACACAAGCTGTAAAATGGGTCTGCTCACATGAGTTGTGGGTCGAAATGTTAGCTACACGATGCTGCTCACACGAGCTGTGGAGAATTACAACAAATGTAGGACATTCAAGATCAGCACCCGAAACTATATAACCCTAATGACATGTCATTTGTATCCTAAGAATTCTTAAAGTTCAAACGGGATTATCTAACTAGCAATTATTCAAAACATCGATATATTTTTAGTCAATTTATATTTAACATAATGTAACAGATAATTAAATCAAACTATCATTAATAAGATTATAATTCATAAAACTTACCTTGATACTACGATTGTTTTGACAAAGTCGAAAACTAATCCAACACCTTAGTTTTGTCTCGATTTAAGTCTGGTTGTTACGTATCTTGATCATGCAATGAAATAAGCCTAGCCAAAAATTTAAACCCCTTCTTCACTGGTATTTTAGGTTGAAACAAGTAAAAAGGAAGAAGATTTGATATCATTTTAGTGATTTATTTTAGGTCTATTTAATTAATTATAATTTTACCCTTAGCTAATAAACTTATAAAATAACTAAGTCATGTCCATCATTGTCCACCACATTTATAAATGGCATAATTATCATCAAAACCCATTAATTTATATTTCTAAGGCCATTTAATCCATGTAATTAATAGAAACCATCTTTTACGTCTTTTACGGTTTAGTCCTTTTTACCTAATTAACCATTTAAACTTTAAAATTTTATAACGAAAATTTAATACGACCTAGTATAATCCTACATACATTAAATAAACATTAAAATATTTATTCACTTGTCATAATTGTGGTTCTGTAACCACTATTTCCAACACTACTGAAAACAGGCTGTTACAGTATGTTAGTTGCAAACCAGAATGACAGATAAAAGTGATTACTGGTAGGGCATGCTAGTTGCTAACTAGATGAGAATTTACGATGGGACACTGGTAAAACATGATAATTGTTAACCAGTTTAGCGGCCACTAGTAAGGTATGTTAGTTACTAACCAGTTGGCGTGAGGGCTAGGTTGGTAGGGCATGTTAGTTGCTAACCAGCCTAACTATATGGGTGTTACCTACGGTAGGACATGCTAATTTTTAACCATGGCAAAGAGCTCTGAACTCACGGGAATACATAGGTGTTTGAAATTATATGATACTTAAGATTTGTTTTGATATATAGGATTTGAGGTTCAACCCAAGGAAAGTTATGAATAGAGTAAGTTAAATTGATTTTGTATGTGATGTTTGATACGTGTATTGATTGATAGGAAAAAAAGGGTTAATTGCTAAGAAATATGTTTTAATCCTTGTTGCTGTATTGGTAACGTAGAGCAATTGTAATAATTGAATATGTGTATATTGAATACGCCCTAATAAGTCTTGAAAGTATGTAAGAATTCACCTGAAGAGATGTTTGTGATATAAAGGTAAGTATGAGAAAGATTGTGTTGGAGAAGAAATATCAACTCTATTAAGGTAATAGTTATCTTTAGAGAGAAAGACATAAGTATACCCCCAATGTTATGAAAGAATGTATGCGCCTAATAGAAAAGTTCGTCCGAAAGGTTATCCACCATGGTTAAGTGGTCACCAATGAAATGAGAGTGTTCGCCAGTGTGTCTTGGCATGTAGAGGTCAATGTATTAGACTGTGTTATGATCTTGTAGTGTAATCCATTCTTATTTAAGTGTTGAGTTTTCTTTGCTAGAACTCACTAAGTTCTTTTGAACTTACCCATTTATCTTTCCACTCCTTTCAGGTGGACTGTCATCGTAGACTTGTTGAAAGGATTCAGCAAGTAGAAGCAATCTTTGTAGTAAGCTTCGTTTGTTTCTATGTTGTAACATGCATATGTTTTGGAGGTGGCGTGTAAATTTGTTCTAAAATTGAATTTGTAATAAAGTATTTAACTTATTTGGTTACAATTTTATAAGAATGTTACCTTTTGAGGGCTTAGATAATTTCTATAAAGTAATTTCTGCTTGTGTATGCCGAATTGTCGTTAAAGGTATTATTTCTGCCATTATTGTATTTCAACGAATTGATTTAAATTAAAAGTTTAAACTTGTTTACTTTTATCCTATGCGTATACTAAAGTATTAACTTGCGTTTTTGTTATGCATCACAATTGAGTTAAAACCGAACTAATCATATGTTTGTTTTCTGTCTGGGTAACACTTCAGTCGACCTTCGGAGTTGAGGTGTTACATAAATCTATTCAATTTTTTACTTCACCGAAAAACTCTAGTCACTGAAAATTCAAAAACTCATCGAAAAACTCATCCAAATCTTATTTTCAGTGACAAAAACTAGATTTTGACGAACTTATTTCCTTTTTAAACCTCGATTTTGATTCATTTCTCATCCTTATTCAAAATCTATGCATTATTTTCTTAAAAATAACTTTTTTCCATTATTTTCTATTTATTTTGCATAAAATAGTTAATGTTGGGTGAATATTTATAATAAAAAAATGTAACGACGCAATAGTCACGGGTACCAGAAAATGTATTTTCGGGTCTCCGTTTTCGTAAAATGAATTTGTAAATATTTATTAAAAATATTTACGAAGTTATTTGTGTGATTAATTAGGTCTTGGTTAGGTAAATTTGCATGAATTAAGGGTAATTAGATATAATGACTAAATTGCATAAAGGGTGAAAGTTTAATTATTGATAAAAGAAAAAGTAAAGGGACTAAATAAGCAATTAAGCCTTATGTAACAATTGTATGGTAATAAGTAAATACAAGTGTACAAATAATATACATATGTATATAATAATATATGAATTACTTAATATTTAAGTATATTATATTATATTATTATAATAACTAAAAGAATAAATAAATAAATGAAATGAAATGAAATAGAAAAAGGAATAGAATCATAGAAAGTAAAACGAAAGAAAAAAAGAAAGAAGGAAAAAGAGAAAGAAAAAGGAGAAAAATTAGGGTTTTCAAGGGTTCAAAGCTTAATTGGTAAAGTCAATTTAGTTCCTTTTCTTGTAATTTTATGTTTTTAGAAACCTGGTATTAAATACTACCCAACCTATGTCAAAATTTTAGAAATTATTTAGTTTTTAAATGTTGTCTATGTTGAATAATTAGAGCAATAGGGACTAAATTGATAGATTTTTAAGATAGAAATGAAAAAAAAGATTGAATTGTAGAACAAATTGTAAATTTTGAGTATTAGGAACTAAATTGTAAAAATTTCAAAATTTAGGGATTTAAGTGAAATTAGAGAGTTGAATTTAGTCTAAAGTGGAAATTGAATGAAAATATAGAATTAATTTTGAAGAAATAAAGTTAGCCTCGGTTTAAGGACTAAATTGGAAATTAGGGAAATGTTGAATAAAAATTGAAATATTTAATGTGATATTGAATTGTATTGTATTGATGAATTTTAATTGTTTTAATTTCATAGCAAACGTTGTGCCGAAAACCACGACTAGGAAAGGAAAAGATAAAGTCGACGAGGCGTAGCTCAAAAGTTCTGGTTTGTATTTCTATAATCCGAATCTAATAATTAATTGTTATATTTTGATTTAATATTTATGGTAAGTGATTGAAGTGAGTAACTAGCATTTTGATATTGAATTGAATTTATATGAATTTGTGATTAATGTGAAATGTGAAATGTGAAATGTGGATATTGGATATTGATTGTTTTTGAATTGTGGTATTAAACCCTATTAACTGTATCGAATTGAGTCGGATATAGACGGCACGCCATAGGATTGGAAAAGTTCAGGGATTACTTCGACTTCGAGTCGATGAGACACTGGGCGTCAATCTATTACTTCGGATTAATTCGATGAGGCACTGGGTGCCAATTTACTTTGGTTTAGCCGGTGACACACTGGGTGTCAACTTATTACTTCAAATTATTCGATGGGGTACTGGGTATCAAACTGGTGTGTTTTGGTTGGGTATGTGTATCCGTCAAAGTTCGAATCGTGTTAATAGGGGTAACTAAATGAAATGATACTATGATTGGTACTGAAAGCATTGAATGTGAAATGGAAATGAGAATATGAATGGTGAAAAGTTATTGGAGATAGCAAGTGATGAGTATGAATGATTTGTTATAAAATGATTAATTGAATGGTTATTGTTATTGAATGATTAAACATGCATGTTATATTAATTTTGTTTTTAAATATTCGGATTATAGAAATACCACTGAGTTTATACTTAGCATACGGTTTGTTTTCCATGCGCAGGTTAGGTACTTAAGAGTTGATTGTCGATTCAGCATCCACAACGATCCCGATCTCAAATATGGTGATGTATATTTCTTTTTGTGTCAGCATGTACCTAGTGCGTCTAAATGTCAACTATTTTGTGTATGGATTGTAAATAAGAATATAAGTTAATATTAGTTTATTTTATATATATATATATATATGTTTTATGTCAAAATTATGGAATGGCCTGTTTTCATTTAGTGCATGAATGTTCATAAATTAAGTAAATATTGATTGAATTGGGTAGGTTTAAAATATGAATTATATGTATGTTTTGATGACTAGTTTTGGTAATACAATTGTAGTACCTTTGAGGGTACATTGGTTAGATACCTAGGTTGATTGTTGTGACATGTTTGAAATGTATTTGATCATGTTTTGAATTGGTTGAACAATTGGTTTTTGAGTTGCTTGGTGTTCGAGGTTGCAGGGAATGGTAAATTTGATGTTTAAGGTTCATTTAGAGTCCACATGGCCAGACACACGGGCGTGTGAGTGGATCGTGTGAGACACATGACTAACACATGGGCATGTGGTTTGTCCGTGTGTCCCCTACAACTTCAAATTTTCAAAACAGAATGCTTAAGTATTTTCACACGGGCAGAGAACGGGCGTGTGTCTCAGTCGTGTGTGACACATGGGCGTGTGACTTGGTCGTGTAACCCCTACACCTTAATATTGCAAGTCAGTATGCTCACACGGCCTAGCACACAGGCGTGTGACTTGGCCGTGTGACTAAAGTCAGAATACACCTTAATTTGGACACGGGATGGGACATGGCCGTGTGTCCCTATTTCGAATGCCCACTCGGCTGGAGACACAGGTGTGTCTCTTGACCGTGTGAGCCACACGGCCTGGCTACACGTGCGTGTGTCCCTTAATTCTATAAAAAATTTTATGTTTTGGAAAAATTTTCTTTGAGTACCCGATTTAGTCCCGATTTGTGTCTAATACATATTTTGGGCCTCAAAGGCTCATTAAAGGGACAATATGATTTATTTACAATATTTTTTGTTAAATAGTATGAAATATTCGTATATGATCTGAAAAGTCCGGTAATACTCTGTAACCCTGTTCCGGCGACGGATAAGGGTTAGGGGGTGTTACAAAATAGATAAAGCATAAAATAAAATTACTAAAAAGAAGTTAAAGAAGAAAAATTATGATAAGATGATTGAACCAAAAAATTATCTAACAATTAAAAAATTCACTAAAAGAAAGGAAAGAACTCTCGGAAGGTAGAAAAAAAATTTGAAAAGTTTTAATTTAATTTAATTTATTTTTATATTTTAATTTTAATTTGAAAGTGTTATGTGTCACAAAATAATTAGTTGAGAATTTTTTTTTTAATATTTGAGGTAATTTAGGCAACGAAATATGGTTAATTACCACTTTGAGTAGGGGTGAGTAAAATCCGATTCGATTCGGAAAACTCAATAAAAAAATTTAAATTTTAAATTAGATAGTTCGAGTTATTTGAGTTAATCAAGTTATTCGGATCAGCTCGAATAAAAAATTAAGTTTTTTGGTTTAACTCAAATATGAATTACACAATTCGAGTTATCCGAAAATCCGAATAAGAAAAGGAAAAACTACGTCGTTTTGATAAATGTTTACCTTTTCTAAAGTTAAAAGTCAAAATTACGTTGTATTGATAAATATTTACTCATTAAGTTAAAAGGTAAAACAATTATATTGTTTATGTAGTTAAATAATCTTGTACTTCGTCAACTAGTTAAATAATCGGTCCATATAAACGCAACATTGAGTCTAAATAATATGATTCGTTAACTCGACTCGACTTAACTCGAAATTTTTTCACTCAATTAAATTCGATTTGAAAAAAATCAAATTGAATTCAGTTGCTAAAATATGATTCATCAACTCGACTAACTTGAATTTTTTTGACTCGATTCGACTGACTCGATCGAATGCTCACCCCTAACTTTGAGTAACATAATATAATTTAAGTACTATTTATAATTAAAAAAATTAAGTACCAACTTAAGAAACATAATATAATTTGGATACCCACCCAAAAAGTAGGAAGATTTGGGCAAAAATATAAGTCCAAAAAATGGATTTGGCAAAAAAACGAGACCCGTTTTTTAAACGAGTCAGGCCTTGTGTAAGTTTTTTTGGCCCTGACCCAAATTTGAACAAAAAACCTATTGTTTTTTTGTTGTTGTTTTCACTATTTTGGTGTTGTTTCACTATTATATTGCTACTATTTTGTTGTTATTGTTTAGATATTATATAACTCTTATTTTATTATTAATTTTGTTACTATTTTAGAGGTATTTGCTTGTTGAGTTGCACCTATATTAGTGTTATTTAAGTATAAATAATTTTTTAATTTATTTTCAATTTGTTAGGAAATATTTATTTTAATGTTTTTAGTGTATTTGATGTATTGTTTTTGGTAAATTTATTTTTATATAAAAAATAATAATATAAAAAATTAATATAGGTGAGCTAGGTCAAACTCGGGCTTTAGCATTTTTATCCGGGCCGAATTAAGTAAAATTTTAAGCCTATTTTTCTGACCGAATCATAGCCGGACCTAAAAAGTGAGCCTAAAATTCTATTGAGACTAGACCCAAATATAACCCATGTCACCTCTATACATAAGTATTTAAAATATAAATTTGTGTTTAAAAAAATAGAAATGTATATTTCTAAATTAAATAATAATAACTTATAAAATATAAACCATATTAAAACTAAAATATATAAAAACTTTGAGCATCGTCTTTCTCTTCTGACCCAAAGCTCTTTTTCCTTCAAGTTTCGGACGGACTAGCAATTCAATTAAGCTAATTTTTGAAACCCTAAGATTAAGTTTATGATTGATTTATTCTTGAGTTATCTGCTCTGTATCTATGCGTCACTCTGCTGTATTTAAAACACTAAGTTTTTGCTTTCATATATATCTGAAGAAGACATATGACAACCGCTCCTAGACCCACATGGCAACCTGCCAAAGGTGGAAACGAATAAGGTGATACTCGGATTTTTAGCCCATCTCAGAAGTACTCGTCCATGGACCTTGCTGCTCATACTACTCTAATACTCTAAAGCATAGGTCAGTCTCTTTTAAGACTTCTTTATACTTCATCATATCTATATGTGCGTGTTTCATGGGCTGTTCTAACTTCAAACATCATGTTGGTGGTTTTTGGTTTAATTAGAGTATCTAATTTCTGTAGATAGAAAGGTAATGATTGAAGCGGAAAATGATGCTGTGAATATGTATTGTTGTTCTTGTGTTCTTCTCACGTGTTTACTAAGCCTTGGTTTTGGAGAATTTCCATATTTAAAATCCATGCTTCTTGGCATTTAGAGATGCAGTAAGGTCCTATGTTATACTTGTATTGCACCCAAGTTCATTGTCCATCTATTTGTTTTTGCATGTGTAAAATGCAGAAAAGATGGGCAGGACACACAAGATGAGTTGCAGAAGAGAAACCTCCGTGCTGAGCTTGAAGAGCGTGAACGGAGACATTTCTCATCAAAGGACAAATCCAAGCATGCTACTAACTGTTCTTTGTATATTGCATGAATTTTTTTCTATTACTATCGTTTCCAAAGATGACGGAGGTGACAGGTTGCGCAAAGGAGCCCATCATGATTTGATGATCTATCTTGTTCACTTGGGGTCATTTGGCCCAACAGAACTGCCACATTATTTAGATAGACTGAAGCTCCATCTATTTAGCTTAGTAAATATGTAAACACTCCAGTAATTTGTATTTAGAGGATCTTATAAATCTCGTAAGAATCTCAAGTTGTACATTGTCTTTAATCTTAACCGGTGATCTATTTTAAACTAGACTATTGGATCATGATAAGCTCAAGTATAAATAGAACTCTTTCCTTTATTTATAACCATCCAGTTGTAATTCTCCAAAAGTAATAGAATACTTTAAGAGCATTTATTGAAACACTTGTGTGTTTAGCTTACACAAGTGTATAGCAGACGATAGAGATTATCATAAGGAAACCATCTTCTTTTGGAAGGTGAACTCTCAACCTACTCATATTATCAAATTATTGGGCTATAAAAGCATTTTACTAACTGGATAAGTCACTCGTAGGGGCAAAGAGGGAGACTGAAGATCGAATTGTTCCACGCAGTATTGATGCCGATGATTCTGATCTGGAGGTCAACAGTGATGAAGAAAGGTTCTACTCCTTTCCTGTATATCTGTTTTTTCTGCTACCACAATTGATTACTTTGATGATTGGATTCTTTTAAGCTTTTGGATGGTTTAGATGACGCGGTCTAAAATATGGCATATAATTGTTTGGTGAAGTCAATAGAAGACTAAAATGCAAAAGTTTAATGAGTTATCATTGCATAATTTCTGGAACCTATTAAAGCATAATTCCTGCTATTGTTGATAACTATAGGATTCTGCTGTGTTCTACTTGTTATTTTATATTACCATTTCATAATTTTTCTTAAATTATTTATCGTAGTGATGATGAAGAAGTTCTATTGGCTGAGCTTGAACGAATAAAGAAAGAGAAAGCAGAGGAGAAACTCCGTCAGTTAAAACAAAATATGACCCAATGATAAATGTTATTGTTGCTATATCACGCTGAAGGCTTGAAAAATCAGCACATCCCGCTAGTGTCATCCAAGTAAAGCCTGGTATTCGAAATGAGCTAGAAGTTCTTTCCTAAATTTGTTATATATCTATACATGGTTTAGGTGGGATGATGATATCGTCTTCAAGAACCAGGTTCGTGGTGAAACCAAGCCTCAAAAGTGCTTCATTAATGATACCACAAGGAATGACTTTCACATGAAATTCCTGCTCAACTACATTAAGTAATTCATCACTTTAATGCCATAGCAATTAGGGAATGAAGTGGATTTGAAGATGCTGTATTTTTTTCTAGAAAACATGATGTATTTATCTCCTATGGCTATGGCTGCTGTCGTAAATATACTAAATGGTCATTCAAATGGCAATGATGTATGCATTCTTGATTTGGTTGAGACATAATGAAATACAAGCAGAGTTTTTTCATTGACTTTTCCCTTGTAATCTTTCTTCTTGGGATGTATTATTTGGTGCTGCCTGTAACAGATAAAAATAAAGAAACAAGTCCACCAACTTCACACATTCTCTCTCAACTCAAATATTGCCTTTCACCAGTTCTTACTTGTTTAAATACAGAACTCAAACATTGGCTTCACCAGTATTACATGTTTAAATACTGAATCAAAGAATATACGATATTGCTTTCTTTCTGAGCAAACACGAGGATACATAACCATTGCCACTGATTTCAAAGGGATATAAAAAAATGTAATAAACATAGCATGTAGATTGAAGCACTGTTCAATTAGCAAAGAATTGTGGTTTGAAGTTGTTGGAAACCAGTGGTACTAATATACATGAGCTCTCTCCACCATGGAAGCAAACCCGTTGAAGGGTATGGTGTGTTCTTCTAGTCTTTTTTCTTAGGTTCTTCCAGAACAAATTCCACATACAGATCTTTCAAAGCGATCACAACCGTCGTAATCAATGGTCCCATAATTGCTCCCTGTGGAAGAAGGAGACACCCATTTGAGTACTGTTTGATGAAGATTTTTAAAGATTTAAAGGAATCAGTTGTTAAAAGTTACCTCAACTGCAGAAGGGAACAATGTCATTCCACCAATGATGCTAAGCCCTGTAAGGTAGGCACTGTAACCAGGTATGCTCTCCTGGATTTCAGTAGCACCATAATCCATAAGTACAATGTGACTAATGGAGAAGACCACAGCTACTATGTATCTACTTTCAAGCACTAGCTCTATAGCTGCAGGAATTGTTGCAAACCAAGGTGGAAAGATGGGCAACAAGGGGCTGATGAAAGCAAGCACTGTTGACATATACACAAAGTGTATTTCAAACAGTCTAAACATAAGCCATGTAAGACATCCTTGAAAGAATGCAATCTCAGCTGTTGCCAAAAGCACGCCAGAAATAGCTTCATCAAGAACTTCCACGCATCTAATCCTAGCCGGTTTTGATATTGGAATCATAGACATTACTTGTTCTGTTACTCCACCAGATTCTGATGTGATAAGGTAATATAGAACCCAAAAGAACACCATCAACTGAGATACAAAATTGAACACCTCAGCAGCTCCGTAGAGGATGGAATTGCCGATGGTGAACATGACCTTCGCGCCTCCACCTAAAACAGAAGCACTGCTTGCTAGCACCCGTTGCGAAACATCTGCCCCTTTAACAGCAAACCCTTTAGCCTTTTGCACCAAATCCTCCCGAGTGATTATCAATTCTCTGAAAATCGCATCGACTTCGGTGTAAATTTGCCCCCACTCGCGATTGCTAACCCTCTTCCTCAAACTCAAAAACTTTTCCGTATAAGGAGAGGGGGTCATCAAAGCTGTCGATCGCACTGATGAACTGGTGGTTGAAGTTATAACGAAATGCTTAATTCCGGTCACAAACTCCGTCATATTATACTGCATTGCCAAGTTATCGATCTGCTCGGAAACTGTTTCATAGAACTGAGTAGTGTACTTATCCACCATTCCAGGGACATCATTCTCTTCCATCCATCTTTTAACACCCATCCTCTCAGCATAGTTACTCTCTTCCACATGAGATTTCACCGAAACCACGGCATCTTTTCCCTCAACACCGATCTTATACGAGAAAAATGTAGCTCCAGCAAAGAACCCCACAAACATACCAATTATCAGCCCAATAGCCACAATAGTATCCAACCTTTTAAGTATCCTAGTAGTGAAATACGCACTCATTCTACTTCTCCTGAAACTGTTACTCCTAAATGATGAAACAGCAGACAATGAATCATCTATGTTTTTAGTACTAATCACAAACCCCAACACAATTATGCCTAATGATCCAACACCACCAATTCTCTCATAGGCAATCACAAACACAGCGAAAGCTACTAACCACCTAACTAGCATTGGAAACCCACTTCTCTTGCGCCTTGAAAGATTAGATTTTGGTCTTTTAAGGAACACCCTCAAGCAGACATCCTTAATATCAACAAGGGTACCTATAAAAGCCTTGAAGACAGCAACAGGAACAGCAAGAACAGTTTCAGTGAGGCCTAGTCTCAAAGGTTCGCTCCAAAATCCCACAAGGGTTTCTTGTATACCTCTTAAAGGAATCGAACACAAGATAGCCCACTGAATTGGCCTAAAATACTCTTGCAAAAGCTTGCAAATCGCATATAAAATGAATATGGTGAAGGCAAGGCCAGCATGAGCCATGGCTATGTAAAGAGCCAACCGTACCTGGGGATCACCCGAGAGGCTGTTTTTGTGATCTGGGTCGGTTGAGTTCGGAGCCTGGGGTGGCGCGTGAGGTTGGTTGGGAGGCGCGTCGCTGTTGCCTGGTGCTGGAGAAGGCTTCCTTACTGATGCAGATCGGAACATGTCTTGCCATGGAAGAGTTGAGGAGCTTGGTTTGGGTTTTGGTTCACTTGAATATGGAACCAACTCCATGTCCAGGACAGTTTTTCGATCAAGTCTTTGCAGAAGAAGAGAGAGAAAGTTCCTTTGAGAAAATAAATAGAGAGAGAGAGAGAGAGCCAATGAAGAACTGACACAGAAGCAACAGATAGATAGTGAACATGAGAGAGAGATTGGGTGGCATCCTTTTTATGGTGTCAGTAACTTCTTGACTTCCAGGGGAAAGGGCTTTGTGGGGTTGCATGTATCATGTTAATGTACCACAACTACAATTCACAGAGGATTCTTTATAGCATTTTCATGACCTGTATTTGCAAATTTGCATGTGTCCAGTTCTAACTTAAGTCTTACTTTCCTTTTTTATGGCCTTTTGTTAGAAGAACTTTAAAACAAAAATGGTCATATTTCTTATTTCAGAAGTTGCATAATTTGTGCAAGATATAAGTATAATTGAAACCAGAAAAGTGGGTTTTTATTTCCTTAATAACTTGTAAATAAATAACATTATGGTATATTGTATATGCCACTTAATCAATAAATCAAATCAAATTATTTGATGGAATTAACAAAATTATCAAATTATAGTAGAAGGACTAAATTCATAAAAAAAATGGATAGTACAACAACCTTTTATAGAATTAGACCAATCATTATTTGAGAATAAAAATTAATTTTGCAGGTCAACATTCAACACGTTTTTTTATTTATTTATTTGAATTCAACACGGATTTTTGTAAATTGAGCGTCTGGATTATAAAAGATTGAAGGAATGAAGCTGCAAGTTGTTGAGATTCCATGCCATGCAGCCATGGTGGTATTTGGTGTTCAACCCAACATCATTTTACCTCCTAGCTTTATATAATATATTAATAAATATTATAATATTATAAACTACATAGTTAGTCGTCCAAGACAAAAAAAAAAAAATTCATTTTAGGAATCTAAGGGTGAATTTGAATGGGCGATTGAGTGCGGTGCAGTGCGTTTAACTTACTTTTTGTCTCACGCTACAGTATCGAATCTCGACGCCACCGTTGTTTTTACACTAATCGCAGGTAAACGCACCGCCCATCCAAATCCACCTTAAAATGAAAACGTTGCAATTTAACCACCGGCGTTGCATAATTCAATCATTTTGATCACTCCCATTAAAATCACAAACGTCAAGATGATCTGGTGGTATAATAAAAATTTTAGCTCTGATCTTTTACATATTATATTAATTTAGTTATACTTTTAAAAAATTAATCCTCAAAATTTATAAATGATCTCAATTTGATCCTAATTCTAAAAACTTCAAAGAAATATATAAAAGTACATAAATATTTTGTTTTTATAATTTTAAATGTTGACGTTACATATATATATATATATATATGGTGTTATGTTAGCATAATGTGCACATTAGTGGCGAAGCTAGGGGTTGGTAGAGGCCCCAGCCCCCCTAAAATGAAAAATGTTTCATTTACGCCTCTATAATTTATAAAATTTTAAATTAGTAATGATAATATTACACTTTGACCCCTCAAAATAATAAAAATTGCTTTAATCCTTTAAAAATTATAAAGATATAAGCTATTAAATTGATGAAATTATATTTTTATTATCGTAAAAATATACAATTAAATTTCAACCCCCCAAATTTATAGCTTCGCCCTAGTGCACATGGATTGTCATGGGAGTTACCACGCTAACAACGTTAAAAATTACTATTTTAGTTACTATTTCTTTTTTTTTAAAAGCAGTTTACCTCTTTTTTTAAAGGTTAAGAGTCAAATTTAACTAAAAAAAATAAATAAATGTCAAATTGACAGAAAATGTAAACGTTGAAAGCTAAATTTATCGTTATGCATTTTTTTATCGTTATCTATGTTTTTATTTTTAATCATTTCATTTTATTCTATCAAATATAAATATAATCTACTAAATCTTAATTACTATTTAAGATAAATATAATTTTAATATATATAATATTAATATAAATATAATTTTATCATTCTCGTTATATATACATACACTTTAATTTAATGTCTTTAATAATCTATTTTCTATTTTTAATTTACCGTCACAATGATATTGAAATTCAATCATATCTCGTTATTCATTTTAATCTCACTATTATATCAATTAACCTCATTACTACCATTATTTTTTAATCTCATTGCAACTAACATCATCCCACTCATCAAAATAAACTTTTAATCATGACTAAATGTAATTATCATCTCCAAACCATTTGATTCTTCTCTTTTGTTTTGCCCAACAACGATGATAGCTTCTGAGATGGCTACTACCTGTCTTATTTTTCCTCCCACTAACCTTTTTTTTTCTCCTCATTTACTCCACGCTCTCTCTTTTCATTTTGTAAGTTGTAGATCTATTTTGTGGGTATCTTTACCATCTTCACAAATTGTGATGGACAGATGATGGTGCTTGTCGTTGTTAAAACTCCACCAGCCACCAGTAGTTTCTCTTGAAAAGTGGGTGACTCTTCGTTAGCTTCTTAACATGTTTTTGTTTCGAGAGTATTTTACAAAAATAAATAATTTCACGAGTTGATTTGGACTCGTATTCTCTTTTTAAGTCTTATATTTTTTTTGGTAAAGAGAAAACACTCCTATTATCTAGGAATGATCATCAACAGAGTTTCTTCCATCTAGGTGATCTTAACTATCCTCTTCTATCAACTGTATAACATACTGCGGTGGTCCTGGGAACAGGACTATCTGGTTTATCTTCCTTATTGCCGCCTTTGCCAGACAATCAGCTACCTTATTACTGCCTCGCCACACATGCCGAAACTTTACTTTCCAATCCTTCTTACACCATTCATGAATTAAACGGACTTCTGCAATGTTGCTAATTGATGCGAACCCATTACAGATAGTATCAATAAGCACTGCATTATCACAATTAATCTCAACCTGTTTATACCCTTCCAACCAAGCCAATATCATCCCTTCAACAATCGCTCGTGCCTCAATCTTGAATATTTCATCCATCCATGTTACCATGTTAAAACCCGTCAGCCACTTCCCATTCGAGTCTCGCACAGCGCCTCCGATCGCTGCTTTGGTGTTGTTATTTGAAACAAAGCCATCAACGTTAATCTTGACCCAACCTGAATTGGGACGCTGCCATCTTTGTTCAGTTTTAGAAGAGCAAACCAAATGAGACATCTTGGCACTGTGCCCACACGACTTTGTCCAAGCAAGAGCCGATGCAATGAGTTCATGACTGATGCTACTAGCACCTTTAAAAATGAAAGCATTGCGATGTTTCCAAATGAACCAAGTCACTATGGAGAAAAGGGTCGACCATTCACCACCATCAACATTAAGCACCCCTTTATTCATGATATTCTAGTGTACCCATTCCCCAATATGAAAGTTGAAAAAAACATTCCAAACATTCCTAGGTAATAAGGACTTCCACACCAATTGGGCGAAATCACAATCTCTCACAGCATGCATGGCTAACTCAATCGACTTGCCACATTTGTCACAAAAAGGGAAAAAGAACATACCTCTTTGTACATGCTCCTCATTTGTTAAAATCTTATTCTAAACAAGCATCCACAAGAAAATTCTTAACTCTTTGAGGAATTTTCATTTTCCAAATGACTTCATCATCCTCGAGCTGATCAGATGCGATGGGGCAACAAATATTGCTTATATGACTCACGCATAGAAAATTTACCGGCGGTCATCCACCACCAAGAGAGATGATCCACTCCCGAACCCCCTAAAGGAGGGTTGCAAGATTGTATTCGGTTGACCACCTCTCTAGGCAGAACTGTTGAGAGCCAAGTGGAATTCCATTCTCCTTCTGCATTTATCACATCACAGAAGCGAATGGTTTCATCAAGATTGCCACTCCCATTGAAATGGAATGTTAGGGGCCCCAAACCATGTATCCAGACATCATTCCAGAAATTAACAATTCGTCCATCCTGAATTATCCAAACAAGTCCCTTTTTCACTTCATCCCAGACCTTTGCAATGGATCGCCAGACGTAGGAACAATTACTTCGATGTAAATCCTTAGGTATGATCCCATATATATATATTTATTCCTAAGAATCCTTACCCATAGCGCATCCGTGTTCGTCACCAAATTAAAGCCCAACTTTAAAAGAAATAGCACGTTCTGGTCATGCAATTGCCGAATACCAAGACCACCTTTATCAACTGGTCTACAAACATCACTCCAACTTACAAGAGCCACCTTTCTCCTTTCATTATTAGAACCCCAGAGGAAAGACCGAGCTACCTTTTCAATCTCCTTACAAATCGTAATTGGGATTCGGGTTGTTGTCATAAAATAATTTGGGATCGATACCAAGACCGACTTCACCAAAGTGATGTAATGGCCTAAATTCAAGATTATCGGAACAATGGTTTCGTAACCATAAATCCGATTTAAAGAGAAATTTATTTTAATATTTTTTGCATGAATATTTGTATGATAGGAAATACTTTTATAAATATTTATAAAATGTTAGTAATGTGGTATTAAAATTTCGTTAGAAAATTTTAACGTTTGGGTAGGTAATTAAATAAAAAGGACTAAATTGAAATGAAAGTAAAAGTTCAATTATAGATTAAAAGAAATTATGAAGGATCAAAATGGTAATTATACCATTTTGTATAGTAAGGCGGTATAACATAGAAAAATCTGAGATTTTTAAGGATTATTATTATATTATTATTATATTATTATATTATATATATATAAACAAACAAAAGGAAAGAAGAGAACAGAATAAGTAAAAGAAACAGAGAACATACGAAACAGGGGAGAAGGAAAGAAAAGAAAAAGGAAAAACTAGGGATTTAAAGCTTGAAGTTTAAATTGGTAAGTCAATCAAGTCCTATTCTCTTAATTTTGATGTTTTAGAAGCTTTAAAGCAAGATTTTGATGAAACTAAGTTGATATTTTGAGAGTTTTTAGGTTTTCAAGTGTAGTTGATGTTGAAGAAAAAGATGAATCAGGGATTAAATTGAATGAAATTTAAGTTAGAATTAGTAGAAGGATTAAATTATAAAGTAAGTTATAAGTTTTGTGTTATAGGGATTAATTTGGAAGAAATTATGAATTAGGGTTTTATTATGAAAATTTATATAATCAAGTTGAATATGGAAGGAATTTAAGTAGAATCAAAGTATGAATTAGGTTAAGAAAATAAGTAAACTTAATTAGGATTAAATTGTAAAATGAGTTACACTGAAACAATTTTGGACAGCAGCAGTAGTCTAACTTTGAAAATTCACCAAAAATTGTATAAATCGAATTAGAGGATGAATAAAATATGAAATTAAAGCTTATTGAGTCTATTTTCATATGAAAGAAACAAGGAAAGAAAAGAAGTTATGTATTTTGAGATATTTAGATTTTTGTAAGACTGGTTCAGAATAAATTCTGGTTCCCCTGTTTTGACTTTAGAAAATCATCAAAAATTGAAGAAAAATAATTAGGGGCTTAAATTTATATGTTTAGAATCCTGAATGAGTCTATTTTCTATAGAAATAAACGGGAACACCATATAATTTCTGTATGAAGAGATAATTAATTTTTAGTGAAGAAGAGTCAGAACTGCCAGACAGCAGAACAGGGGTGACTTTGATGAATAAACTGTACTAATTGGCTAGGCAAAAAATTCTGGAAATTTTATGGTATGAAGACATGTGAATCTAGTTTCAGAGAAAATTAACGGTTCCTCATTTGGAGCTCTGTAGCTCGAGAAATAAATAATTTAGTGACTGTGACTCAAGTAGACAGCTTTGAATAAACTAAAAATAATAATAGAATTATAGAAAATGCTACATGTGAACATGAAATGTATTGAATTGATGATTGAATTTATTTATTTAGATCCGGAAAACTCAAATACGAAGCTAGATCGAGGAAAGGAAAAAGTTTCGGATTAGTAGATTTTGTAAACGAACTGATAACGAGGTAAGTTCATGTAACTTGAATTATATTCTTAAATGTTGAAATGTATGTTATTGTTGTGAATATAATTTGAATGTTCATGGTATGAAAATTTTATGCAATATTGATATTTTTGATAAAAAGGGAAAGAAATCCCGGTTGAATGAAAGGAAAATTCGATGGATCTCTGAAAAGGAATTGACGGTAAAAAGGATCTAGCCCGGACGGGTGATCCTATCCTGATATAGCCCTCCCGAAGAATATGTGGAAAATGGATTTAGCCCGGACGGGTAATCCAAATTAGGGTCTGAATTTAGCCTGGACTGGTAATTCAGATCCAAGCTCATTAGAGTAATTGTCGTTGCAGGGGATTTAGCCTGGACTGGTAATCCCGACAATACTCTGTGAGTTTATATATTACAGGGGATTTAGCCTGGACTGGTAATCCCGCTGTAAAGATGAGGTTCGCGGGAGTGTGCTCTCTAAAATGGAAATGTGCGCACATGAATATGAATTGACGGACCCGAATTTGTACACTAAAGTGTACCTCTGAAAATCCATCGAAATTCCGAGTAATTCAATGGGATAAATATAAAAATATATATATATATATATATATATATGGAAATCATGGTATTGATGAGCTCATCAATGATAGTATATATTATTGATATATGAAAATTATTGGACTGACTTGAATGTTGAGTTTGTAAATGTTAGGGTAATAATGCATTGAATGGGTATATGAATGTTTATCGCTTGTATTGTAAATATTAGGTAAGTATAATTCTTGTTACATGGGCTTACTAAGCACAAAGTGCTTACCCTATTTCCTTTTTCCCTATTTTGTAGTGTTAAGAGCTCGGAGGTCGGATCGGTGGGAGACTCATCACACTATCAACCCCAGTATTTCGGTATTTAAAGAAACTTTAATTTGGAAATGAATGGCATGTATAAGCTAATAAAATAGATGTTAATATGAAATGAATGTAAGGTCAGCCATTGGTATGGCTTATGTGTTTAAGTTATCTTATAAATATGCATGAATTATCTTGAAAATATGTTGAATTAGACTGGTCTCGTTTTTTTTAAAAAAAAAATTGTAAACTCTGGTAATGCCTCGTACCTTATTCTGACAACGAATACAGGTAGGGGGTGTTACAAGTGAGCCTTCCAGCAAATGATAACTTTCGAGCATCTCATCCATTTAGACGGTTCCGAACTTTATCCAACACAAAGGAAAAAGTATTCCTCCCAACCCTATGATGAAAGAGAGGCATGCCAAGATAATTTCCCAAATCCTCCACTCTAGTGAAACCCAAATTGGCACTTACTTCATCAGCTACCTCCTTTGACACGTTGCTTGAGAAAAATACCTGTGTCTTTTGGCTATTAATTCCTCTGTCAGTTTTTGATTGTCTAATAAGTCTTCACTTTTTGTATGTTTTTAGTTTTACTTATGCATATAATCTTGCTTTTGCAACTAATTTTAGAGATGACTTTGTTGTCGTCATCTCCAATTTAATAGATACTCGATTCTTTTGCCGATTTTTATCTGTCATTTTAGGCCTTCTAAAGCTGATTTTTATGGTATCAGTTCTTAAAATCATTGAAGTTAATGTTTGTTATTTTTTTTTAGAATTGCCTAATCTCGTTGTTAAAATGAAACAATGAATTTCCTTTTACCCGAAAATGTGAGAAAAAGAATGCGGAGATTGAGTAGAAAATTGATAAGGTTGTCCATTTGAGTTTGTCCTTATTTCCCTGCTTCACCGCATTTGATTTGGGTCCAAATAAAAGAGTGTGGATGAGGTCAATTATCATTGAATTTTCTTTGTAGGAAATTACATTACACTGCCACTCCACATTATATTAAATCATTTAAGTTTGAGTTTTTTATGTGTTTTTTAATACAGTGTTGTATATGGAATTATATAGGAGTTTCATTGTCAATTATATTTTAAAATAAGTTATCCAACTTAATTAATATTTCCTATTTTTTGTATTTTCATATACATAATTTGATGTTATTAAAAAAACTCGAAATTAAACTCTATATATGTACAAAAGATTTTAATTTTTTTTAAAAAAAAAATCTAAAATAATATAATCAAACACAAAGAAATTCCATAATCAAACATCAGAGTAAAATTATTGACAAGATTATTATATTACAACAACCTTGGCTATTCTTAAACCCAACTTCCAAGAAATTCCTTTCTTGTTTTTTTTATTTCTTCATAAATTAGCTTAGAATTTATAGAGAAGAATGCATTTGTCAGTCAATTACACACTTCCTATTCATATATTTAAAATTATAAATAAAAGAAAATCAGATTTCATTACAAGATATCTAGAATTGCTTGAGAAATGGCTTCTTTAATGACAATTATTGTAAACAATTATATGTGTCATATAAGAATATATGAGATTTTTTAAAGAAGACTTTTCCACCTTCAATAACTAGCTTTTAATGTGTGATTCTTTAAAATTTTGTATTAGAATGACTATTTTTTTTTATATAACTCATTGTTAGAATATGCTGATAACACAAAATATTTTTTTTTTTACTTTTTTGGACACTATTTATTAAAGGATTAATATACACCTTGAAGCTTATGCCTTAGAATCTAAGAAAAGCTTAGGAGTGTCCTTGAAGACGTCCAAGAGTGGAAATCATGGCCACTGAAGAGTAAAATCTTACAGTGTAACGTTGAAGAGTGCAAGGTAGTTTAAAGTCTAGGGATATTTTGGATAATCGGATACTACTTGAGTTAGCTAGACTCTCTTTAAAATGAAAAATCCAATATTTTTACATTTTTAACACGATATAATCCTTTTAACTTGTCCCATTAATAATGAATAAATAAGTGAATTGAATCCATGAAACATTCGATCTTTGCTCATTAAACATTACCAATGTGGCATCAAAACCATTAGAGTTGCCTCCTTATCATGAACTTCCCCACCATGGGATTGCTGTAATTGGCTCATTTCCCGAGACTACTTACCGCTCATACATGCACATATCGGTTGACTATTTCTTTCTAGTAATTTGCAATTATAACAAATATTAATTGAAAAACATCCATATCAGATCATCCAAAAAAAGAAAGAACGTACTAAAACAAACATCCTATGTTGTCTTAGTCAATTGTCACCCACCCTTGTAACCTTCGCATGTAAGAAACTCGACATGTGGCATCATGTTACCATTTCATTGCTCCATCCGTTCCCTACAGTTTATCAACAGAGCACAGCAAATATCTAATCTCATATTTTGAATTTCAGTTTTTCATCAACTTTAATAGGACAATTGTTCATGTCAATCTAAAACTATTTTCTCTGTGAAGTTCAAATCTTTCATTTGATCTTTTTTTTTTTTTTTTTTTCCTTCTGATTTATTACAACACCCATTTTCTTGCCTTTATCCCAAAGTTTCTCTTTTCAAATTTATATAAATTGATGGTTCACTGTGATAATGTGTGATTCAATATCTGTGTTGAAATCGGTGGTTTGATTTTGTATTATTAGACGGAAGAAAGGTTATCAAAAGGAAAGACAGTGATGCAGGCGAAGCAGGTTTGTCTGAATCCCTTAAAAAACCTCCATTGTCTTATGTCCCCATTCTTTACAGACAAGCCTGTAAATCGTTGTTGTTTCCATGTCAATGTCAATGTCAATGTCAATGTCAATGTGTGTGTGTGTGTGTGTGTCTATGTCTTTGATCTTCTTCATTTTTAATTATTCATTTCAAATGGGGTTATTATTTTTGTCTTGCAATATGTATTTTGTGTGGGGGTAAAAGGCCAAAGGGGTTTCGATTACATATATTGTAATATAATAGAGGTTTAGTTGATTTGGACCTCTTCTCTGTCATCTTCTTCCTATTGGTTTCCCTTAGATGTTTTGATTTTAATTAAATTCTTTATCTTAAGGTCCTTTTTATGAAAAGAAATTGACTATTTTCATGTAGTTTTTTTTTTTTAAAGTGATTTCTGTCTTGTGTTGAACTGCTACTACTTCAAAGTAATTGAAGCAGCCGTCAGTGTTGATTGTTGTTTTCACTTTACAGTGTTGATGGTCGTGAGGATTTAAACTTTTGTGGTTCAGGAAAACAATGAATGTTTTACTTCTGCTAAATGGTCTTAAAGGTAGCTTATCTGTTCCTTAGAGACCACCATTAAAATCTTGGTACATGACATATTGATCTTTGTAAGGCCGTACATGAATTTTCTGGTCTGCTAATGACTTGGTGGTGTGACCTTTTTGTTGGATTAGTTTAGCTCTCAAAAAAATTCAAATTTTTTTTCAGGTAGAGCATTGGAAGAGCTCAGAAGTTCCCTCTACAATGAGCTTAGGACTTCAGAAGGAGCGAAGCGCCAACAGCAACGGTTTTGCGGACCAGTGGTGGCGATGTCCTTCAATTTCTTTGTTGCTGTTGGGATTATACTGACTAACAAACTAGTTAGTCCCTTTGATCTTTGTTTTTTAGAATATTAAGCAGTGAATCAGTGATGTCTCAGTAAGCAATCTTATGTTGTTTACTATTGCAGGTGATGGGGAGAGTTGGATTCAATTTCCCAATCTTCTTAACCTTAATACATTACTCCATAGCATGGATCTTACTAGCATTTTTCAAGACAATGTCATTGCTTCCAGTTTCCCCTCCTTCTAAAACTACTCCTTTCTCCTCTCTTTTCTCTTTGGGAGCTATAATGGCATTTGCCTCTGGCCTTGCCAATACCAGCCTAAAGTTTAACAGGTCTGCTTTTTTGCCTTAGGTTTATGAAAATACTGTCATTGGTCCAGTTTCCTCACAATTCAGCCCATGATGCAGTGTTGGTTTTTACCAAATGGCTAAAATCGCGGTCACTCCGACCATCGTTTTTGCAGAATTCATTCTCTTCAGGAAAACCATTTCTTTCAAAAAGGTATTGTTGGCCTGCTCTTGGAAACATTCCCTTCAAATCTTTTCCTATTATCTGGTTCTCTCAGCGAGTTATCGCGGTTTTGCAGGTTTTGGCTCTAGCAGCCGTGTTGGCAGGTGTAGCAGTAGCCACTGTAACCGATTTAGAGTTCAATGCTTTCGGTGCATGTACCGCCATAGCATGGATAATCCCGACTGCTATAAACAAAATTCTCTGGTCTAATTTACAACAGGAAGCCAACTGGACAGCCCTCGCGTAAGTAGTGAAAATGATCGAGTAATATCCATGTTCTTCTCTGGTCTCTTTTTAAGTGTATTGAGAAAACAAGTTCCAAATGCATGCAGGCTGATGTGGAAGACAACCCCAATCACAATTTTCTTTTTATTAGCCTTGATGCCATGGTTGGATCCACCAGGAGTGTTATCATTCAAATGGGATATAAACAACTCAACAGCAGTTCTCACATCAGCTCTACTTGGTTTCCTCTTACAATGGTCTGGTGCTCTGGCTCTAGGGTGAGTGTACAGTTTCTCTCCCTTTTTTTCGGACAGCATTGTTTTTGTTTGTGTTTTTGTTAATGTTTGTCCTTGTAGAGCAACATCTGCAACCTCTCATGTGGTGTTGGGGCAATTCAAAACATGTGTGATAGTTGTGGGAGGATATCTACTTTTCAATTCGGATCCGGGGTTCGTCAGCCTTTGTGGAGCTGTTGCTGCCTTGGGAGGAACGTCAGTTTACACATCACTTAATTTGAAAGAGACAAATCATCAAAGTTCAAGTAAGCAGCTGCCCACACAAATTTCTCTACCAAAGTCCAAAACCAGTGAAAATGGCAGTGAAGGCTCAACAGTAACTGGTACTAGTAATGTTGTGTAAAAATTGTAGAAAGAACCACCCCAGTTTTCTCTTTATTCTTCTATTATGCTCCAACAAAGGAATTCTGGATGCATGTAAGATTTCAGATTTTGTATAAACAAAGAAACAAAGACTGAAAGAAGCTTAGAATTTCTTCCTTTTTTTATTATTATTCAAGATTTGATTTGTTTAAGTAGACATTTTACTCAAATCATAGAGTTTTTAGACAGCTGCTGCATTCATGGAAAAGGTACTTCATTGTTCATAATAGGGAAGAATTGATGATGAAATCTTAAATAACCTCATAATAAAATGACAATGATATGATATGATCATCAGGGAATTATACAATGAAGCTAGAATAACTCTCTCATATACCAAATACATACAGCTTGTATCCCTATTCAAAATTTATTATACAGGTGTGTCATGAGTGAGACTTTAGAATGGAAAATTTAGCCAAATCAGTCCCACCTAATCATGCTATTGACCTCTTAGATTCCTACAGAGTATCTTTTGAGAATAATAACTAGTTCCAATAGAAACCCAGACAAGTCAGCAACATCTTTCCTTCAACAGATATTACCCTAATTAATATTATCTCAGATGCCCTTAATAATTTTACCCTCAGAATGCAGGCCAGTGTTTCACCCTCTTAAAAGCTCCTCCATGAATTTTCTACCTTGTTGCATTGTTGAGAGAATTGAACAGTTCAGTAATTAGAGTTCCGGTTCATCTGTGCAAGTTGAGGCTGCTGATAAGCACCAGTAGGGGCACTCACAGTTTCAACAGCTGCAGCCATGGGCTGAGACTGTTGTAGCAGATTATTAACATTGGAAGGAGCAGCTAATGTTTGTGGTGGCTGATAAAGTCCAGCAAAGGCACCATGACCAGCCTGTGCAGCAGGAGAGAAGGGAACCTGTTGGCCGTGAAGAGAGAGGTTGTACAAAGAATTAACCTGCAAGTTGGTTAAATCTTGCCCCAGTGCAGGCATCCAGAGAGCCGAACCTTCATTCTGCAAAAATAAAAAAAGGGAAAGAGAAGAAGAGGACAACCCAAAGCATTGTGTTAAAATTGCTAACAAGGAGTTGCCAAAAGACAAAGTATAAAAGGAAAAGGAAAAACAAAACCAACCAGTGATCCAGTTGTGTATATATGATTTTCCTT